>JARFXV010000631.1:0-255000 GCA_031761425.1 Cosmopolites sordidus | reverse complement strand
AGCAGATGTCCTAAACTTTACGGTCTACACAAAATACATAAACCAGAAATCCCATTAAGGCCTATAGCAAGTGCCTTAAAAACTTGCCGAGTCCTATGTTCAAAACTCAGAACATTTGAAAAGAATGATTAAAGATTTCCAACCAGAGGATACAGACATACTGGCAAGCCTGGACATTGTCTCACTGTATCCAAGTACCCCATAGACGAGGCCCTGGACCTAATTTCAATGAACGAAGACTTTCCACCATTTGCGAGGGAACACTGCTTGAAGAATACATATTTTTCCTTCAACCAGCAGATCTACAGACAGACCGACGGTGCTCCAATAGGATCATCTTTATCACCTGTTATAGCCAACCTGTTTATGACTGACTTCGAAACAAAGGCATTGGCCAACGCTCTTTTACAACCTAAACTTTGGAAACGCTACATAGATGCTATCTTTATAATATGGCCTCACGGAAACGAACTTCTAAACAACTTCCTAACTCAGTTAAACGAAATCCACCCCAGAATACAGTTCACTCTGGAAGTCGAACAGGATAGAAAACTGCCGTTTTTAGATCTCCTTATCATAAGGAAACTTTCTGGAATACTCGAATACACAGTGTATAGAAAACCAACTCACACCGATCGATACCTCAGCGCTAAATCCCATCATCATCCTGCTCAAATCCAAGGAGTAGCCTTGATTTCCAGATCCTTCCGATTGACACTACCAGATACATGAAACGAGGAACTACCAAAAATTTCCACAGCCCTTAGACAAAATTGATATTCAGAAAATTGTATCAGGAAGGCTATTCGCCGTCAAGAAACCCAAACACGAAGAACAATAGAGGATTATGAACCAAATACACTAAAGGTCCTGCTACCATACGTAAATGGAATCACAGATAGGTCAAAGGATAAGGACAAAGGTTAGACTGGAAAATCATGGAGAGTATAGTATATCCTGTTCCAACTGCAACAGAGCATACATAGGACAAACAAACAGACGAATATCGCCCAGAATACAAGAACATAAAAACGACTTAAAAAACAAACAAACCACTTCCGCTCTGTTCCAGCACCATCTACATACAGGACATAAATCAATTTTGAAGGAGCCAAAGAAATAGCCAATATTGAAAACTAGAAGATCCGAACAATCAGAGAAGCCCTTGAAATAGAAAAAAGAGATGAGCTGAATACGCGAAACGACGCTCGCAACATTCCAAAAGTATGGAAATCCCTTCTGAAAAAAGAAAAAACGTGGTAACGTGGCCGCGAGGTAGAAAAATCAATAAAGGGACGCCCGACTGCGTTGCCGAGCGCCGCAAATGCTCCCGAACTACCCCGATATAATCTGCGCAGTCGCTTTTGTGGCCGGCCGGCTATAGAAGCAAATACAACCACCCTGCACGTTAGTTGGACACTTCACAGGATCAACGGATCGACACCCGGAATGAGATATATATATATATATATATATATATATATATATATATATATATATATATATATATATATATATATATATATGTATATATTTTTTTTTTGCAGTTTCATTCAAATATGTACCCTGGATTAGTGCAGGAGTGGCGAAGCTTTATCGATCTAAACTTTCGAAACAAATTCCTTGTTAAATTTGATTGGTCAAATTAACAACCAAAAATTAAGCTGATAATTTTTTTAAAGACTATGCCAGCGATGACTAACCGATGGCACGCTACCAAATAATTTGGGCGCATTAATTAAGAAATTAATTATCTAATCGAAACAATGTATTTTTTCGTTTTAAGTATTATAATTTTTAAGTATTATAATTAACTAAGTATAATTAACTAAGTATTACAACACTAAGACTAGTTTGGCAGACCTTTGTTTCTTGTAAATCTTTTAACGAGGGAGAATTTCTGAAGAAAGTCTGGTTAGCATGCACCCCCCTCACTTTTTCATGATTTTGAAGATAACGATAAGATAATTGAGGGCATCAAAGATCTACTAGAAACACGATAGAAGATAGAATCCGAAAAATGACGGAAAATCTAAAAGATTAAAAAAGAAGTACATCAAGTCTACTCCTTTTATATCGCTGTGTTGGCGAAAGTACTAATGCAACTAAATCTGCTCGTTTAGCTGTTTGTGCTCGATATTGTGTAGTAAGAAAGAATTCATTGCGATAACATCGTTGTCAATAAGTACTAATAACCAAGGGCATAGATATTTGTACGGCTGTAAAAAATTCACTTGCTGGGAAAGAAATTGATTTAAGTAAAATTGTTTTGATAACGACTGATGCTGCTCCAAGTATGGTGGACAAAGAAAGAATGGTTTTATCAGTTTATTTCAAACACACACATTTCAGACACACAGGACATTCGATTCTTGAATTCCACTGCATCATTCATCAAAAAGCCTTGTATGCTAATGGTGGTTTCGTACAAAAATAGTGAACCTCATATCGTCGCAGGCTTTAAATAAGCGAAAGTTTGATGCTTAGTTAGATGAAGTCAACTCGATTAACTGATGTTTAATAATGTTCGCTGGTTGAGCCGCGGTAACGTACTTCAAGGATTTCTTGATTTTTCGGAAGAAATCATACTGTTTTTACAAAATGAGGGAAAAATTGAACAATAGTAACAATTGATGGATGTTATGTGGCTTTTAAAATTAATGATCTTTACAGACAAGTGCAGAGCATTTCAATTAATTGAACGTAAAGCTTAAAGGCGCAAATGAAAATTAATTAATAAAATAAAAATGATCGTTATCGAGTTTCACGAAAAACCAAACCAAGCAAAAGTCACTGGAGAGTTTAATTTGGTAATTAATTCTTAAATCAAACAATTTTCATCGAGATTTTCTCAGTTCAAACAATTATCTTAAACACTCAACTCATTATATATCCTGATATCCTGAATCATTCCGGGTGTCGATACGTTCATTCTACGAAGAGTCACGACGTTTCGCAAAATCTCATTTGGCAAATGCCCAAATCTAGTTGAACTCTTCAGTCGAAACGGACAATACTTAACGTGTTGTCCGTTATGTATATACCCCTTTGTGGATCAGACCTTTATGTGGTAAAGGGGTTTGAGTAGGGCAATGAAGCTTTGAGCTATGCCGTCTGGAGCCTATGCTCCTAGGAGGGTCACCCTTCTGATATTACCCAAGTGCACCGTAGCTCCACGTGGCGTCTATCTAAAGAATATTCCGGAATTAGGTTATTTCTTTCGAAACGACCTATTTTCCACAGTTTTTAGTGCGCGATAAATCGCTTCAGTGCGATTCGAGTGCAGTGGAGAGTGTTGGATATATTTTCGACAGGTTTTCCCCGACGATCCTGGCCGGTGAGTAATAGGATAGTCTTTTGGGCATAAAACAAGAATAATAAATATCTTAAGGCTTTTAAATTTTCAATTCAGCGCCTTATGCGCTGCTTTTGCTTATTTGAAGTGCTTTTTTATTTTTTATTGTGAACTGTTTGGCATAAATGGCATTCGTGTTATCGGGCCCGTCCCACGGGCCCGATGACGTCATCGCAGCCCTTCAGGCTGAATTAAACCAGGCTCGTAGGGACAACCACGGCCTGAATGAGACCATTTTCGAGCTCAAGGAGCTCATAAAACAGCTAAAAGACCAGATGGCTTCGCTGAACGCGCAGATTGATCTTGGAAAAAAGGACAGAGACCGCCCGCACCAACGGGACGGAAAATATTCCCAAAAAAGAGACCGCCAGCACCAAAGGGTCGGCGAATATTTTAAAAAAGGAGACCGGCCGCACCAACGGACTGGCGCCTAATGCAGAAAAAGAGACCGCCTGCACCAAAGGGCAGGGCGAAATTAAAATAATCATCGGCAAAGGGAAATTGGACGATACCGATTTCCCTCCATTGAAATCGCCAAAGGGCACCAATGCGACGAAGAAAATTCCTGTGATCTCCAGAATGGAGCAGGAAGACAGCGAAGGGGAAGTTATCTCCATTGGCGGAGATTCTTCCGAATCTGACTTTGAAGTCAGCACCGCCAGAAAAAGGCGTCGTGCCAAACGAAATAGGCCTTCCTCAGAGGAAGAGAGGCAGCCAGAGCAGGCACCAAAGAAAAGGCCCGTCGGAGAGGCAGGTCCCAGTGCAGCACCAACGCCGGTGGCCAAAGAGGCTACCGTAAAGAAATCACCGGCAGCAAAGACTGAAAAAGTCCCGCCGGTGATACTCCGCAGCAAAATGCAATACATGAAGGTCATGACCTTCATAACCAAGGAGAAAATCGGCACTGACAAGGCGCTGAACCGCCCAGAAGGGGTGAAGATTCAGCCCAACACGTCAACCGACTACAGGAAATTGACGGCATTCTTGGATGGGGAAAAAATTCCCTATCACACCTACTGCACTAGGGACGAGAAGCAGCTCCACGTCTGGCTCCGCAATATCGTGGAAACGGTTACGGAGGACGAGATAAGAGAAGAGCTCGTTGAGCTAGGGTTCACCCGCTCCAAGGTCCAGAGATGGAAGAATAAGAAGGGACCCCTAGCGATGGTTTACGTTATTCTTCCCAAATCACAAAAGGGAATATATAACGTCAAATTCCTAGTTCACCAAAAAATTAAAGTCGAGAATGTTCGCTCTAACGGTGAGACCTCGCAGTGCTTTAACTGCCAGGTCTATGGGCATACGGCCAAGAAGTTCCATGCCCCACCCAAATGCATGAGGTGTTCGAACAATCACGCCTCCAAAGATTGCAAAAAGCCGAGGAATACACCGGCTAAATGTGTTAACTGTGGTGGCCCGCACCCAGCTAACTCCAAGATTTGCCCCAGAAAACCCCCGAACAGGTTGGAGGGCAAAAAACCTCAGGAGAGCTCTCCAGTAAAACCTCCTCCGAAAATTCCGCCCCCAACATTCGTCTGGGGGACGCAAACCAATAGGAAGGCCCCGGTCGAGGCGACGGTCGCCCCAACACAGGCCACTCTTCCGAAAATCCAGTTGCCGGACTTCTCCGCAATGATGGAAAATATGATGCTTCAGATGGCTGCTATGGTTCAGCAGCAACTGAACGCAGTCATAGCCATGTTTCAAACCGCCAATGAACAATATAGATTCATTGCGCGTTGTGACCTGGAATTCCAACTCCTTGAACGGGAAAAAGTGGGAATTAATTGCGTTTCTAGAAGATCACGGCATCGACGTGGCCCTGATTCAGGAAACTTTCCTCAAGCCGAGCCAACGGTTCAGCGTGAGGAACTTTTGCTGTTATAGGGAGGACCGTCTCGGCGGAGCGAAGGGTGGTCTGATGATTCTCGTCAAGAGAGGAATCAGACACAACCTTTTGCCTCCGACGGGCCTTACTTCCTCAGAGGTGATGTCGGTGCAAGTGGCTCTAGAAGGTAGTCCTGAACATTCTCGTCTTCTTAGACCTCTCGCAAGCCTTCGATAGAGTCTTTGATTGAAGAATTAAATACCGAATTAAACTCTCCAGAGACTTTTGCTTGGTTTGGTTTTTCGTGAAAATCCAAATATCTGCTGATTTTTTGAAGTTTGTGAAATACTTGCAACTTATCCTCAAAAGCACGAATGAGACCTATTATAACGATAATTTTTATTTTATTAATTAATTTACCATTTCATTTGTGCCATTTCAATTCATTGAAATGCTCTGCACTTGTCTGTAAAGATTATTAATTTTAAAAGCCACATAACATCCATCAATATTGTTCAATTTTTTCAGTATTGTTCAATTTTTCCCTCATTTTGTAAAAATAGTATGGTTTCTTCCGAAAAATCAACAAATTCTTGAAGTCCGTTACCGCGGCTTAACTAGCGAACATTATTAAACATCAGTTAATCGAGTTGACTTCATCCAATTAAGCATCAAACTTTCGCTTATTTAAAGCCTGCGACGATATGAGGTTCATTATTTTTGTACGAAACCACCCTTAGCATGCAAGGTTTGTTGATGAATGATGCAGTGAAATTCAAGAATCGAATGTTCTATGTGTGTCTGAAATAAACTGATAAAACCATTTTTTTTTGTCCACCATACTTAGAGCAGTATCAGTCGTTATCGAAATAATTTTACATAAATCAATTTCTTTTTCAGCAAGTGCATTTTTTACAGCCGTACAAATATCTATGCCCTTAGTTATTAGTAGTTGTTGACAACGATGTTATTGCAATTAATTCTTCCTTACTGCCCAATAACAAGCATAAACAGCGAAATGAGCAGATTTAGTTGCATCAGTATTTTCGCCAAGACAGAGATATAAAAGGGGAGGACTTTATGTATTTTTTTTTTGTATTATTTTACATTTTTCGTCATTTTTCGGATTCTATCCTTTATCGTGTTTCTAGACCTTTGATGCGCTGAATGATCTTATCTTTATTTTCAAAATCATGGAAAAGTAAAGGGGCGCATGCTAACCAGACTTCCTTCAGAAATTCTCACTCGTTAAAAGGTTTACCGTGGCGAGAAATGATACTCGCAGCCGAGAAACTTGCGGCACCTGTAGGACAATCCTTGCTAACATATTTAATCATAGATGTTGACTGTTTATTTATCTCTTTACTTGCACATGCAATATATTCCTTTTGCTCTGGTTCACGTTTTTTGATAAAGGTATTTGTGATTTGTTTCATAATGCCGTTTTACAGACGATGTTCTACATACCACTGCCCCAGAGCATAAAACAGACCGCTTTATCACGTTTACTAATCATGCCATATTTCTTAGTTTCTTTCTTTCTCAGCACTTTTTATTTTTCTGCCAAACTAGTCATGTTGAATAATACTTAGAACGAAAAAATGTAGACGAAAAAATAAATTGTTTCGATTAGGTAATTAATTTCTTAATTAATGCGGCCAAATTATTTTGTAGCGTGCCATCAATGGCACGCGGGCCATTGGTTAGTCATCGCTGACATAGTGTTTAATGTCGTTTAAAAAATTTATCAGCTTAATTTTTGGTTGTTAAATTGACTAATCAAATTTAACAAGGAATTTGTTTCGAAAAAGTAAAAAATCGACTAACTTTTAAAGTGGATAAACACATGAAACACAGATTAAAAATGGATCATCCACAACACTGTGGTACGCAAAGGTGAACAGGGCACAGTAACAAGTGATCGCAAAACCTTATAAGAAGAGCATATTCTCCGTGTGATGTTTTACAAAGGTGTTCTGTATTACATAGGTAAACAGTTCTTGTTGGTGCGGTTTCAAAAATGGAAAATTATTTTAAGTACATATTTAACTTTTTTATTTATGAAAAAATATAAGGTGCATCGGCAAGAAATGTTAATGTTATAAGTAGGGAGTGGATTTTTGCCCGAGCTCGAGCAAGATCCCAACTTATCGTTGTGTTTAGTCATAGTCGTACACTACTGACTCGTTCTATAGAAAAATGAATTAATATTAAATTTAGCTTTATCGTTGTATTTACCTCGCACTGCTACTTTTTCATCATACAACATAAAAAAAAAACAAGATAATCCAATTTCGGACAAGACCACTCCTTATCAGTGTCTAGTCATATTCGTATACTAATATATCGTTCGATAGCAAATTGAATTAATACTAATTTTATCTTTATAGTGTTTTCTTCATACTATTAATTTTTTTACCATACAACTTAAAAACTGAAATGATCCAATGTACTTACAAACAATAATTGAAGCGAATTTATGAACATTTTGGTCCGGTCTCTAGTTATAAGTATGCTAATGATTATTTAATAGAATGTACATGTCAGAATTCGTTTAGGAATTTTATTTCAATAATTTATTTGTTCAAGATACCTCACGTTGAAATCGATGAAACAAGATTGATAATAACTAATTTAGAACATTGATCCCAAAGGGATTAATGATATTCATTTAGCATTAACATTTTCATTACATTTGATCTGCTTTTGAAATGTAAATAATCAAATTTTAAAACCGCTGATAACTGGTAATAAACAATAGATTATTTATCGTAAACGTGATCGGGTCAATTCCAATGTGTACAGTCAACAAAACAGAACTACACTGCTCGGAATCGATGAATCATAAAATGAATTGTGCTTTTTCACAGTAATGCTTGTATACATATAGTCCGGGAGATAGCGTTACATTTTAAAGGGTCATTTCATACCAACTGAAAATCATAACAATATTAGTTTTCCACTAATATATAAGAGATCTGATCGTCAGCTACTCCAGTAGTGGTGGAGAAAATGCATGTGAAAGTAGTTGAAATAAAAATTATGCTACGAGTATTTTCATACAATGCCAACATTTATAAGAGGATATTTCAGATTATTTTCAACCAAAAAAGAATCATCAGATGTATTGAAGAGAGGGGATTATACGTCAGTCATGTATATGAACCATATTAAAAATGTTCAAGTATAAAATAATTTTATACTTTATGAACTTAATGCAGCTAAATGTTCATAATTTTCCAATAATAAAGAAAATAGTCAGCTGTATTTATAATGGGGGTAAGACCGTCAGTCAGCGGCATAAACACGCTGCGCGCTCAGTGCATGTAAGGGTTGTGTAGTCACTTTGACAAATGAACTGAGGATCTTTACACCCACAAACATCAAAATGACGACGATTTTTATTGTTGTTAAAAAAAATCTTTATATTGTGTGTCTCAATGTATAATTTTATTGTTACAATAAAAACAATAAAATTACTCTATAATTCAATTTCAATAAGTATTATATTAATAATAATTATTAAAACAACGTTAACGTTGGTCGTAACGAGGTCAAAAGTTAAATTCATGGGTGACATCTCAGAACCCTTCGAAATTAAAACTGGTGTGAGACAAGGGGATGGACTCTCGCCACTCTTATTTAACTGTGTTCTAGAAAAAGTAATACAGGAGTGGCGTGAAAAAAAGTCGGCACTGAATATTGATCAGCCCATTAAACTGGGGAGAACCAACATCAAAATTGATTGTCTGGCATTTGCTGATGATCTAGCAATTTTAGCTCAAGATGTATTAACGGCTCAAAAACAGATTGAAATATTAAAAGAAACAGCAGAAAAGGTAGGACTCCAAATATCCTTTGAAATGACACAATACATGACCTGCAACAGACTAAGAACACCATTTCTAAAAACAAAATATGGTAACATCAGACGAGTCTCTCAATTCAAATATTTGGGTGAAATAATCATGGGAAATGGGTTGGAAAAAGCGGCCAATAAGGGTAAATGTCAAAAAATGGAAACGGCATTGAGACTTACACAAAATATTTACAACAAAAAATGCCTATCTAAAAACACAAAACTGAGACATTACAACACGGTTATTAAGCCAGAATGTCTATATGCTGCATAAACGCTCATTTTGAATAGAAAGAGGGACATCAAGGACATTGAAAAGAAGGAAAGAAAAATCCTAGGCCCCAAACAAATAAATAGCACAACATACCGACTTCGAGAAAACCAAGAAATCAAACAATACACAGATATACATAGCGATATGAGAAAAAGAAGACTTAAGTTTTACGGACACATCAAACGGATGATTCCGAGTAGGCTAACTAGACAAATAGTCGAATTTTATGAAAATAGGAGTAGAGCTAAAGTAGAAATAATTAAATGGAAAGCGGCAATTAAAGAGGACCTAAGATCAGCAAATATTACACAAAGTGAAATTCAGGATAGAGGTTGTTTCAGACACAAGTTTAACGTTTGGAAGGTTGGCCAGAGAGAAAAATGTAGGAAGACTGGAACAAGTTGGTCTGACGAAAGGAAAAAAGCTCATAGCGAAAGAATGAAATTAGTATGGGCTCAAAGGAAGGCTAACAACAACAAACGCCTCTAATTGTACTTCGCGTGGTCCACCAGGGCCCATACGTGAATAATAATAATAAATAATAAGGAGTTTTCAATAGATTTTTCATATTAGTCAAGTTCGTGTCGGTTTTGAATTATATCATTATGTACTGTAGAACCAAACAATCTTAAACTGCAAAGATCCCACTACTCCACCATACCTTTCCAAAAAACCTTTTTTGACCCTAGTACTTATTTCCTCAAATGCACGCACGGTTATCATCGCATTTGACCGTTACTTTACTCCATCAATAAAATATCATGAACACTATTTGAGAGGCAGAATAGAGCGTCAGAATTATTGTATAAATAGTCATGATCAATTACGGCTGACTAATTTGCGCAACGAATTAAAAAATATACATTTTAAGGAGGCCTTGATTTAATTTTTTGCAATGATTGGGAGAATAATTACATGTCTCCATTTATAGGAGAAAAACAGTTTATGTTAATCATGATGTATGCTGCAAATATAAAAAACATGATAAAAAATTGTGAGAAGTGTAAAGCAGAATCTCATGAAGAGGCTTATACAAAAATAGTATTTCACATTTATCAATTAGCTAGTGATGCTAACTTAACAATAAGATGGTCAGATACAGATATTTTAATGATACTATTAGGGAATATGAATCATATTCAGAGCAACTTAAAAATTGATATGTTACTTGGAAGTGGAAATGCACAACTTTACTCAATGTCACTCAACTATATCAAGCATTCGGACCTAGCTTGAGCGCATCATTGCGACAATTTCATACCTTTACAAGATATGACTTCAATCCCGCTTTCTATAGAAGAGGAAAAAACCTTTCTACATTTAAAAAAACTCAGAAAATTACATTAAAGCATTTACAGACATATCAAATGTACACGACTGTAATATAGATGAACTTCAAAGATCGCAGAATTTGTATGCCGAATGTTATGGTCTAACATCAGTTGACAACGTAAATACAGCACGAGTAGCAACGTTCATTAAAAGTTATAAGATGAATGAAAAATAACACATTTATGTTAAAAAATACAATTGACGGAGCAATATTTCCTCCATGTCAATCGGAGCTCTATCAACACATACTACGTTCATCATATATAGCACATCTTTGGAGTCATGCTCATCAGTCAGTTCCATCAGAGTTATTACCCTTAGACTATGGATGGAGAAAAGAAACGTTGAAAGTGCTGAAATTGATGCCGAAGAAGATGATGCAGAGGAAATTGAGAGAGAACGAAATGCCCGGAACGAGCTCCGATGATGATACGAATATGATGAATACGAAAGAGATAATGCAGACGAGTTCAATAAAGAACTCAATCTATAATTTTTGTACCAGTAAAGATAAGCTTTCTTGTATATTATTAAATTGTATAAATAAAATAAAAAATGAAAATGTTTAGCATTAAAAGGATTTTAATCAACGTTTTTTTATGAATATAATTTTTTTTATGTAATTTAAAACTGACACGTACTTGACTAATATGAAAAATGTATGGAAAACTCGTTATTCACAGCATAAAGTGACATAACTTAGGTTATGTTAGAAATTGAAATATAGAGAAATTTTGTTAACAACAATAAAAATCGCCGTCAGCTGAATGTTGTGGGAATGTTGATCGGTGTGAGGATCGTCTGTTCATATGTCAAAGTAATTATGCAACTATGCAATAAAGACAGCTGACTATGGTCTTTATGATTCGAAAAGTATGAAAATTCAGCTGTATTAACTTTATAAAGTATAAAATTATTTTATACTTATACATTTTTAATATGGTTCGTATACGTGACTAACGTATTATCCACCCTCTTCAATGCAGCTCATGATTATTTTTTGGTTGAAAATAATCTCAAAAATCATCCTATAAATTTTGGCACGATATGAAAATACTCGTTTTTTTTTAAACAACTTTCACATGATGTTTGCTTAGAATCCACCGTGGGTGCGGTAATTGACGCTTATTATGCTGATTGTTGAATATTAATCAACTACTAAAAATTTAATTTATTCGGTATAAAATTCCTTGCAAAAATGCAACGCTACCTCCCGTACTAATACATTATCGCTCACTCTTCAGACATTAGTTGAACTACGTCGGGAAGTCTTACAATTACCACCCTACAGTCGTCACATTTTATCATTAAACTTTCATTTATTTCTTACATTAAACATTGCTGGAATCCATTAATTGCCTAAATGGCCTAATATATTGATAACAATAAAAAATAATGTGATTATTAAATATATTATAGGTGCATACTAAGTTATTTGCTTAATTACAAATTCTTTTAAGATATGTTACTAGAGTAATTGATATTTTTGGTTTAACCAAATAACCATATATATTACCTGTGTTTAATTCATCATGTAGATAATCCAATACGCTAGTGATTTCAAATATTGCCAACTCTTTCTTAGGAGTCTCTTCCATGCATTGTTCAAAACAGTTCCAAAATGTAACGAAGACCTGTGCATTCAACGATTCTCCTTTGATTGTTACAGATTTAGGAAATTCTTGAAGCAGTTGCTTTATAATTAAATCCTTTTCAGAGGACATAGTGGCTAGAATGTAAAACATGATAAAAATTTGTAAAATATTTATAAAGTCACTTAAATAGATGTCTCATCTATGCATATATGTATAAACCAAAATATTGATAAATATAGAAATAAATTATAATTCTAAATTAATTATTGTATATAATTGCTCGCTTATAAGGAGGTTAAAGCAAACATGTAAAACAATGACGGATCAAAGACGTTCATATATTTATTATCGGAAGCATGTCTATTATAATGGCAAAATATCATAATGCATCATTTAAGGGCAAGTGTTAAAAAAGCATCACTAATATGCAAAAAATGAAAAAGTTAAAGTAAATTAACTAAATTTAACTTTTACTAAAGAATTAAGTCCCCTATATTGCTTACGAAAACTTACGAAAAAAAGAATTAAGTGAAACATCTTTTTATGGATATATTAAGTAAATAGTGTTGGAATTTATATCAAAAATTCATGAGAGACATCTAGCGGACACTTACTCAATTATACAAATGTCAAACTAATCATATTACCATACGAATATAGTTAGGAGCGTGTCATTTACCGCTACCCATCCGTTTTTAACAAATTGGATATAATAATAAATAGTAAATATAAAGTAATATATCTTGTATAATAATAAACTACTGTGAATAGAGAGTGCAACATCAAGAAAACAGATAGATAATGAAACGAACATTCGATAAAAAGATCATTATATAACACGTATAAAATGATTACAATTACAGCCTAATACGGCTTAAGATTATGGTAATAGAAGGGGGTAGCTACCCCCATCTATTTACTGGGATGGTAACGAATCGCTGAGTTGGGAGGTACGGTGTGGGTAGTATAAAAGATGCCACGTCGCAGACGAGTGCTCTATGAAGAAATGTCCGAATTTGAGTGAGGTCGTATTGTGGATCTGCGAGAGGGTGGTATTTCATATAGGGACACTGCTGCTCTGTTACATCGCCAGGCCAGTACCTTTCTCCGTATATAGCGTCGGTGGCAAAATAATAAGGTATCACAAGTCGTCGTCCGGGGTCTGATGCTCAACCGCGTACAAGAGCACGGAAAGACCGATTGTTGGTGCGAATGGTTATCGTGTGCCCACTCACTGTCAGTGCTGTTTCCTGGGCATCTACTGCGGGAGGACTTTCGGGCCCGATGACCATTATTGACGTTGCCACCGCGGACGTCGTCTGGAATTGTGTCAGATGCGACAAAATTTGAACCAGGAATGGAATAGGGTATTGTGTTTTCTGATGAGTCTAGGTTCATACTCCTGAGCTATGGACATGGAATTCATCCGACGTCGTCAGAGTGAACGGGAAAATGACATGTGTATTGTTGTTCGACACACGGCACCACAACGTGATATGGGGTGCTATAAGTTATGAATCACGAGCACTCTCATCACCTCTGGCGGCGTATACACGAGGCATGAATTGACATCCCCCAAACCACCATACAGAACCTGATTCGCTCAATGCCACGCCGGCTTGAGACATTTATTCGAACATGTGGGGGTTATAAAAGGTACTGATTTCCTGTGCTATTTATAGGTGTACCCCCCACAATTGTAATCATTTTACTTCCTTTTTATGTACTACTTATTAAATAAATGTTGTTACCCTAACTCTCTTTTTTGTTGATGTTGCAATTTCTATTCACCGCAGTATATAATGCAGAAGCTGTAATAAGTAAATAAAGTTATGTAGAAAATATATGGATAATACAGAATGCACAAGGCGAAAAAATAAAAGGTTTGGATGGCATTTTATCTAATGGAATGGAAAATGACTAATGGAATTACAGCAAACTATTCGAAGATGGGTATCATCACAGCATACTTAATATGCTCGCAGTATACCTCTGTTTTCTTGCTTATCGGAAGGCATCTGACAGCATAAAATGGTAGAAATTGTAGGAAATTCTGCAGAAAATGGGAGTATCAGATCATCTGATTGAATTAATTTGTCATCTATATGAAAAAATAAAAACCGTGTTGAAAATAGAAGATCGAATATCCGATGAGTTGTGCGTCAATAAATGAATAAGGCAAGGATGCCTCCAATCGTCAATTCCATTCAACATTCATGGTGAAAATATCATGCATAGAGCTCTCGAGAATTGGATGAGTGGTCGACTATTGGAGGTATTAAATTAACTAACTTAAGATATGCCGATCATAGCCAAGGAGCTGACCATAATTATAAAAAAAAATGGATGAAATCCATCTTTACGGACTAGAATTAAACGAGAAAACGAAAATAATGATTATCGACCGTTAAAACAACATGCCCAACATCAGTTAAATAGGGCAATTTAATAAGCCAATTCGTCTATCTTGGGGCTTTAATATCGAACAAAGGCGGTGACAGACATGAGAACAGAATATACGAAATGGCAAGAAATACAATGCAAAATTTGCAAATCTGGCGGAGAGGGACATAATACAGAACACAAAGAAACATACAGTAAAAGCCCTAGTTTTTCCAGTATTGCTATATCCCGCTGAAATACGGACCAATAAAATACAAGACCTCAAGGGCATAAAATGATTGTTTTGAACCAGAAATTCGTCTTTCGCATTTTGTGGACTACCAGATGAATTCATTATTGAAATTAATATTGAATTAATGAATCCACAAGGTTGTCCCAAATTATTCATGAACGAATACGAAGATTCTTCGGCCCCATTGAACACAGGGGTGGCAATTACCTGGAAAGACTGGTGGTACAGGGACAGATGGAGGGTTCTAGATCAGGCGGCAGACGTTCAAAAAGATGGACAGAGCATACGAAAAAGAAGGCATAAGTAAATATGAATGCAAAGAGAGTATTTATACATGGAATCGGCGAAAGCAGTTGGCAAACGCAATTGGAAGCAGTACTGGAATTATTCAGTAGATTACTTCAGCAGCAATATTTTGTAAGGATATAAATTGTAACTTCTAGCAGTCAAAAAAAAGTTAAAGAATGATGACAATTATAAATGTTAAATGTGTAAATTAATCTGGAAGATACATAGTTTGGGATTGCATGTTTTCAAATAGAGTCGGCTCTTGTTTTAGAAATAAAAGTAATAAAATATCGATAAGAGCACATACATGACAACGAATCGACGATATCTAAAATTAATTAAAATTATTAGGTAATCAAAAACATGTTGACTGCTAAAAATATGACAGAGCTATATATTTTTAAAAGTGATTTTATTCAGAGTACTGATTACCTTTACATTGTCATCAGTTTCAGTTTTCAGCTTCGGTTTTGACAAGACAATAGTATTTTTCCTTAAAGGCAGACTCATTTCTACCCCTTCTCTCTTTTCTAATTTTTTTATTACATCTTTTTTATATTCTCTCAATTATAGCTTTGGAGTGAGTGGTATTACATTATTATTGATGACAACTATCAACAGATTGTAGAAATACAAGATAAAATACCCAATACATACATGTCATAGGGTACGCATATATCATTTATATTTTACACTATAAAAGTTCGTTCAAGAAAAATCATTTGGGTTTGTTTACATATTGGGATATTTTCAGGGTGTTTACTAGACCAACCTGATTCTAGTTCTTTCGTGGGGCTTTAGGCAATTAACTGTCTTGATATCCCTTCTTTTTAATTAAACATTAACGTTTATGCTTACTTTCTAAATATCTTTTTTACCTTCAAATATTTGATGACGGTTCTTTTTTAAAGACCAGTAAATGTACATCTATCATCAATTAAAATAAATGGACAAAATAATGGAAAATAAATGGAAAAAATATATGTACGTGTTACAGTAATTAGCTTAACATTTTCGGATTTAGGACTACAAAAAGGTTGTTTCTTTTTTCATTAAAGCATAAGCATATACTTTTAATATTAATGGGTTTGGAATATATAGCTGTTTCATTGTATATAATACTTCTTAATTAAAAAAAAAAAAAATTGTTGACCTCCGTTGTTTTAGGCAGATATTAAAAATCTATTAAGAAGGAAGCAAAACCAGTGAATGTATTCACTCAATTTGGTATATATGACTTTCGTAATTAACGAAAAACATGCTGTTTATATTGACTGACAATTTTAGGAACATGGATGAACATGAAAATAATAAAAAATGATTATGAGACACACTATTTCAATATCGATTTTAATCAACAGGACTTTACCTTTAGCAGGTATTATCAACCCTTCCAAATTATATTATTTTATCGTGAACTTTTCACATGGCCAGTAACTCAACAAGAAAAGGAAAGCGAATCATTAAAAAAAAGCAATTTGTCAATACATTGAGAATATTCAGCGATGAAATAGAAAAAGAAACAGAGAAGCTAAATTAGTTAAACAGAAAATTATAGATCAAAAGAAAAAGGGCAGAGAATAAGCAGGGGACACAATGGGGAGTAAGAATAAGATAGCTGATTCATCGAAAAGAAAGTTAGTTCCTCGAAATTTTGCAAAATTTAACCCTAATGTAACAACAAATGTTTGGAATGCAGAAATCATATTATGAAAGGTAATAAAGTTTACTTACTCCCTGCATTCTATCAAGATCTAAACTTATACAAAAGCACATAAAAGTTAGGGTCTATAAAACATTCATTTGGCCGGTAGTCACTTATGGTTGCGAGACTTGAACCCTTACAAAGAAAATAGAAGACATACTAGTAGTATTTGAAAGAACAGTACTCAGAAGAATTTTTGGTGCTGTGAATGATAATGGAATTTGCAGCATCAGGTATAACTTTGAACTCTCTGTTAAAAAAACCGAATACCAAGGAAAATCATGGAGGGGCGAATAGGGAGTAACAAAAAATGAAGTAGACTAAAGACACGATGGTAAGACAATGCAAAAAGAGATGATGAAGAACTACAGCATATCAAAAACTGGCAAGGGAGTGCTGGAGATCGATCCGATTGGAGGCTAAGATTGAAGGAGATCAAGTCTTACTAGCACCACAGGAAGAATAATCAATTTTCTAACATGAATTCTCAAAAACATTTATAGTTAACAGAAATGATATAACTAAAGATATAGTTATACAACTGATATCGCTTCTTTGTGTAGCTAGCTTTCTTCATCACTTAACAGAATTGGCCCCGGCAGACATCTATTAGTGATCTTAACACATAATTGAAATTTTTGGTCGCCAGGTGTTAGTCTATTATCTATTTATTGTTTCTAAAATATACGGTAAAGATCATTCAAATCTAACATCAATAACGGTGTTAGTGAAAAATTAGGGTGTTATCGCTAAAGATCTAGGGTGTCATTGATTAAAATTTAATGTTACTGGTTGCTAAAACGTTGGATGGACAGGCGTATATATCTATGAAAAAGGAGATCTCTTAAACTGCGAAAACTATGAGAAATAACACTGCGTAACCCTGCATACAAGGTGTAATCAAATATTTTGTATGAGAGACTGATACCTATTACAAAGCGAATCATTAGGAAATACAAAACTGGGTTTCGCGATCCACAATTGATGAACTCTTAACCATAAGGCTCAAGAAAAGCGAGGAATATGGCATTGAAAAGCATCACCTTTTCATTGATTTGCATAAACATTTGATTGAACAAACTTTTTCAAATTCTATACGAATTTGAAATTCCGTTGAAAATCATCAACCTTATTAAAATAGCAAATAATAATGTCAGACTGTCAGTAAAAGATGAATCAAGTGCCCGTTTAACATACAAAAAGGATTAGTACAATACGATGGGCTGGCGTGTGTACTGTTTAATCTCACCCTCAACGTAAGATCTGGACATTGTAACAATAAACACGGCATGGATTAGGAGGCATACATAAATATCTAAGAACATGTCAATACAGTGGGTTTAACTGATTATGAACATAAAACGATATAATAATTTCAGAAAACCGGAACAATATGTCTGATAACCTAACAATTGGCATATCTACCTTCCAAAAAGTTGAGCAATTTGAGTATTTAGATCACCCGAAAATATGGACTTCAGATCATCAGAACCATCAGATCAAATATTTTAATGCAAGAGTATTGCGAAAGATCTATGACCAATTTGCGAAAATAACAAATGGAAGAAATGGTATAACCATAAACTTTACAAGCTATACAAAGACCAAGGCATCATTTCATACATAAAATGCACACGTCTGAGATGAGCACATCACCTGATAAGAATGGATGATATTAATCAAACCAAGAACATCTTCAATGTAATGCCGGTAGGCAGAAGTAAACAAGAAAGACACAAGCTGCGATGGGAAGATGGTGTGAGGGGTGATGCTCGTAAGATCAGAGTGCATAACTAGAACAGAGCTGCCCCAGACAGGCATAACTGGAAAAACAAGCTTTACTTGTGGAAGCCAAAACCCGTACGAGGTTGTAGAGCCACAGAATTTGTTAAAAAGGCGTGTTCTTACAATTTAAAATGCCTGGTTTCCAGAATGCAGAAATATAAGGGGCAAATAGTTATGGAAACTAACTAATGTCTTTCAAAAGAACTTATTAAATAATATTCAGAATTACTACCACATAAAGTTCTAACAGAACCACAGAATTACAACCACATAAAGATTAAAATATTAGCATAACGTTATATAAATTGAATATAACAAATAACGTCAATTAAAAGTAAAATTATTAAATAAATTTATTAAAATAAATTTATTGTTATCCGTTAATCCACTTGGTTCGCATCCACAATTAATTTTATGCAATAAAAATATACTTTTATATTTGCCTCATAAGTCACTTATTCTCAACAGAATTTTTTATCATTTACAGTGGATCTCAAAAATATTCGGAATATTCGGATCCTATTTAAAAAATCATTCTAGCAGTTCGAATTTGCACAAAAATAAATAAAATATTTTTCTTCCCGTATGTTACCGTTCTTACGTCCTTTTAACTTCTTGTATGACAAAGTTCCGAAATAATCGGTTTAATTCTAAAATTTTAAGAAAAAAAACATAAATATTTTTTATACACATCAAAAATATTCGGACACGCAAATAAAAAATGAATCTGAATGAAGTGGTAATTAAGATAAGTGGTAATCTTCGAATTTTGTTGTACAAATAGTAATTGGCAGACTGGTGTCGAAGGAACATTTTAAAATGGGTTGTATACCAAATAAAAAAGTTCTGAAAATAGGGAATTAATGCAAATTCATTATGAAAACGGAAATTCCTACTTAAAAATTGGACAAATGCTTCAGTTAAGTAAAAGTACGGTGGAAGATATTGGGCAACGCTACAAAAATGAGGTAAAAATTTTTCCAAAGAAACAAACAAGCCATCCGAAATTATTAAATGAAAGATGCTAAAGCTTTATTTTAAAAGAAGTACAAAAAAAAATCTAAAATTAGTGCACCTAAGCTCAAAACATTGATGGAAAACCATTCTCAAAAAGTAGTCAGCACCGAAATAATACGCCATTGTATAAAAAAACATGGATATCATGGAGGCGTGGCCCGGAAAAAGCCTTGGTTATGTTTTTTTAACTCCTAGAGAGATCTGCCCAGAGGGCAATAAGCGTTAGTTTTGACTTGAGAGAAGTGACATGTAGAGTATCACTCCAGTGAGTGATCTTTAAAAATTATTATCTTGGTTATGTAAGAAAAATATTAAAACTCGACTAGATTTTGCTAAGGACTACGTTTTGAAGCCTGAAAATTATTGGAACGAACGATTTTACGTGATGAGTCAAAATTCGACATTTTTGGCTCAGATGGGCATCAAACGGTGTGGCGAAAGGTTCATGAAGAGCTTAATACAGAAATTCTTTGTCCAACTGTTAAACACAGTGGGAGATCGATAATGATTTGGATGTGTATATCTCCAGAGGGGGTTAGTAACTTGGTGTTTATTGGCGGTATAATGGATAAAAACATTTATTGAAATATTTTAAGGCAAAATCTGAGAGTAAGTGCGGAGAACAGGAACATTACAAACTCATTTAAATTTTACACACATACATAATACTAAGCATAGGCGGGTATAGTTCGCGTTGGCTATTATATAACTGCCCAAAAGTGACTAAAACGCCGCCTCCGTCACCTGACCCTAATCCCATTGAAAACGTTTGGCATTATTTGGAAACTAATATAAGGAAATATGAACTTACTAATAAACTTAAAGAAAATTTATTAGAGGAATGGAATAAAATCGACGAAAATTATTTTAACAAATTGGTGATATCCATGCCAAAACGTTTGGGAAATGTGATTAAGGTCAAAGGTCATACCAAATACTAATTATAAGCTAAGTTTTTTTATACAGTTAACTTTTATGTTGATATTAATTAATGTCATTATGTGACTTCTTAGGAGTATGCTCTTGCTATACTATACAATTTCTATTACGAGACAAATTGGTTCCAATGATAGGATTATTTTGTAAAATATCCTTTATGTAAAATTTGTTATTAATTCTGGCAAACCTATTTTATATATTTTCTGCCTCATTAATTGAAATTTATACATTAAAAATAGTAAAGCCACCAAACATGTTTCAAATGCAAATATGTTCAACTTGAATTGGTAAATTATAAATAGGAATAATAACGAAGTGTATTAAAATGAAAGAACACTATAGTTAACTGAAACAGAAGCTTGTTGAGTTATCACTATTAGCATTATCATATATAAAAGGTCAATCAACCCCGCTAATTGTTGACTAAAATATGGGGTAGCGTGATATATTAAACTACATGTTAACTATTTTCCTTTTATTCCTAGAGCTTCCATTGATTACATTTTCAATTATAAATGATCAATTCATTTAATTGAAAGTAATTTGTTACACCTCCAGAATCCGATATTTTTAAAGGTTATGTTTCAGATAACAAATATATTTAGAAATATACTTTAACTTTTTTTTTAATAAATATGATTTTGCTTTAAATTTAAAGTAACTATTTATGGATTGCCTTAAATATATTTCATAATGATTAATAGTATTAAACATTAATTCTTACATTGAATGGATGTAATTATATAGTACCTGTCATTGATTGGTAACTCTCCTAGAGGAGGATCTCTACAAAACGTTAAATCACTATGTTTGTTATGAAAAAAAAATTGAAATTGAAATTCATTTAATTGACATATATGTATATTTAAAATAACATAAAATATGTCTACATGTCTTTGTATATTTGGTTATCTAACGTTTTATAGTAATATAGGTTTTCGTTTTCTGTATGGATCGTTAGTAGCTAACATAACCTTCAAATCTTTTAAATAAAAACAACAAATTCTAAAAGTCAGTCATAAAATTGCTCTGACTACTATAAGCATAATTAAAAATACCTGCTGTTAACCTTTACTACATGTAAATACTGTCGCCTGACAAGAATACGATTACAGAAGCTCAAATTTGATAGGTTAACGGTTACTACGTCATATCAGCCCATGTCTATAGCTTCGCGACTGGTAAACAGAGAAATAATCTGGCGGGGCTGTGATTCGCACGCGATTTAGAAATAACCGAAAATACATCCTCATTTAACTTTTGTTGGTTACTCTTAAGAACGATGTTGTAATGAACGATATTAATAACTTCTCATTTTAGATGTTGATAAAATTGTGAGGTGTTATAAAATGTGATTCAATATTGTTGGATGATAGCTGTTTGTTTATGACCAGAAAATTTTAAGGTAAGAAGGCAATATTATACTAATAATTATATCATTCATATTTATAATCCTAATAGGAACTTAACTGTTTGCACTTAATGATGGCACTGAATGATGCACTGAATGATCAGTAACAGCAGTAGTAGTATTGTAAATAAACAATAATCAGACCATGTGTAAAGTTAGTGTTTAATTTATTAATATGCGTTGGTGTTAAGATTTAATAGTTTTAAATTTTGGCAAATAAAAGATACAGGATATTGCCAGCTATTACATAATTACATTTTAATCAAATGTCACTATATACTTAATTAGCCTATAAAATATAGTATTACAAACTGCTTTTACATGAGCTACATTCTGGGATTCAATTGAACATAAATATCTGATAATCCTCTAACATTTTAACAATATTCAGACATTTTTTAAGACATATGACAAACAATATCTAAAATAGCAAAATTCGATCATGTATTGGCTTGTCTAGAACATAAAATTTACCGTGAACAAAAGCAGTATGGTTATCAAAAAACATCTATATTCTGGCTGTTCAATGAGACTTATATAAAATTAATTACAATATATTAAGAAGCATAGTAAATATTAAGCTTTTTTTATTTATCAGTAAATTTTATATAATTAGTAATATAATATAACTAATTAGGTATATTCAAATTATCATCCTTTTTGAAAAAATTAAATCATTTTTTGTTTGTGTTTCATAATGGCAATACAATTTTAACCTAAAACAATAACCTTAAATGCTACAAGTGTTTACTAGATATTCTTAATTTATAAGTTTCATTTGGGAATGAATGACTTTTATATTAATATTTACATTTTTAAAACGCATTTTTATTTGAATTTGTCAGTGCAGTTTGTTACATTTATATCTAATTGCTGATATGCATAATTATTACAGAAGTTATTTGACAGGTTAATATAATTAGTGCTCTAATATATACTTCAAATATTAGACATCTAACTTCACTGCTAATGAAACAATTGATTTATTGAGAGAAAAATTTCCTGGAGGAGTTATTGCAAGAAATGGTGATGTTTATTGGCCACCAAAATCTAGACACCGTTGGCAAAATGGAAGCAGACTGTATGCATTTTACTATTGAGCGGGCTCTGAGGAACAAAACTATCAATTTTCCTGCGGATTATGTGGGTGTCTGCAGAAAAAAACCAAAACCTTTCGGCATATCATATTTGAACTATAAGGTTTTCAAAAAAGTCAATGAAGTTCAATTCTTTAAATTCATTTGTCCTGGTCTGCGATTCCCTGACGAGTGGAAATTGAATCCACAAAAAAAATCATCGCAGAACACTGCGTTTACTTTTGCCCGCTTACAACAATTATTCCTATTTTTGTTTCAAGTTACTTAATCCATAAGGGGAAAACCTAATTTTTATATGATAGGTTTAGATGTTACAAAATGTTCCCTTTTTTGTTGTTACTGATTTTTTATGGACAAAGTCTAATTTTTATATAACTTCTTGAAAACGACGGAGCCATCTACTTATTGTTAATTTTTCAAAAGTGTGTTGGTAAAAGTTTAAAGTAGTAGATTTTTATATTTTGTTGTGTGTTTTGAGTCAAGAAGCTGAGAATTTCAAGAACAATTTGTTTTTGGATTAGTAGTTTAATTTGATATGTAATTAGTTTCAAGTTTATTAACAAAATAAACATTTACTTATTATTTATTATCTATATTCTATGAGATAAAAGATTTATCCTAACATTGTCATAACATAAAACTTCGTACCTACCACACTCAAAAAAAATACAGCTACTTTTTAATAAATTAAAATCGCTTACGATCGGGTCACAAATATGCTGATAAAAAATTAATATCTGCTTCCTTTTTCAGACTTGATTATAGAAAATAATATAAAAATACCCCTTGTTAATCATATGGTATTATAACATTTTTAATCAACAATTAATAATACAATATTTTGCTTGAAGTAAAAATAATAAACAATATTGAATTTTGTCAATTAAATTGGCTAACTTTGTGATAAAATAATTATTACAGTGTCATTAGAGTTTAATGGATGAACTGAAGTGATATTATGCCTCATCCTTCTAACAACCTTTCTAATTTGTCTATTAATAATAAAAAGTAAAATGTAGGTAACTATTTTTATATATAGTGTTTAAATTTATTAAATAAACTACATAAAAATAGAGCAAGTTCAAGTAAAATAGCAAAATAGATTAAGTGTCCTAGTTTTAAAGCTTATTACTAAGCTTATTTAAATTTAAAGAATTACAATTAGTCAATTAACCCTGTTTTGCCAAAAACACATTTGAGATATTCTCATTTTTAAATTGTTCATTAATTTCCAGAACTGAAAACAGTATTCATATTTGACACATTTTAAATTGGTTTACATACAGGGGTAAAACGAAATTAACCTATTGCTTGAGTTGAAATATAGAATTGGTCTATTATATATGATAAATAATGTATATGAAAGTAATATATGGAGCGTTAGTGGAAATTGAAAATGGCTTAGTTAGTTATTAACTTTTTTCCATAATATTAATTATATTAAGTAAGCAAAATTTGAGGTACAACCTTGTTTTCGTCCTTCACTCTTCTCTTCTTCGTATTCTTCTTTACAGAAGAATCGTGACATATGGAAACTTACTGCGTTCGCGTATCTTCCGGACAATTTCTTGCCAGCGTTCTCTATTTCTGGCTTCCTTGGTTGCACATTGGAGAAATGTACCAGTTAGGTCTTCAATTTGGCCCATCCATCTTTTTGGAAGTCTGCTGCGTGATCTAGAACCCTTCATCCGTGCCTGTACTACCAGTCTTCCCACGTTATGGTCGTTCATGCGTTCAATGTGGCTGTGGCCAAAGAATCTTTGTATTCGTTCATGAATAATTTGAAATAGTTTTATGGGTTCATCAATTTCCTAAATAACGAATGTATTTGTTCTTTTGGCAGTCCACGGAATACGAAGGACCCGTCTCCAGCTCCAAAGGTCAAAATAATTAATGCTTGAGTTCTTGTTTTTTTATGGTCCATGTTTCAGCGGGATATAGCAATACTGGAAAACAAACTTTTTTAATATCTGCCTCTTCGTGTTCTGTATTATGTCCCTATCTTCTGCAAATTCCGCATTGTATTTCTTGGCATTTCGTTTCTTCTAATTTTCGCATAAAATAATAATCTTCTCATTTATCTCTTAACCCTTTTTTGTATAGAGGTATAAATGCTGAGAACGACCAATTTTCTGCTCACAATCCAGTGTCCCACACTTTCTGGCAGAAAGTGTGGGACTTTCTGCCAGAACCACCCACTTTGGTATTGAAATGTATAAGAATAATAATAATTTCTTGACTTGGAATTTTAAGATTTCCATTAAATTCGTCTGCTTCGTCTTTAGTTGATTGACTTGTTGGAGCGTAGACATGGATGAGATTTAAAATTGCTTGCAATTTATTCTTTATTGCTATAATTCTATCGTTGACAGGATCATAAGCAGTTACACATTTACTAGCATATTTCGTCAAGACAAATTCCATAGCGTTTCGGTTTAAATTGTCGTAACCTGAAAATAATATGCTACCACTTTGAGTTGTAAAGTGACCAGATCTTCTCCAGTAGGTCTCGGATAAACCATTCCATTTCCACTACGTGAGTTTTGCCTGCATCGAATAGCTCTCGAACGTCCCATGTAGCAATATTTATTGCATTATTATTTATTTGACTTAACTTTCGCCTTTCAACTGAAAAAAAAGCTGCGGAAGCTTTGAAGGCTTTGAGAGATAATGCTGTTTCATACAGTACTTGTAAGAAGTGGTTTTAGCAATTTCGAATTGGAAATTTTGATTTAACGGACGTTAAATTTTGGACGTTTCGCGTCACCATCCCGGAAAGCCAAAAAAGTGGAGGATTAAAAATTGGAAGCACTGCTGAAAGACTATACTTGTCGTACACTGCTACAAGTCATTTTCAAACTTTTATACAATCTAAGACAATTTCAGAAGGAAAGTCTTTGGGTGTCCTATGGACTTCATAGCTGAGAATAAGAGTAGACGCCAATGCCAAAAAGGTGTTGTTATGTATATACATAATACCACCTATACATAATAATTGAATGAGCTGGGCGTCAGACATTATGAGTTGCTCAAATCTGGTTAGACAGTCACTTCTGACCGTTATCAGTGGCAACTGGTTCGGGTTAGTGACATGACATTCTGGAGGATTGGGTTTTGGCACGAGAAGCAAGTCACTGGCAAGACCAAAAAGCAAGTCATTTTGCTTCAGGACAACGCACGGCCACATAATGCAAAAATGTCTCTTGAATCGATCACCGAGTTGGGCTGGGGGATTTTATCGTACCTTGCATATTCTTCAGGTTTGGCCCTTTCGGATTTTAATCTTTTCCTGTTTCTCGAACATCACCTGGTTGAAAGCCGCTTCACATCTCTTGAGGAAGCCGAGAAAGTCTCCAATGATTTTATCACATCAAAACCAGCAAGTTTCTTTGCAATCTGGGATTCGGCAGTTTCCTGAAAGATAGCAAAAGTGAATAGAAAGTAGATTAAATATGTCAAAGATTAAATATGTATTACTTTTTTCATAAATAAATGCCAAAGACAGTCAAAAATGCTAAAAATTAAGCTGAGAACCTAATAACTGCAATGCTATTAGGTGCCACAAATCCACTTTCTGTTGATTCAAGCCGGGTGTTATCGGCGTAGTCAACATACACACAATCAAGTTACGCCCAAAAAGGTTCGCGTCGTTTCACTTCCATAATTATGTTCGTTGCTTTAAAATGCTGTTTTCAGTAATAATCTAAATTCATTTGAATTTTAAAATATACCATGTATTTATTTCTATTTATTTTTTTATAAATTGTTTATTAATGAGTAATATTAGCCTAATTGAGAAGTTCGCTGAGCGGAAATTTCTTCCCTATATTTTCCCTTAAGCTCAATACATTTTTTTCCAGCGGTTCTCCAATTCATTTATTCCATCTCTGAAGTGATTTTCTGGAAGTTTTTCAAAATATTCATCTATATCTGCTATAATTTCTTCATTTGATGAAAAACGCTTGCCACGTAAGGATTTTTTGAGGTTTGAAAACAGATGAAAGTAGAGGGGACCAGATCTGGTGAATATGGTGGATGCTGCAACAATTCGTAGTGTAACTGTCTCAATTTGACCACCGCAAAGACACCTTTGTGAGCCTGTGCATTGTCTTGATAAAAAATCATTTTTTCTTCTCTAATCTAGGTTGCGACCAATTATTTTCTCTTTGTAAACAATTAAAAAATATTGGCCACAGCGACGGCAGATGTTCGCCAGGAGCACCGGGGAGAAGGTCCTGGACAGGATGAAGCTGCGCGTCATAAGGGCTCCACCCAGTTCACTAAATTATCTTGAATTATAGAAGACCATCGAACTGGGAAGGGGTCTATCTTAAATAAACTATTTATGTCTTTACTAAAAAATTATTGCTTTAATTTTATTTTTTTTAATTTTGAACTACATGCAACCATACTCAGAAAAAAATAACATAAAGTTCATTAAAAGATAGAAAGAATAAAACTAAAACAAAAGACACAGGAAGGTTTAGGGATCTGGTTCACCAAACCTTACCTGAAAAAAACTGGAAAATCAAAAAAACTGAAAGTTCTAGTTCTCTGTACTTATAAATTAGATGGTCAAATTAAATGGATAGTCTATTGAAACAATATTAAGGAAATAAAGATAACTTAATGGTAATTAAGATCAAAATAAGTAAATTAATCAATAATAAATTAGATCCAACGGCAAATTGTCTATTTCCTATGCGGGGGCCCTCAAATAATCTGGAACCTGACTGACCCATTACTGTGCAAAGTGGCCCAAAAAAAGAGTAGTTTTGGCAATGGCGGGGCTCCGAACTAAGTGGTTTTTCAATGGCCTGCTCCTGATTGACCGGATTCTCTAATGTCCGGGTTGTAAAACCCTCTACAAGACTATCAGAAAAAATAAACCTAAGCATGGCTTGGTTAGTTCAGTGACAGGTCAGTTCTCTGTCGGAAGGGTAAGGCGCGAAAACGTCCGCTCACTTCGAGATTTGGAGTTAGACTGTCTTGGCCTCGTCCTAAACGATACGAAATTATCTTACCAGTAGCGATCAAAAATTTGTGAATGCTACAAGGTATTTTCTCACGAATTTTTGCATCCAATTGATTCAAAAGATTTGTGTAATACTGCCCTGTTATTGTTTTATCGGTTTGAAGGTAATCAATTTTAATGTCGGTTTGAAGGTAATCATTTTGGCTACTTCGGAGCTGAACAACCGGGCAACACTCGACTTGTCGCAGTTCAGGATCATAGTGGTAAACCCAAATTTCATCCATAGTTACAAAACGAGGTTTAAAATATATATTCTTTCGAAAAATATCCAAATGTTGATTAAAACGTTTTACTCGAAATCGTTTTTGATCAGAATTTAACAAATGCGGCACCCATCTTGCACATAACTTTCTCAAGCCCAATTCCTTTTTTAAAACATGAAACACCCATTCAGTTAAAATGTCCATAGCCTTAGCAATTTCACTCAAAGTCAATTGTCTGTCATCCATAACCATATCATGCATAGAATTAATTATTTGTTCAGTAGTTGCACTTATTGGACGTTCAGAACGAGGATCATCATCCAGGCTTGTACGACCATGTTGAAACTCATCTGCCCACTTACAAACCATTATTTTTGACGGTGCAGACTCCCCTAATACATTTACCATTTCACTATGAATTTTCATTGCTTTAAACCTTTTATTACAAAGAATTAAATCACTGCACCATTTTCAATATTTTCCATTTAAAAAAATATCTCTGATACGTTTACTTTAAGCTGCTGTTTTGTACGAATTGATTAACCGTTCGACTTGAAACTTCACATATGCTCATAAGAAGGATGGAATAGTTCTTTCACTGCTCTATAGGT
Source organism: Cosmopolites sordidus (assembly GCA_031761425.1). Taxonomy (NCBI): domain Eukaryota; kingdom Metazoa; phylum Arthropoda; class Insecta; order Coleoptera; family Curculionidae; genus Cosmopolites; species Cosmopolites sordidus. The sequence continues at coordinate 226,031 of JARFXV010000631.1, read as the reverse complement.
GTCGCCCTGCGAACTTTTTAATTGGCTTAGTATATGATACGAACAAGTAATTCAAAAGCTTTAAAATTATATATAGCACAAACAAACTGACTGATTTGATTAGACTGAAGCATTGGTGTAGAAATAGAATACAAAAAAAAATAGCACAAAAAACGGACATAAACAACATATTTGAAATATACTGTTATTGAAAAAAAAGTAATTAAAGAGGAAATTAATGAATTATACGATTGATGATGCGTCAGCATATTAACTAAAGCTATTTAATAACTCCCCACCACTATTAGTAAAATGTGTCCCCTGAAATTTGGATATCATGAACTCTCGAGCTATGTGTATATAGCTCGTACAAAATTAAAACAGTTGCACATCATTAAGCTCGTGATCAACATTTTGACTGCACTATTACTAGATTGCGATTAAACATCATAACCTTCATCATAATCATCATAACCGATTAAACATTTAACTCATAAAGATTATATAATTACCAATGACATTTATTGATATATAATATGCAAGTATAAAATAGATGCACTTATATTTTCATTAATAAAATCACTTATTTTCAATCAAGTATATGCTCTCTGTCATACCATTTCATTATTTCATACTCTATAAGCTTGATTATTTTTTTCTTGATTAAAACTATTTTCCTTTCCTTCAAAAATAAACCTCTCAAAAATCTATACGTTTTAGGCAACATTGGGAAGTTCCACAAGCTTTCGTTTTGGATCATCTTTTTTCCATTTTAAACCCACTTCTTTCAATATATTGCATAATGATATAAAGCATCCATCAAACAGTTGTTTCTCTTTTAACATGCTATTCTGAAAATGAGAATTAAACTTAAAATTAAAAACTAAAAGAACACTCTTTTCTGCAGTTCTTAGTATGAATACTTACAGTGTTCATACATAATTTAAATGGTGTCATGATTAGAACTTGTATCCAAAGCTGCAGTATAGATAACCCTTTTAGTACTACTACTACGCTTTCTAGTCGATTTTTAAACTTCATTCTTTTTCAGCTTTTGTGAAATATTACAGTGGACATACTCAACCTTAGGGCTTCTGCAACACTAAACAAATATGACTTAAATTAAATGTGTCCAAATATTAGCAGTTAACATACGACTCTAACAGCCAGAAAGGGTAACAATGGATCATTATTGCCTCGTTTTTGTAGAAAATAGTTCATCAGAAATGCTACTAACTCTTGACAATGCCTTTTACTGATTTGACATTTTGCCGTCGCTACTCTGGCAATTATAACCCTGAGGTAGTTTTTTAAAAAACTGTTTTCGATCGTAAGATAAAAAAAATGAAAGTATTGTAATATCTATATATGGGATAACCTCCATACGCGTCAATAAATATCAACAAGAAAATTGTAAAACTTGACAACGTCGCATATGCTGCCAACCGAATACAGCCGCTAAATTTAAAATTTATTTAATACATTCCATTTGATTCTTTTATTATTTAATTTGTGTAGTAGTATTTCTGCTGTTCTTCAATAGTATCATCAATGACGTGCAACGGTTTTAGTCTTGTACAGGCTATAGCTTCTTAATCTTTGGAGAAGCTTGCAGACATAAGAATACCCAAGTTAGACGCATTTCAGAAACCATTCTCTCTTACCTATTACTTGTCCGATTTTATACCATTTTGCGGTGAATTCCATTGGTCTTCTCCTGATCAAACTCAATACTGACAAGATTTAATGATGGTTAAATCAAATTAAATAAACAAAAACATGTATATATATATATATATATATATATATATATATATATATATATATATATATATATATATATATATATTTATTTTTTTTAATGGTCATGGTTTCAGTCGTTCCTTCATCCACTCTTTAGGTCTCCTGCTTGAGTCCAACTGATGGTGGCTTAAGGCCAGAAACTGGTCTTGGGAGACGCTTGCTGGCGCTTTGGATGGCGAATGAAGGAATGGCAAAGCACGATGTGGAGCACGGGTGAACTTTCTTAGCTTTTTAATACTTTTCTCCACCGGCCAAGTTCACAATTTTTCGATCATATCTGGTACTTACCCGAGGTTAAATGGGTCACGAACGGTTTCGCACAGCTGCGACCGTTTAACGCCGGATTGCGTGGCTGTATGTGATTGCAGCCTCCATTCCAATTGCAGCCTCCATAGCCAATTTAAATGGTCATGGCATCATCATCAACCCCTATGAATCCACTGCAGGATGAAGGCCTCTTCAGCATGTTTCCTACTCTCGCGGTCCTGAGCTTTCTTCTGCCATTTGGGTCCAATATATTTAATATCATCAGTCCATCGTGTTTTCGGTCTTCTCCGTGGACGGTTGCAATCAAGCGGTATCCAGTCCAGGACCGCCCTGGTCCATCTTTCGTCCCATCACCTCGCTACATGGCCTGCCCACTTCCATTTCAATTGCTTTATTCTTCCAATGATGTCACTAAGTTTCATTTGTTCTCTGATCCATGTGCAGGTCTTTCTAACCTGTCTAGTAATGCCAAGCATACATCTTTCCATTCCCCTCTGTGCTACTCGAAGTTTTTAAACTGACCGTAATGTGAGTGTCCAGGTCTCACTTCCGTATATCATAACGGGCAGGACACGCTGATCAAAGACCTTTCTTTTCAGGCAAAGGGGTAGTTTGCTCTTAAACACTATGTTGAGCCTGTCAAATGCCTGCCAACCACATTTAGCTTGTCGTTCCACCTCCCGGACGGTATCCCCTCTAACACTTCCGTTCTTTCCCTGCACATTATACCATCTTCACGCATTAAGGAAAACATCTTTGTCCTTTTGTTTGTTAGATTCTGCTTAGCTTTGTTAATTCCCCTGTTTTCTTCTAGAGTTTTTTTTTGCACCTGCTGCATGTTGAATCGGCGCGTTTCCTCTCGAATACGTTTCCTTATAGTTCTGCAAAGTTCAGCGTACTCGATCCTGCCAAAACTGTCTGCATTTTTCATTGTCCGGCCTTTTTTCATTAAATTAATGGTCTCATTGGAAATTTTTGACTCTTTGCAACATTTATCTTATCATTTTTGGCGATTTCTTCATATTGGTCTGTAATTTCCATCTCCTCCGGGTCTTGTAACACAGCAAAGCGATTCGACAAAGCAATTTCAAAATCTCTGCCCCTCTCCAGTAGCTTCCCAAAATCCACTTTGCCCCTTTTTGATCTTATCATTCTTTCGCGCTCTTTTCGGCAGTTTACCCTTATCTTTGCCCGTACCATTCGGTGGTCGCTTCCCACATTAAAATGGTTAAGTAGAGTACAATTGTAAAATATTGCTTTATCGTTTGACATGATGTAATCAATTTCACTTGTGAGTCCAGATGGACGTTTCCATGTCCATTTTCTGTTGTTCTGTGAGTTCTTGTCCTTCAGCAAAGTCAACCAGTCTATCATCTCTATTGTCCCGCTCACCATTTCCATATTGGCCAGTTGAATTTTCACCAGTTCTTGCTTTTCCGATTCTGGCATTAAAGTCGCCAATCAGGATTTTATACCTACACTTCTCTTTGTCTAGTTGGGCCACATCACCATAAAATTTCTCAATCCTCCTCATCTCCTATCCTCTATATCCTCATATCTATGGCTTATAGTTGGTGCATAAGCTTGGACGATCTGAAGCTTAAACTTTTTATTCAGCTGAATAACGCATTAGGCTAATCTGTCAGATATACTTTCAAATTTGACTACACTGTCTTTCGGCTTTCGATTGATGAGGAATCCAATTCCATCACATCATCCATTTTCCGTACCTCGGGTGTAGAGTACGTAACCAGTTGGTTCTAGTTTGATTAATTCCTCGCCCTTTCTTCGTGTTTCATATAGCCCAATAATATCCCAATTTATGTTGTCAAGTTCGATTAACAGTTCTTGCAGGCGGGTCTCCGTTTTCATTATCCGTATATTCAGAATGGCAATGTCAAAAGTCCAATGGCAGCCTGATCTAACCCGGTGATTCTTAGCACCCTCTGCCTTGGGGCAGGTCTTCCCGCTGCCTCCGGGAAATGAGGGCCGTGTTGTACTTTCATATTGAAGGCATGGACCGTAATCTGCCACGCTGGTCCAATGCGGGTTGGTTGGCAGATTTTGGATCATGTTTGTCTGAGGCCTCTGCCTTGATCTGACCGCCGGAGGTGACCCTCCCAGGAACTTACGCCCCACCCGGTATGGCTCAAAGCTTCATTGTCCTACTCAAACCCATTTACCACGTCAAGGTGTGATCCACAAATGGGGACATATATATATATATATATATATATATATATATATATATATATATATATATATATATATATATATATATATATATATATATATCGACTGAAGAGTCCAACTCTTCAGTCGAAGAGGACAACACTTGCCAAATGAGATTTTGACGAAACGTCGTGCCTCTTCACAGAGTCAACGGATCGACACCCGGAATGATTTAGAAACATTATCTACCATCCGAGAAAGTATTCTCCTGATTTGGCACCATTTTCTCTTTTATTTGGTATTCATTTATTTCGAATCAATATATTGATTACACTTGTGTGTCCGTAAACATCTGTTTGTCATCCGTATATTTTTATTGATTTTTTACTTATTTCTAAAGAACGTTAAAAGTTGACAACTACTAAACTTAAAGAAAAATTAGACTTAATGACAATATAAAATTTGTTATATAAAATATGTATACATTTTCAGTTTATTTATACACTTCCTAACTATTTATGTATTTTACGATTTACCTATATTTGTCTTATCATTAAGTTTTATTATCCTTACAGTTGAGAGATATTTATTAAACTATTAATAAATGGACTATTTTGTTGTGACTAATTTTTTGACTGTGACTATTTTGTTGTGACTAATAAAACAAAATATTGTGTGCTCATATAGATATTTAAGTATCAATGATTAAATTTATAATCAAATAGTTCATAACATTTATTCCCATTAAAAATTTAAATAACCGAAATAATTGATATGATTCTTATATCCTATGTACGGATGGTATACACTAACTTAAAAATAATTATAATTGTATTTTTAATTGAATAAACTTGAGAGAAACAAATGTAATGCAAAAAATTTAATTTTTGAAGAATTTGCATAAACGACTTATTCAAATGATGACGTGGAATTTGGATAAAATATCAACATACAAAAAATATAAGGCAAATGAGAATTGAAAATGTATTATTTCTAATTGCTGTCCCCTTAAATTAACTTAATAATGTAATGGGTCTTTTAATAAGACTTTTTTAAAACATTTTAGACATTTGAGAAAATCTATAGTTGCCATTTTTCTTTTTAGCCTTAAAACCCACTTTTAATTAAAGGATACGTAAATGAAAAAGTTGTATATGAGATTGGTGATATATTTCCACAAAGAACATGAACCACGATATCACGGAATGGTAATTGAACGTTTTCTTGTTTTTTTTAACTTTACGAGTGGAATAGGAGCATATGGACTTGGACGGTATGTGGTTTGCATTACACCGCACGGATGCATTGAAATGATCGACTTGTTATACATCAAATTTCTCGAATGTATTATCTGCTATCATAACCATGAATATTGACCTTCGAGATCCTATAATTTGATAGCGTTGGTCTATTTTCATTGGACCTATGTTAAAACAGGTTTTTATAGGACCTTTATACCTGTTTAATGCAATCAGTAATGTGTATTAGTATTGAGAAAATGTTCACAAAGAGGGCTACGAGGGCTTGTCAAAAAAAAATTTCATTCATTCAAATCGTGCATTCAAATCGTATCAGATCAAATATTTTCTAAGATATCTGAGATATCTACGATATCTAAGTCAAACTTACTTACTTGAGACGTACTTGATTCGAAGCTTATGTATCTAAATAAAATATGTATTAATTCATGTAACCTAAATAAATAATGTTATCTTAATAAGTAGATTAATTTTTATTTAAAAAACATGTTGAGTAAAAAAGCAGTATATTTTTTTGAACTGAAAATCGCATAAACTCCAGGAATTCTATTTCAAATGAGGACTGATAAAATTCTATTAACGGCCTTCAATTTAAAGTACCTTTTTTTAATTTAAAGCCAGGTTTATCCAGTAAGATATTAACAAAACTAAAAGGTTTTTAATGGCCAAATACTATTTTAGTTTAATTAAAACCTAGCGAGTAATATTAAGGCTTTTCCCCTAGCAGATTGAAATTAGCAACCAGATTTGATATTTTTAATTTAGTAATATAATTAATTTAAAAAACATTTTTATGGTAGTTCAAATAAGTAACAACACGTTATCGTAACACGTTAAACGTAAACTTGGTTTAGATTTAGCATTAGTCTTTATTAAAAAACTAAATCACCAATCAATCGAATTTAAAGTAACTCCTATCGTAATTAAATAACAGGAAAAGTAACTGTATTAATAGTAAAATTCCCCTAAGTATTTGTACAAAATATGTGTACATGTACAAAATAAATTAGTAAATAGTATGTTAGTACATATTTCATCATTGATATTCAGAACGGTCTATGCAATAATCACAATACCACATTAACTACCGATTGATATGATACGGGGGGTTGATATTTATGTATCTCGAATTGATAACAATGGGGTTGCTAGGCACCGTCTGACATACACATCGTAAAGTTTGACATTGTTGATTGTACACCTACTCAGAACGTTTTGTCATACGGACGCTATTTGTGTTGTTTAGTGACTTGAAAATTTCATCTCAGTCAAAAAAATTTAATTAACTCGTGATAATTTTTGTGCGATGATTTACGAGGGTTGCTATTTTTCTATCTGGACTAATAAATAAAAAACAAATATTTATTATATAAAATTGTTTTATTGTTTTTCAAAATATTCTCTGCGATGATCGATACACTTTTGCATACCTTTGAACCAATTTTCATAACACTTTTTCCATTCCGATTGAGGTATCTCCAAAACATGCATTTTGAGTGCATCAACCAACCGTTTTCTCTGGCATCGAGAATCGTTGACCACGTAGTTTATTCTTCACGGGAATGACGGGAACAAAAAGAAATCATTGGGTACCAAATCAGGACTATACAACGGATGACCCGTGAATTCGATGTTTTGACCGGTCAAATATTGAGTTATTTGGTACGATGTGTGAAAGCTCGCGTTGTCATGGTGAAGAATGATCCTGCGTCGCTGATTGTTTTTTCTTATTCGTCAGACTTCTGGTAAACAAATGGTTGTGTACCATTCAGAATTGATAGTTCTACGATTCTCTAGTGGTACTGCAACCACATGCCCATTTATTACAAAAAAACAGGCGACCATTTGTTTCAAAGTGCTTCTTGCGCGAACACCTTTTGTAGGGTTTGGCTTATTTTGAAAGACCTATATCCATACAGTCGACTGCTGTTTATTTTCGTGCTCATACGCATACATCCAATATTCGTCACCTATGTAGTTGTTATGCACGGCTTTTGACGCACCACGATTATACTTTTTGAGCATTTCTTTACACCAATCGACACGAGCGTTTTTTGAGCGATTGTCAAATTTTGCGAAATCCAACGCGCACAAATCTTTTTCACGGCTAAATGTTCATGCAACGTATTGTGCATGCTTGTCATACTAACGATCAATTCTGAATGGTACACAACCATTTATTTGCCAGAAACCTGAAGAAATAAGAAAACACAACCAGTAATGCAGGATTATTCTTCACCTTGACAACGCAAGCTCTTACACATCCGACCGTATAACTCAATATTTGACCGGTCAAAACATTGAAGTGATGGGTCATCCGCCGTACAGTCTTGATTTTGCACCCAATGACCTCTTTTTGTTTCCGTCCGTGAAGAATAAACTACTTGGTCAACGGTTTTTAACCCCAGAAGAAGCGCTTGATGCCTTCAAAATACATGTTTTAAAGATACCTCAATCGGAATCGAAAAAGTGGTATTAAAATTGGTTCAAACATATACAAAAGTGAATCATCGCGAGGAATATTTTGAAAAACAATATAAACATTTTCAATGATAAATATCTGTTTTTGTTTATTATTCCGGATACATAAATAGCAACCCTCGAATTGTTGATAAAATATTAATGGATTTCTTTACGTCAGAATCAAAGAAATAGGTGGAAGAATTTGAATGGCACAACCAACTGAAATAGATTCCATAAATAACTGCATTTATTTTTATTATGGAACTTTAGCAGACAAGCCAAATCAACTAAAATATTACTTGAGCATTTTCAGTCCGCCCCAAAAAGTCAGTGGAAGATTTTTTCACCCCAATTCATTGGTGAAACTCCGACGAACGGTTGTGTGAGTGAAATTCAACTCTTCCCTGATCATTCTGACTGTCAACCAACGATCAGAACGCACAATATCTCGGATTCTATGGACATTTTCATTATTTTCCGCAGTTGAAACCTTTCCGCTGCGAGGTTCGTCTTTAATCGACTCTCGGTTTTATGAGAATGCTTTATACCATCTGAAAATCTACACCCTTGACAAAACGCCGGTTCCATAGGGTTTTTGAGATTTTGCAAAAGTTTCCGTCGCACTGCGTCCAAGTCTGAAACAAAAATCGATAACACATACTACAATCTGTGCATACAATAGTGCCTAAAACATTCAAAATATAACTGTGGTACGCGGTGCACATTTTTAGTTTTTTTTTTTATGACGGTGCTTACTATAGATATTTATAAACTTAAAAATTCGCGATGGTCGATTCAAATAAGGCCAGATTAATTTCGACCCGACCGTTACTGGAAATTGTTGTTACTCATTTTCAGAACTCTCTAAAAAAAGCCTGGTTAACGAATAGAATTGGGACCAGGAAGTTGTTGATGTTGGTAACCTGCCCCCCGCCTCCAAGGGGGAAGCCAACAGTATTACCAAAGCGAACACTAGGTCTCATTACAATATTTACATAGCTATATTATTATTACATATTTGTATTATTATTATTTTGACATTCCTCCTCCTTCTGTTCGTAGCAATACAAGTTGTTTTGTATTACTGAGTGAACTTGAACTTTGAACTTTGTATTTCGTTAGTGTTGTTCGAATCGTTCACTGTAGCTTTTTGATATTTGTATTAGATCAAGAAATTATTCCAAGCAAATATATTAAAGCTGGTATAGCAGATGTATTCTATATTCCTGCTGTCTGGGCCAGACCTGCATACGCTTTCAAGTCTTTAGTTAGAGTTTTCTTAATGAATTAGTCTGAACTCTGTTAATCTGTTGTACTCCAAGGTATTTGTACACGTCGCTCTCCTGCATTGGCTTTATCTATTCTTGTTAAGCAGTGACAAACCCTGTTATCTCTAACTTATAACTGCATACTAATATCAATTCTTCTAATCTTGAAGAGATTTACCACTAAACACCAAAACGGTTTTTTGAACTGCTCGACGCACGTTTCGCTAACCATGTTAGCATCATTTAATCTAATTAAATTAAAGACAGAAGAAATTACTAATATCAGTCTAAAATTTCTCTACAATTTAAATGAGTTATAGTAATTTCGTTGGTGATGACGCATACAATTTTAAATCAACCATAATCCAAAAGGAAGATGCATTGCTGTTGCTGTAATGCATTTTCCTTTTGGATTTTGTATCCGGTTTGCAATCTTTTAAGCGATTGAAAAAAGGGTTCGGTACCAGACAGTGAAGCCCTCTGAAATATTCCATGCCACCGTGGATGGTGCTTCCATTTTGTAACAAATAAATGATAGTACGCCACTGTTTTATCAGTTCATGAAGTGTATTTATTAAAGTTGAGTGGACTTTGTACAGTGTTAGTATCTTAATTAGCCAAGAGTGTGGAATCGAATCCAAGGTCTTCTGATAATCTATGTAACAGCTTGATAAATTTTTATAATTTTTTTTCTGGCTGTTTCGATGTAATTTTAATTTATAACAAATTGTTCTTTACATCCCTTCATAGAAGTAGTGTAAAGAAGTAGTCAGTAGAGTGAAATATGATGTTGGCTAGTTATATATCATTTGGAGGCAAGTAAATGATCGGTATTTTGCTGAATTATTAGAGCGAGTTTCATTGAGAAGTAAATATGTTTTACATTGAGTAACAAACAGATCGAAGTATTTTTTGGTTCTCTTACAAAGTCATTGAAGTCATTGAGTTTTTTCTACCGTAATTGTGAATGTTGTCAGTTTGAGTGCCCTTCCAAATGTGAAGGTTTTTCTGTATATTCTGTAATTTAACTATAGTAATTTCTGGATAGGGCGTTTGTTGAATTTTGCTGGCAATCTGTTTTCTTTACGCAGGGAACCAGCTTGATTATTATTACTTTGCAGAATTTAACCGAATCGAGGACCAGAATACCTGTAGGTCTTCGCTGGATAATATATCAGAATTCGCTACGTGGTTTTTATTATTATTATTATAAGGTCTTTATGTTTTTATATAAAATAAATACGTCTTATTGCATTCGCCAAGAATTTTAAATCTCTCTAATATTCTGGTTACTTTTGTTGTCAACTTTCAAACTGGTGTTGCCTGCTACTTTTGTCTCTCGACTGAATTCCACAAGTCTGTCGATATCTGCACGTATACTTTTGACCTTGAACTCAAATCTTTTTTTGCTATCCCTGGTGAGTGTTTGGATCTGTTCACAACTGCTGCAATTCAGGAAGCATCTCTTCATTTAGAATATTATCGATCTTTGCTAGTTTAATGGTGTGCATTTGCTTTTATATTTAAGTCCTTGTGCTTGGGTTATTTCCTAGGTATTCCGTTAATATTGCAGTGAACGTTTCGGGGATCAAGAAAACTTGTTTTCCATCGGGTTGGCCTCCCGATTTCTGATCTATTATTATTGATTATATTTTGCAAGACTTCCCCTGTGGGACCGCTTTCTCTTGTATTATGAATATTAGCTTATATGGCTTTCCTCTGCAATTTATGGATTAAATTACGTGAGTGCGTTCTCAGGTTTATTTCTTATTATGCTCTTTTTTGGTTAGATATAATTTGTTCTATAACTGGGACATCTGGATACTGCATGATAAATAACATGTCAAGTTCATTTTGGTATGATGTCTGCTCTATTTCTAAATTTGCTATTTTGTAAAATGTACAACCTTGTGTAAATATAAGTGGTTAATAGGAGTCTACATTATACATGTACATTATACATTGAAACCCTCTATCAGTAAGCCCCGTTCTAAAGCTAGAGAGAATGTTGTATATGCAAGCTTTGTTCCAGCAATGTATGTTTACTAATTATATACGTTTCTGTGAATGTGTCTTGCTCTAAGCAATTCAGATTAGCGGAAAGAAATAATCATCTGATTTCACCATTCTTAATATTTTCGGATGATTTTAGTTTTAAAAATGTGAGTGTATCTAAAATAGTCTAACTCCACACTCTGATATTGGTAGATAGAAGCGTTCTTAAGATTAAGCGTTCTTAAGGTTTTATTCCATTTTTTATGTCAACTGAGTATGTTAGGATTGGCATTGCCCAGTTGAGTTTATGGTTTTAAATTGATATTTGGAGTTCGGTCTTGTATTTAAAACTTTTGTTAGTGGTGAGATATATTTAGTTCCAAATTCTGACTTTAGAGTGGAGAGCAAATATAGAGAGAGGCAGTATAGAGCAAATACCATTATTCTGATAAATATCTAGATATTTTTAGGCTTCATCAAGGTAATGGAGATATATTCTCAATTGAGCCATCACCAGGCTCCCTTTTTTAACCCTCAAGAGAAGCACTTCTGTGCTTCCCGATTCAGGAGTCCGAGAACGCGTGTTCATTTTGAGCTAAATAGAAAATGAAAGAAACCTAAAAATAAATGTTAAAAAAATTAATAATCAAAGTTTTCAATAAAAATACTATAGAAAATATAATATTTATGATTTACTCACCACAAACTGTGTCAGGATTGAAAAACACACTATTTGTGCAAAAAGGTTATTTAACGGTTTTTATTTATTGACAAAATTCTGACACAACAACAGCACTAGGTGGCGTAACACCCATAAAACTGACTACGGTCGCTTATATTGTTGTTAGTATTCATATCTTAAGATGGCTGTGGTGGGGTATCTGTAGTAGGGATTGTAAAATATTTTCCCCCACTCAAAGTCATCCCCTCAACGTGACCATTTATAAGGGAAAAACCACTTTTAATTCACCCCTGGGTATCCCTTATCCAGTGCTTCTCTTGAGGGTTAATAGTGACACACCTTTATCTAAGCCAAAACTCATATGTATATATGTACCGAATATTTTCGTTATTTGAATTTACATATGCTAGGTTTTGTTTTAATTCAGCGTAAAGCTTTAAAAGGATCCATATCGAATACAAGGTTGTACTTTTTCTACTTTCTTTGAGATAAAATTAATAATTCAATTGCAGTGCCATTAAATGGGTTACATAGAGGATTAAGAACAATGTAGAACCAAAGAGGGCACAAAGAGTCTCCCTGGAAGATACTTTTCTTTATATCAACTTCCCCAATGTTTCTTAAGTTAAATTTTAACGACGGTATAAGATCTTGAGGACCTCTGTAGTTTGATAAAGATATGTTGAACTTGAAACTGATCTCATAAAAACCACTCAGGAATTAGCTACAAAGTTTCAAACTTCATGGTCCCCAATACAACGATATTTAAAACGGCTGATGAAAGTGCAAAAATGAAGAATATGGGTGTGATATCAACATTCAGTTCAAAACAAAATTCACTCTAACACTCGCTGCACTTTTATCCAGGTTAGGCAAAGATCATTTTCGTCAACAAATCGTTAGTGGAGATGAAAAGTGGATTCTATGTAACAATTCACATAAGAAGAAACAATGGTTAATACCAGGACAATCATCTTTTTCTAGATATATATTGTACTCAGAATATTGTTGTAGAATATTATTGTACTCAGCTTGATAGACTACATATGACTTTGATTCAAAAAACGTTTTTCAGATCTATGGAATATTTTCTTTGTATAATAAAAGGGGAATAGAAAGTTTATCAGAGAGATGGACGAAAATTGTCATAACTATGGAGATTATATTGTAAATTAAAACTGTGTTAGCTTTTAAATAAAATTTTGTGTAGTATCAAAACAACTACTTTACTTATAGGTATCCTATTAGGTAATGTCTGTGAATCATTAATTGCATTAGAGAATGTTCGTGCTAACGGAACATGTAGACTCGAAAAGTTCTTGAACCAAATGTTCTGTATATTATCTGGATCTGCTGCTTTCATGCTACCAGTCTTTTCAAGTTCTTTGAGCGTCATTTTCTGAAAATTGGGCATTACGAATATTTTAGTTGAACCAACAGGAATATTTGTTATCCATGATGTTTTCAAGTTAGCTTCAAAAGCTTTTGACCAAACACTGTTGTTAATTATAACATCAAGATTAGATTGTGGTTCTTGAACACTGGTGGAGGGATAAAAACCTTTCTCATTCTTATCAAATCCTACATTTTACTGTTTTCTTTTAGATGTCAAATTTTCTCACTCCAGCACCCTTGACTTTAGCTTTTTGTCTCAGCTTGCCCCTGTAAATCTTTAATGCAACCTTCACTCTTACATATATGATCGATTTCGAATTTGTATTTAATTATTTGTATTTTGTCTGGAATCTTTTGGGACGTATTACCCTATAAGTGATCACTAATTATAACGGCACCAGTCCGCAGCTTATTTATGTAATTGATAAATCAGACTTCCCAGGCTGGTTTGCTATTTAGAGTATGTTTTATTTTTTGCGTAGTACTAGAATAAGTCTGTATGTAAGTCTGTTGTTGAAATATTTTTGTTTCAAAATTATTACATTTTTCCAAATGACATTTCAGTATTTCGTTCATGTCACAATAACGTGTACCGGCCTTGTAATTACCTTCAATACCTACCTACCTTCAATACTTTGTACCTACCTTCAATACTTTGTACCTACCTTCAATATCGCAACATCGGTCTTTTTGTTATTTTATACGATGTATGAAAACTTCAATGCTCATATTTAGACTTTCATTGGGTTTATTTCTACTACCCATTCATTTGTATCTAGGTCTGCCTCAATTATTTGCTCATATAATAATCTACTAGCTTTCTGATGGATAAATCATAATTCGATTGCTGTTAGGTAACCTTTCTTTTGTTAATTACATGTTTTCTATCTGAAATAATATAATAATCATAAATCAGGATATACACCCAGGATACATCTGTGTGAATTCTGTGTCTAAGCAGGAAATGGATCGTCTTTGCAATCATTAACAATATAAAATATGTGAATTATTTACTTATTTTGACCATATTATTCGTTGATTTCCATGAAGGTTGATATTTTATTCCGGTCGGGCTAGAATTCGAGCGCTCATTAAAATTTATTGATGATTAACTCACTTTATGTTCTTAACTGAATTGCGGGTACTTTTGCTTGAGCAAGCTGGTGCTGGTTTTGGGCTCAGAATGAAGTGACTGGGGATTCCTGACCTCGATTTTTTTTTTGTTTTCGGGGTGTTGCTGCTTCCATGAGTAGTCCCGGCACATCAGATTCAACGGGTTTAGTCTTCGGCGTTGATCAATTAAAATTTTTTTAATTGATTATGTGCTTTTTCTATTGCCTTTTTCTTCACTCATCTTGTGGTGATGTAGACTTGGGAGTGGCCACTTGACCCAGATTCACCAACCCCATACAAAATTCTTCCGACGACCCCGAAAGGCTCTGTTTACAGAACCGTACCGGTATGTAAATAACTTGACTCTCACGATACGAAGGGATTCCAGAAATACAGCTTTTTGCATTTTCCAGGCCAAGGTCGCAGCGACTAGACTGCAGATGCAATAACGTTCAACTCCGATGAACGAATATCTTATTCCTACCAAAGAATAGTTTGTCACTTTCAGTTTTCCTGACATTGTGTGAGAGAGGTCCAGCAATATACTGATATTACTTATAACTATTATAACTCTGCCCTGTATGGCCATAACGAATGTCCTCTATTTCAGGATAGAGTTGTCTGCGGGCCAACCATTAAAATTATTCTATTTTATTGCTATATCATTTTAAATTCTCTCTCTAGTTTGATTTATCTACTCAGGTTATATAGAATAGGTTACTCAATTCATTCAGTTTGGGATATCTTGAGGGCCATTTTTTTTTCGGTCCATTGATTTATATTATCTTTTATCGTAGTTTCATTTTATTCGTAATTATGTGCACTTATTGTTCTTATTATTATTATACCTTGTTACACTACCTCAGGAAACAGCTGAGTTCTACTCATCCACATCCTAAATTTCTGCGTCCGAATGGGTCACATGCGGCGCCTTTTTCTGATATTCGAGGCTATCTAGATTCTCCCTCGGTCGCGTTCAAAACAATGGTGATATGCGAACCTAGTATCATCAAAATGCGGTTTCATGGGCCATCATGATAGGAAGGGATTCCAGAAGCGTCGTTTTTTGCATTTTCCATGCTAACGTTATAGAGAGTGGCCTGTAGACTGGAATAACGTTCAACTTCACGAATGGAAATTTCATTCCTCACATAATAAAGACCATCAATTTGACAGAGATTTATGGATCAGAAATCAGAAAACTCGAAAAGAAGATATCTGTATTTGTCGGGTTTCTCTTCCTCTTTGCAAGTGCTGTTAATTTCTGCTGGCTAATGGAACTCGATCACATGCATATTTTTTGCGTTGTCATCAACCATCACCATATCTGGTTTGGTTGCGTCCGGCCACCTAAAAGTGGAAAATGAGAAGTTACATCTTGGTTCTTCATGAATGTACCGATTTTTTGAACGAACGGACGCGGGGTAAGACCTAATCTTTGTGTATACTATCATTATTTCTTAGATGGAAGTAAAGCAAACGTAAAGCAGCATTGTATCTATAGATGTAGAAATACCTCGCATGAATAAGACAAGCTATCTAGATATGAGTAAGGTCTCTGACTGGCTTTTGCAGGCTCGACCTTCAATGGAAACATTTTCTTTCAAAATGTTTTTTTTATACATCAGCGCGCTCACCACTCCATCCTGACATTCCATTATAAAACTCTGGGTTTCGGACATTAAGCCCGCAGACCGGCTAAAAGGCAAATGTGTATTTCTCGAATAAACCCTGCGTTTGTAGATGCCTGAAGAACACCAAATGAAGGTTCCATGTGCTCCTACATTAGTCTTTCTTCCAGTAGATTGGTGGCTACAACTTGGATATTCCTCGATAGCAGATATTACCAGATATACCTTAATTTCGCCTTAATATTATGCATTTATTATTATTATGGATGTAGCCTAATGGCATTCCCACTCTCTTGAAAGGGCGCAACATTCAGTTATCCCAGATATCTTAGATATAAAAAGGATTAAGCTCTGCTCTGCGTAAAATGATACCCACACACCCATTGTTGATATAATTATGGGAACTGTTTCAATACTGTCCACACCTATATGTTTGTTATTAGAAATGGCCACATTTATATATTTTTTCAATAGTAATACTATAGTTCCTGTCCTGTCCGAATAGATGTAATGATTTTTTTCGAGAACAGGATCGGGCTTGTTGTTGATATATGGAACTCCCTCAGATTTTGTGAGCTGCAGATTTATTGCTAGTTCCTGGTGCAGAATGTTTGCCTTTGCATCGTGTCTATCTTTATAGTCAATAGCCTAAAACATCTTACAACTTCTTATAATTTGGGCAAGGATATCATATCCGAAAAAAAATTCGCAACTTAATTATTGTCAACTTTCTTAAACAAAACTTTACTTCTAATGATCGTTATATATATCTCTTCTCACAATAGATGGAAATAAAATTGTATTGTCTGACAGCCCATTCAACTTAAACGGATCATAAAAGAATACTCATACTCGTAAATATATAGCCTTCAAGTCACCACGTGTATTGAAATTCTGGCATACACACCCTAACGAAACCCCATAATTTTTTTGTATAAATGTATAATACAATTAAATCAATAAAACTTTACTATTTGTTTATTCTTTCGTGTTAATATGTCATCTAACATAGATAATACGTAGTTTAAAATGTTCTATTTAGGATAAGATACCGTTTGGAAACAATCCTTATTATTTTATTTTTTTTACTTACCTTATTTTATGTTATTTTTTTAAATGCAGTAATTAGAATAAAATTTAGTTAGCTGGTTGGTGTAAAACTGTTTCATTGAAAACATTCAAAAATGCTGTTGGAAACCTATTATTGATTTGTAGAACGCTCCGACCAGTAGAATCCACTTCTATATGCAAAAGAAAATACTCTTTTTATTACGAAATTCATGTGCTGCACGATGTGGTTACAATGGTGAATATTACTTTGTTATAAACTAAATTTAAAATAGTTTTTATTGTAAGATTATATTTTGTTTTACCGGCATTGTGGCATGCGGAAAATATATATTCAAGCTACTAACGTTTTAATTTTTTATTACTTTTACTTTTTATTTATTAAAGTACTTATTAATTTTTTCATTTTTTTTTTCAGTTTATGCAACAAGTGTCTTCTGTCAAAAATTGATACTTCCCTATTGAGAGCACAATTTCGTAATGAATAATTTTAAACCAAGATTCCTAAAACCGTCAGAGACATTGAGCTTCCTGGACAGAGATAGTTCATCTACCGAGCAAACGAATTTTATTTACAACAAACATATATCTCAGTCGATTCAGACACAAAGGCAAAAACTGCCCATCTTCAACAACAGAAATCACATTCTCTTTTTGCTGGAAAAATTCCAAACGGTCGTATTAGTTGGTGAAACAGGCTGTGGAAAAAGCACCCAGATACCTCAGGTGAGTCATTTTTATAACTTAGTATAACTCTTTTGATATTATGTGGATCTAATTACTTATATTCCACCTTTATTTTGTAATTTATAAAAAATCCATCGCTTCATCTTTGAATCATTTTATTATTTTTGCAATTTTTTTTGTGATTCTTAAAAAATACATTAATTGCTGTTTTTATGTGCTGTTGCTATGTGATACAAAAATCGCACATCATATCCGTTTCAGAGAAAATTCAATAATGGCTTGCGCTCCATTATAAATGGGAGTTCATCCCAAGAAGCTTGCAAGACATTGCATAGGTATTGAAAATGAATTGGATGGTTATTTGCTGCAAATCAGATTGTTATTGATGGCGCGCTATTCAATTCTCAAATAAATTGTAAAGCAACTAGTTCTAAAACTTCGTTAAGTTGCGCTTAAGCATTTAAAAAGTAAAAAGATGATTTTAAATTTGTAATTCAATTGTTTGAACACGAGTTTTATTTCCTACGATAATTCCACCCCAACACCATCAAACCGCTAGTAAGTGCTGTCTCATATTACTCTACATCAAACTCCAAATACTGAATATCTCCTATTTGACGCTTCACTTACCTATGCCCATAGCAGTGGCGGTTCGTAAACAATTTTTCAGAGCAAAACGCCATATTTTATTTCCGTTCAGTTTCTTTCCTTTAACTCATTTTAAGATATTATTAAAAATTAAAATATCCAAATGTGGAAGAATGTCTGTCGACCCACACCAAATAATGCGGATAAAAATTCCATGATCTCGCCACAATTTTTCCACCGCCCAGAATTCGGGGGTTTAACTGCTTTCTATAACATCCGATTTAGACGTAGATTTTCTGCGACCGATCGTATCGTTAATTAGTTTTAAACGTTGATTTGACGGGTACTGAGCGTTTGATAAGTCTCGCGTCGCGTATTTCGTTCGGCTCGCGAATACTTGTTTTTATTTGGGATTCGCTATGTGTGTACACACTGAGTAGTACTTTTTAAATATAAATATTTTTTTAAATATAGAAAAGGGAAAGCAAAAAAAACAGGAGCACTATTTTCTTCTACGCCCTCCCACTTTAAAAACCCCTGAGCCGCCACTGGCCCATAAGTAAACGAGATTTACCTAAAAAAAATACTCTAAAATACTTTAAAAGGCGGTATTAATCCTGAATAATAACAAATATGGCAGAACATGTTCAAAAGAAAGGGTGATACTGATATATAATTAAATACAAGACGTTTATACTTATTTATTATTAGTTTTTATTTATTACTTTTTTATCCAAAAAAGACTCACTCATAAAGTTTGTTGAAGTTTTACTTGAACTTACAAAATACACCCGAAATAAAATAGGCTACCAATATAATTTTTTCATCCAGAAAATTGGGTACATTATTGCTTGCTTCAAAGCAAATTTTCCTTTAAAACAAGATGTATAGTTGAAATGCTAATGATCTGCCCAATGAGCCTGACAGAGACATTCATTTTGAAGAATTTCAGTCCCTTTTTGCATATTCCCTTCAATTCGAACTGGTCGTCGATCGTCTTTAATGCCTTATTTGCTGTCGCGAAATATTGCAAAATATTTAAGATGTTACGGCTAACTAACTAACTTACTCTTACGGCTTTTTGCTTCCATCATTAACAGTTTTAAGCATTTCAGAAGTTTCTTTGGTATTTTTCTAATTGAAAAAAATTCTCTTAACTTAATTGATACTCAATGACTCTTTAAATATGTATTTTTTACAAAAATAGAACATCGATTTTACTACATGATTTTTGTAACATTGATGAGAATGCTCTTTTTGCGTTTTATTTAGGTAGTTATTAAAACACCTTTTCACACAAATGGCCTTGCACGTCCCATTTTCAAAGACCGGCTCTTCCTTTATGGGTTCATTGAAATTATTTGTACCTGACTTTGGACTGGAAAATGTAGGAATTACCACAAGACCGCAGAGGGGGTATTTTCACAGTATTCTACGATCGTAGGACAATAGAGCAACAAAAGAACATTACAGTAAGAAAAATTGGGCTCACATAACTTCTTTTGAACCTGGTACTTCAAACATGAAATATGCCCCCCTGGTTAACCCAAAAAGGTGTTTCTTCTGCTTCTCCATATTAAGCTTAGATTAATGCAAATACTTTGTCAAAGCCATGGACAAAGAAGGTAATTGTTTCAAGTACCTAAAAAAATATTTCTTCAATTAAGTGATGCAAAACTGAAAAAAGGCATATTTATTGGACCTCAAATAAGGAAGCTTTTAGGCGATTTCCGTTTTCAAGAAAAATTAATAGAAAAGGAATTGGCAGCTTGGAAGTGTCTTGTAAGTAAAAGGATTTCTGGGCAACAAGAAAGATGAAAACTATAAAAACCTCATAGATGAACTCTTAAAGCATATGAAATATTAGGGTGTCGCATGTCCTTAAAAATGCATTTTTTACACTCTCATTTGGATTTTTTTCTGGAAAATTTGGGTGCAGTAAGTGACGAACAAGGAGAGAGGTTTCACCAGGACATCAGGACGATGGAAGCAAGATATCAGGGACACTGGAACCCATCAATGTTGGGCGACTACTACTGCTTTTTAAAAAGAGATGATGCTACAGAACACAAGAGGAAAAAGTAAAAAAGTTTTTGTCGCTGTATGACATCTCATGTGATATATTTTTATTCGCATAATCCTCAGTAATATCTTTACATAGATTTAACACGTTTCACATGTTCATATTAAATATATATTAGATTGTAAAAAACGTCGTATCCATTTTTTCCCACCACCTAAGTAATTAGCTAAAATCAGTAATTAGCTTATCATTTTCGCATTTAGGACTACAAAATACTTCATATACACCTATTTTCATCAATCTTACCTCAAAAAATTTTGTATCCCAACAATTTCCCCTCAAGTAATAATTCCAGGTTACGACTTAGTTCAAAATCGTTTAATTAGCCATTTTTCTTCGATCTGCTACCATTTTACAGTGAAATTTTACGTTATTTAGAATATTACTATGCATGAAATCCTATTTAGAACCCCCATCCTTACATTTAGAGACGCATGAGATTTTCTGATTTGCAAAAAGGGTCCTGGTTGTTAATTAAGACACATCATTTCTTAATATGTATATACATTTTAAAACATTCTAAATATTGCTTTTTAATCACTTTATTATTATATTTTGTTTAACTTGGCTTTTCTTATGTGTTATTTCAGATTAGTGTTTGTCTTAGTTATGCCAGTTTTTATATTTTTTTGGTAGAATATACTATCGCGAACATCAGTGAAAATTTTATTTTTATTCAGTTATAAATGTTTTTATTTTGTAAACTTTTACCACTAATAGTCAAATTAAACTGAATTGAAAATTAAGCAAATAGATGCCTACACTGTTGAGACTTAGAGAAACTAAGAACAAGACTTGAGACTTGAGAGAAAGCATATTTTCGAAAAGAACGTTACAATAAACTAAACTTTACAAACTGGTTACAAGATGCGTTTTTTTTATCACATAGTATTTTTTCTGTATATTTTTTTAATTTCAGAAAATGACCACTATTATGACGATCTAATTGCGGTATTATAAAGAGTTTTTCAGTAAAAGTGTCAGAACTTTGAAACGTAATAGCGTCAACACTCTTTGAAATGTAAATGTAGTTCATAGATTGCTGTGTTCACTACATCGTGTATTCAGCATGGAAAAATACAGTTTCCTGATTGATCCTGAAATTCGTTTCCGACAAGCATAACTGCTGGATTTGGTTTGATAAAAATCCTCAAGTAATTCTGGGATACCTCTTCATTTTCAGAAAGTCACTGTTTAATACAGTTTTTGGGCTGAAGGATTACTGGGGGTCTTACTTTTGTCCTATGCCCTTGAAGACGATAATGGAAGCTATAGGAATATGCTTACATAATATCTTTGACCTGAACTGATAGATGTGGATATAAACAATATTTTCTTTTAACAAAACGGTGCGACTTGTTTCACGACTTGTCAGACAATGGATTTATGCCAGAAAACCCTAAGATTCCTAAGATTATGCGATCTCACGCCCTTGGATTATTTACAGAAACTCCGAACAATTCTTGACCCTAAAGGAAAGATTCAGGCTACCATTCGATCCAGTTGATATAAAAAAAAAAGATTAAAATTATGTTCCATTAGAATACATAGACGTTTAAGATATATCACAAAGGTTTAACAAAAACGATGCAGTGTGCAATGAAATTTGTTATAAAATGGACGAATGCTTGCCATGATATATTTTATATAATTAGCCAAGAAAATTGGTCAGTTTGTTAGGCAGTACCTCTTATTTACTCTACATCTTCCTGGAAACTAGAATATTCAAGGACATATTCAGAGCAATATTCGAGGATAGCCAATTGAAAGCAATGTTTCCGTTTATCATATTCTGGAAAATCAAAAAAGATCTTCTCAAAAATTGGAATTTTATTTGAATTTTGGAATAGGGATTTGCAATTGTAGAGTTATAAAAGAAACTAAGCCATAATATTCCACAATAGTGTTGGTTTTCAATAAATTGACAATGTGAAAAATACTATTACAGCTACTATCGTGGAAAATGACTTTCGTTAAATGAATACGTATTATAAAATATAAACTGAATTGGACTTGGAATTGGAATCACATTTATGATGAAAACATTGTTCAAATGAGTGTGGGTCCACTTAAAATATGTATTGAAGGGCAGCACTGCTAACGATTATTCCTGAGGAGGCATTCAGTCCGATGTCGTATGTAGCGGATGCTATTTTCCAAATTTCCGAAAAGTGTTCGAAAAAGTTCGGAGTAAACGAATTTATTCTTATTGCATAAGACTATGAGGAATTGTGCAATTTGAGACAACTCACTGTTCTATCCAGAAACGGATTATTACACTTACAAATAGATCGGCAAGTCGTCATTACGTCATTAACTTATGGTCAATGGCAGTATAATATAACTAGATTTACACAATATACTAAGTAAATTGAAAAGTTCGCGGAGCAATACCTATAGAGCAGTAAAAAAAACTATATAATCTACTACATTTTAAAGCTTCATCCTTCATATGAACATATGTGAAATTTAAAGTTGATCTGTAAATTCATTCGTACAAAGACAGCAACTTATAGTAAACGTATCAGTGTTATTTTTTAAATGGAAAATATTGAAAATCCTACAGTGATTAAGTTCTTTATAAAAAAAGGTTTAATGAAATGAAAATTCATAGTGAAATGGTAAATGTATTACGGGAGTCTGCTCCTTCAAAAACAATAGTTTGTAAGTGAGGTGCGTTTCAACATGGTCATACAAGCCTGGATAATGATGCCCGTTCTGGACGTCCAATAAGTGCAACTACCGAACAAATAATTCTATATATGATATGGTTATGAATGATAGTTAAATTCTGATCAAAAACGACTTCGAGTAAAACTTTCTAACCAACATTTGGTTTTTTGTTTTTGATAGAATAAAATAGATTTTAAACGTCGTTTTGTAACTATGGATGAGACTTGGGTTTACCCTATGCTCGGTTGTTCAGCTCCGAGGCAGCCAAAGTGGTCAAAATCGACCAAAAAGTTATGGCATCAATTTTTTAGTATGAACAAGCATTTTGTTAATTGATTACCTTCAAACCGCTAAAACAATAACAGTACAGTATTACCCAAAACCTTTTGAATCAATTGGATGCAAAAATTCGTGAGAAAAGACCTGGTTTAGTGAAGAAATCATTTTCCATCAAGACAATGCACTGGCTCATAGAGGTTCTTGCAATGGCGAAATTGAAGGAATTACACTACCAATTGTTGGAGCATCCATCATATTTCATATTTCCTCAAAAAATTTGAAGCACTTCCAGAAAATCACTTCAGAGAATGAATCGATGATTTGGAGAACCGCTGGAATGAATGTATTGAGCTAAAGGGAGAATATGAAGAATAAAATCATTTTTTTCAACGTTAAACTTGTTTTACCATTTCTTCTTCACGAACTTTTCAATTAGCTTAGTAATTAATATTGCATAAGTAAGGAATTAAAAGGAAGGAAACATTCCCTTACTTCTAAAACATTTTGCCATACAGTTCTACTAATTCTTCTGAAAGAGAATCTGAATCTGAGAAAGTGTCATATTTTAAAAACAGGCAGTAATAATAATAGTATCATAATGTTCAAGGGAAATAATCAGCATATTCAAATATTGTAAATTTTCGAGCCAAGCTCAAATCTTTGAAGAATGTGTAAAATTTCATCCGCTAAACCCTTACCCAGTTCGAAAGTTCGAAAAATATCCAGAAACAGTCCAGTCTAATAGGAGCAACGTCTTGAACCCATCCGTCGTAAATGTTTTGCTAATTTTTTTTTTGTTAAATTTGTTATTTTTCAACTCATTGTCGTATACTGTTCTGTTCGTCAAATGCCAGCGATGAATGCCGATTATGACAAGTGTGCGGCTACCTTTAGGTACCACAGCTATAGCAGCTGAAATTTATGATAAATCCATTTTATTAAGTTTATTCAGAAGAGAATCCCCATTATGCTCAATGACTACACCGTCTTTTAGGCAATTAACGATTGTTTCGTTTTGTTTTTCCGAAACGGCACGGCTGCCGTCCAGTCTAGTGGCAAATGACAGCTACTGAATGACACGATCACGGTGCCGTGCTGTTACCATTCTATATGAAAAGTCTCCTGCTCCTATTCACTCCACTAATGGAATGTTTGTCGTACGTTAAAAAGACGTACATTCAAAATTGTTATTTGTGAAAGGAGGGTAAGGGAGAACTTAACTGCGAGCGTAATATGATCTACCCAATCAGTATGCGACCTCTTTCGCTCAAATAGATATATTAAATATATAGACCTAGTAGCGGTCTAGCTAGGATGAAGCAATTCGTAATGCGTCATAATTATTTTGCGAGCAAAAATATTTCCATGTTGGAACCGTTCCAAAAATTGTTTGTTTTCCGGATTCTAGTTGTGAGAAACCCATTTACCCTCTATATCTATTAATAAAGACTTCCCACCTTTTCGATGGTCTTCCTACAACTCTTGCTCCTTTTTGTCTCTTGCTATGTTTCATCCTTTCGACATATCCAATCCAATATTTTCTTCTGTTTTTGATAGATTTGCTGGTGTCTTGCATCATATAACGTTTTTTGATTTCTTCAGTAGGCAATATATT
Organism: Cosmopolites sordidus; assembly: GCA_031761425.1. NCBI lineage: Eukaryota > Metazoa > Arthropoda > Insecta > Coleoptera > Curculionidae > Cosmopolites > Cosmopolites sordidus. Next base: position 201,011 of record JARFXV010000631.1, on the reverse strand, counting down.
CCCTAGTGTATGGCCTGTAATTGATCTCAACATAGACATCTCTGCAAATTCTCGATAGTAGTTTAGTTTTTGTTATATCAGCTCTTGAAATATCAGTTTTGTCTTGTTATGTCAGTTTTGTCTTGTTATGTCAGTTTTGTCTTGTTGTCAGTTTTTTGAATATCTTTTTCATATTCCAAAATATATTTCTCAAGCGTTCTGATATTCTTGTTGTATTTTTTGACCACATATTTCTCATTACTTATATAAGCTGTTACGTAAATGTTCTACTTATTTACATATTTCTACATACATTACTTGTTCTGCTGTACTGATATCTATTTCAAATGTAAAATTTTTCGAAACTTCTGTGTGATGTTCCTTTAAAGTATAACTCATTTAATATAAGTCTTTGCAGCTATTTTCGTTATCTGCTATGAAACCCACATCATCTGCGTAATAAATTATATTAATCATTGGTGTGCCTATTTTATATATTTCTTTCTTTTTATTCTGTGTGTTACTGTATTCATTACTAAATTAATTACCATTGAACTGAGTGGGTTTCCTTTACTTATCCCCCTTGTGACTTCAATTGGATCTATAAGATCACATCCCATACCTATGTCGTCAGTTCTTCTTAGTATGATATTTCTTTCTTTCTTTCTTTCTTTATCTTTATTTGTTATTGTTAAGAAGTATGGAACATTGTAATATAATTAAATTCAAACTTAATCTAAATTAACACAAACCAACAAACTAAAATAACAACAAAAGATTATAAAAGGAAAACATAAACAAAAAAAATTAAACCAGCCAAAAAACACTATACAAAAAGGAAAAAAAATACGTATGATACATGTAATTATAATTCACAAATTATTACCATTACACTATAGAAAAATACTAAGATATCTTATATCAACTCAGATCTGCGGGTGTCAATAAAAAAAGATCATCCAGAGAGGAAAAATTCATTCTTCAATAAATACTCCTTTAAAACATGTTGTACCTTATTTTTTGGATAGAGTTCGGACACTCTCAGGAAAACGATTGTATTTCTTTATAGTCAAAAAATTCACATTTTTTGAATATAACCAAAATTATATTTTTCATGTAATAGATCTGATTTAAATCTCTTTATGTAAGTATGTTCATACTTCGAAGCGACAAAAAGTTTTTTGTTAGTATAAGCAAATATAAAAGAGCTGAGCACATACATACCCATCAAGGTCAATATTCTTTTTTCCTTAAAAACCCGTCTACAACTGTCGCTATATATCATATTACTTAACTTAAAGAACTTTTTCGGCAGACTTCGTTTTTAAAAACATTATTTTGAAAATGGTTTACAAAAATTGGTATTTATCTATAGCTTAACTAAGAATTAACAGTATTGAATGTGAATACGTCATTTATACTTTAAAATGCGTTTGCCTTGCATTTCCCACGGAACCATCCGGTGTCGTGATGATTCTCATGGTAACGCTGATGTTGTGATTCTCATCTTTGCGGCTTGGAATCTAAGTTCAAACTGACGTGGTGATTCTCATGAGAACGGAACACGTAACTCATCCCTCCTTAAGATTCGAAAACAACGGTATGTTTTTCCGAATCCACTTCACTCTGGGGGTGGTTTTTCCTTGACCTTATTTTGACGGCTTGCCAACAGAAATGCAACTTTTCCCTTTGCATTATCACTGCAAGTATCATTGGGACAATGCAAATACCTAAAACAATATAATTTGTGGTTTGTCGATGATTAGTGTTATCGAGGTTTATCGGCTTCAATTAATTTGCTATATTCTTCAGATGGTATATTTCGTCAATATTGAATTTGGTGATTGTTGGAGTGATCGAAGTTTTTGTTCCATTTAATTCTGACCATTTTATTTCAGGTCGAATGATTGGTTTTCCTCTCTGAATCGAGTATTTTGGTATAAATATGGTTCGATTTTGGATAATTGTGTAGACGTGATAAAAGGTAAGGTTTTCAGACCTCAGTATAGACAAATGTATGGCAAATATTACTTTGCTTTCTAAAAATTCTACTTGAATTCCAAAAAATTGATAATATGACAGTAAATTATTGAATGTTATAATTTCCGAATTGTTATAGATATTATTTAAATAGTTTAACATGTTTTTTAATTCCAAATTGACAGTATGCTGTTATGCAGAACGTTTAGTTTGGCAAACATAATGGTGTCTTCCAAATTATCTAGAAACATTATTAGATTTTGACAATCTAAATTTAGTTGTGTTGTAATTCCTTGAAAACTTAGATAATCTTGTATGTTATTAATAATTTGTTGAACTAATGACTGTAATGTATATAGACTTATTTGCAGTGACTCTTGATTTTTACTTAGAGTTGCCACAGTTTCGTTATAATTATCGATTAGATTTTTTGATAATGAAACCTAATTTTAATTCGTCAACTATGGTTTTCTAATTGAACTCTAAAATTGCGATTGCTTCATCATATCGTTGACCATCAACTGAGTCGAGGTTTCCAAATAACCACTTATTAATTTTTCCAATTCCATCAAATAAACCTCGTTTATTTCTAATGTGAGGGTGTAAGTTTTCGATTTTGTTTGTTGCAATTTCTATTAAATATTCGTTTCTGAGGAGCAGGTTTTGCGCTAGTGCATGATAAGAGATATTGTTTGATACATTTACTAATAATAAACTTTGCTTGAGTTTAAGAAAATAACCCTTAAGATTACTTAATTTATCGAAGAACAGGATATTTGCTGTTTCCTGCTTCATTCTGAAAAGATTTTACTCGATTAGGTTTAGGTTTTCTGAGGGTACTTTTATGGTATGAAGTTTAATCTGTTATTATCTTGGTGTCAGTTTCATCAATTATCGGTACCTTTTTTAATTTTAGCTTGTCCTTGCTCCTATATTTTGTTTTTACGTAGGCGATCTTTTAATGTTGATAATCAGGAGGTTCCTGTCTGGTTTCGTTTAATTTCAATATTACACCTTGTTTAGTTTCCTCATTTATTCTCTTTACTTTTTCATATAGCTTGTTTGATGTTTCTTTATGTGATTGTACATAGCTGGATATAATGGCGTTATTATTTATATCAAAAGGGTTTGTAGTCTTGTTATATATAATGTTGAAAAATACTGTGCTCGTCCTAATTTGTCTAATATATCGGTTATCATTGGAATAGGATAGCAGTCCGATAGCGGTTGTCTTTTCATTGCTTTTTCTACAATCAACTACTATTCTCCATTTTTGTTTTTCCGACGCGTCCATTTTTTTAGGGACGATCCATATCGGTGATGACCATGGGCTGGATGATGGTCTTATTATTTGTTTACATACTTCATTCTTGTGAATGTATGGATATCTGTATGTCTTTGTGTGCACTGATATATTATCTGTGGTTTTAATTTCGTGTTTGATTTTCGATGTGAATGATAATTTGTCTCCTAGTTGGTAAAATATATCTTCAAATTCTCTGCACACTGCCGTAATTGCTTTTTCTTCTTTTTCGTTCATATGCTCGGTGCGTATTAGTTGATTTAACTGTGTCTTTTTGTTTGGTATTTGTTGGAAATATTTTTGACTTCTTCGAATGTCATACATTCGAATTCTTGTGGTTTAAATAATTGACAAGGAAATGGTTCAGTGAGAGTCAATGTTATATAGTTGTTGGGGTTGTTTGGGTTTTGAATTTCGATTATAGCATAACCATCGTATTTTTTCACTCTTGGTGATGATTTCTCCTTCTCGAATATTAACGGGAATTTTCTTTAAAACTTTCTCTTTTGGATTTATAGTGATAGAAAAATTTGTTTCGGAAGGTTTTCGGTATTTAAAAGGAATTTCGATTTGTTGTCCAATTAGTTTTTTTATTTAAAAGATCTATATTCAGTCACATATTAATTAAATCCATTAAACCGATCACTCCATCGAAATAGTCATGAAAATCAAAAAGAATAAAATCTATAGCATAATCTAATTTACATTCTGAAAATGTTGGAATTTTCGCCTGAAATTGCATGTTTTCACTACCTATTGCTGTTTTGATAATGTTATTTGATCGATAGATACAGTTTGGATAACGTTTTTCTGCTACAGTTGGTCTTAAAATTGATCTTGAGCTCCCGGTATCTCTTAAGAGTTTAATTTAAGGATAGCCAATTTCGATATATGGTAAAGCGTTATTAGAGGAAATGTTTATTTCCGCTAGGGTTGACTTTCACTCGGGGCTTGTTCCGTAAAATTTCCAATTTCTTTAAGGTTTTCATTCTCTGAATATTCTTCGTTTTGTTGTTGTTCATCTTCACCATGGTTATTCAAATGATAATCAAGGTAAGTTTCTTCGTTCGGTTCGTAGTAGTATTAATAATCTTCAACCGGATATCCTTCACACTCGTTATTGTGAAGTTCTTCAAAAGTAAAATTCGGTTTTTGATTGGGGTATGTGTTTTAGAATTTGTTAAATTGATTACGGATTGGTGGTCTGTTAAATCCGTTGCTGTTTCTTACACTAATCGACAGGGGTGTTGGTTTACTCATTTGACTAGGTGGAATATTCCTGGGTTTAAATACATTTTTTGGCAGTCCAAAAACTTCTCGGTTTGTGAATATTTTTTGAGGTGGCAACTGTCTGCACATTTATTGGTTGTGATGGCCATTGAAATGGTTTTGCCATTGCCAAATATTGTTGTTGATTAAAATTTAGGTTTCGATTAAAAGCATTTTGATTAAATGGATTTTAATTGAATGAATAATTCTGATTATTTGAGAATTTTAGGGAATTTGGAAAATTTGTTGGTTTTGGTGCAAATGGATTATTACTGTGCTTTTCAGTAAGGTTCAGGTTCCTATATACTTTTTCGAAATTTTCAAATTCAACGATATAAGCCAATGTGTCGAGTTTTTTCAAATGCATATTATTTTTCAGAACTGCTATAAATGTATTTAACGCCGTTTTCTCATAGTAACTAATGTGGCAAATTTTCTGTTCATTCAAATTTAGATCGTTACTAATTCTCTGAGCAACATTACTTCGAAGTAGTTCCGAAGTCTAGTTCCGAAACTTATTAAGTGTTCACCTTTGAATGGTCTGGCTCGTGTTAATTCTTGAACTAAATTGTCCGTATTGTGCCTATCAGAAAAACATTATTGTAACGTGACTTTCAGAGCGTCCCAATTTATCAGCTCTGTTCCATCCATTAATTACTTTGTAGTTGTATATATATATATATATATATATATATATATATATATATATATATATATATATATAAATATATATATATATATAAATATATAGTATATATATATATATATATATATATATATATATATATATATATATATATATATATATATATAAATATATAGTATATAAATATATAATATATAATATTATTCCGAATCTTGAAAGAACAAGGACTAGATCTGAAAACGCTGGCAATTATTAAAGCAACATTAACTAACACAAGGTCAAAAGTTAAATTCATGGGTGACATCTCAGAGCCCTTCGAAATTAAAACTGGAGTGAGACAAGGGGATGGACTCTCGCCACTCTTATTTAACTGTGTTCTAGAAAAAGTAATACAGGAGTGGTGTGAAAAAAAGTCGGCCCTGAATATTGACCAGCCCATTAAACTGAGGAGAACCAACATCAAAATTGATTGTCTGGCGTTTGCTGATGATCTAGCAATTTTGGCTCAAGATGTATTAACGGCACAGAAACATATTGAAATCCTAAAAGAAATAGCAGAAAAGGTAGGACTCCAAATTTCCTTTGAAAAGACACAATACATGACCTGTAACAGACTAAGAACTCCATTTCTAAAAACAAAATATTGTAACATCAGACGAGTCTTTCAATTCAAATATTTGGGTGAAATAATCATGGAAAATGGGTTGGAAAAAGCGACCAATAAGGGTAGATGTCAAAAAATGGAAACGGCATTGAGACTTACACAAAACATTTACAACAAAAAATGCCTATCTAAAAACACAAAACTGAGACATTACAACACAGTTATTAAGCCAGAATGTCTATATGCTGCGGAAACGCTCATTTTGAATAGAAAGAGGGACATCGAGGATATTGAAAAGAAGGAAAGAAAAATCATAAGAAAAATCCTAGGGCCCAAACAAATAAATAGCACAACATACCGATTTCGAGAAAACCAAGATATCAAACAATACACAGATATACATAGCGATATGAGAAAAAGAAGACTTAAGTTTTACGGACACATAAAACGGATGAATCCGAGTAGGTTAACTAGACAAATAGTCGAATTTTATGAAAATAGGAGTAAAGCTAAAGTAGAAATAATTAAATGGATTGCTGCAATTAAAGAGGACCTAAGATCAGCAAATATTACACAAAGTGAAATTCAGGATAGAAGCTGTTTCAGACACAAGGTTAACGTTTGGAAGGTTGGCCAGAGAGAAAAATGTAGGAAGACTGGAACAACTTGGTCTGACGAAAGGAAACAAGCTCATAGCGAAAGAATGAAATCAGTATGGGCACAAAGGAAGGCTAACAACAACAAACGCCTCTAATTGTACTTCGCGTGGTCCACCAGGGCCCATACGTGAATAATAATAATAATGATATAAATATATATATATATATATATATATATATATATATATATATATATATATATATATATATATATATATATATATATATATATTTACGAGTTTATCGCATTTGGTAATAAATTTGGTTTAAAGTGTTGCTATCACCATCAAAAGGTTTAATATTTTCTAATCTAGATTTGAATAAATCCCAATCAGTGGGGGTTTATTTACTTAGTTTCTTCATTTTAATATCGTTATCGTTAAATGCTAAAGCTAATGCTGTTACTAAATCGTCATCTTCTGACATTATTTTATTCGATTTTTTTTTCTCTTTCCTAATCTAATTTCTAAACTTAATGTGTTCAGTACACTGGCTTTTTGTGTGAAATACACTTTCCTAACTATTCCAACTAAGTACCTTAATCAGAGGGTCAGGATGGTAAAAGGAATTGGCACTAACCTTTGTTAATCTGCTTCTTCCTTCCCCAATTCTCGGCTGCCGGTTCCGTTGATTGCAGTTTCGCGTTTGCCAGTCTGTTAGAAACGACCCACAACAATCTCTACGACTCCGCAGAACTTCTCTACATTTACACAGATCCACGAATCATTATTCGCAAAGCTTTACATTTGCACCCCTACAAAATTGTTATTGTGCAAGAGATCAAGCCCGATGATCCAACTAAACGAATAGAATTCTCCAAGACAATGAAAAATAATTTTAAGAGCTTCAATTTAACACCTGCTGATTTTTTCTATGGGGCTACTTAAAAAGTAAAGTTTTCAACCCATAACCACCCAACTTGAATGTTTTAAAGCAAAGAATAACAGACGAAGTCCACGCGATTCCAAGAGCGATGCTCCAGCGAGTAATTGAAAATTTCAGATCCAGGCTGTAAATGTAAATGAGTGTGACGAAACGGATGGTACGTATTTACGGATGGTTGTTCTTCTTAAATAAAAGTTCAAAAACTACTCTGTAATTTAACAACAATTAAACAAGTTTGAATTAGTTCTTATGTTTTATTTAAAGTATCAAAAACGCAAAACGTTCTGAGACACCCTACCGTCATTAAAAATAATAATAAAAAAACAATATTGTTGGGTTATTTTTATTTCAACCAACTTCATAGCAACTTTTTGTACAGTTCAATACACTATATTTACATTACACTTTAAGAAATTACTAGTTACACTTTTAAAAACATAAACATGATATTTTCTTGCGGTGTCTGAAATTAAACTGAGTCATCATCACATCATCTGTGTGTGTGTGCGCGTGGACGTGTGTGATAAAAATATGTATCAGCCAATAATAATAATAAGCCAATATAAAGAAAAAGCTCTGTTTAGAATTCCTTTAAGGGTAGTTAAATGATCAGTGGTATTTTAAAGTTTTAAAATTTTAGTATACATTTATTTATTTAGTATACATTTTCCAGTATACATTCCAACAAGACAATACCCATCCCTAAATTGTAGTAGCTGCATTACGATTCCTGTTCTGATAACACACGTTTTGGATAAGATAAGTGTTGGTTTGCTTCCTAACCATAAAATAAATTTATAATAGCTACGTGACAGCTTACATATAGTAGTTTACCCTATAATATAGTATATAATATACCCTAAAATATAGTAGTTTATCCTTTTATATGGAGTGGCAACCCATTAATAAACTTTCTCTGTAAACAATATGAATTTTCAAAGAAACCTCTATCATTTACGCCGCTTTCACACACAACAGTTTTGGGCGTACAGCAAAAAACGTAGGGTAGTTTAATGTATTTAAATGATTTAAACATTTTTTTTAAGCGTAACGCCCTTTAGTCTCTTTTTAACTCGTTACGCAACGTGCTACTCTTAAAAACATATATTTAAAAATTATTTAAAGACATTAAATTATACTACGTTTTTTTACAGTCCGTCCAAAACGCTTTTCCTTTTGTATGTGAAAGTCGCGTTGTTACATTGAACATACGGCTTTTTGTTCCATGTCGCACTTTTTGTTGGTATAATTTGGTTTTTCTGCTTTGAATTTGTAATAATAGTAATTTTATTAATATTCTAAAAAATAACTGATTCTAAGCATTTCATACGTTTTGTATTGTAAGGTGCAACTGGATGTTAACCTAGATCAGATTGTACAGAATTATAAATTGAAACGTCATATATATTTTTTTGCTTTGAAGACACAGTAACTTTATGTTTGTTCATGATATTTCGAGGCGATGTTTGCTTATTCTTTTACTTACTTGATTCATGGTGAATTTATTTATTTATTAATAAGTAAAACATGATGTTAAATATCATACATTAAATATCTACAAGAAAATATAAAATATATTATGGAAATAGAACATCGACTATAAACCATCATTTACTATTTGTTCTAGAAAAAAACTTTTTTAAATTATCTCTCATTTTCATGTTTTCAATCACATACTAAAACACAATTTCAAGTTAATATGTTAGGAAATTAGAGTATCCCATATCGTGACCTATATAATTTAATATTATAGATATTCATAATATTGCTACAGAATATTTACAATATTGCATTGGTAGTTCATGAAGTTGATTTTATATACAATATGTTGCAGTATACAATATAATAAGTGAAATATTACGAACCCTGTTTTTGTTAATTGATATTTTAAACGATTTATCATGTTTCATAACATATTTATGTCTATTGTAAATACATTCATATTTGGCCTTATTAATTAGATATAATATATTTGTTTTAGGTGATAACTCAAGCGATCCGTTGCCTTTCCATTAGTTAAGTTAATTTTAGAGTAAATCATATTGTATAGTAGGTTAAATTATTTAGAAAACCAAATCAAATTGTACATATAGAGCGAAAATTAGTTCGTTTTGCTGTGTATTTGTGGTGATTATTTATATACAAAAAAAAGACTGAAAAGCCATTTACGAAATAGTTTTGTGGCCTATTTTTTTGTCTGCTAATTGCGCAATATATTAATCTGTTTTTTTTTGAGAATCTCAAGCAAACCAAGAAAACTTGCAGCAAAATGGTGGGACCTTCCTCACAGATTAGTAAAATCCTTTTAACTTTATTGGTGTTAGTTTTGTTTTATTACGCACTAATGGATATCAGTTTATACATTCGTATTAAAAATTATCCCATAAGTAGAATGGTTGACAGAGAGAATGGAACCATGGTAAAATACGATGATGTTACGTGGGTTAAATGTGAAATTAATCCGCTTTGTGAAGTGACAGTTAAGGCAGTCCTTCTTGATCACACTAATTATTACTTATTTGCTCCTCTGGTTACAATTGTAGATACTTATTTCTTCAATATATCATCTATATCCTTCATAACCCCTAACGCAATCAGTTTTTTCCATGTTTTAGTAGCTATAGTTAGTGCTTATTGTGTGTCCAGTGGCAATTTGGCTTATAGGCGGATAGGTGTAGCATTATTTGAATTGCGTACATGGTTAGATGATTTAGATGGCCATGTAGCACGAGTACGTAAACATATTAAAGGTGAACGTTCTGAAGTAGGAACAGCCGGCTATTATATCGATGGTATATGTGATGCTCTCGGTTGTACAGCACTCCTAATTGGAATTTTGATATTTTTCAAAAATAACCCGCCTCGAAGGGGATACATGCAACTACCCACTTCAAACGATGTCAAAGAAAACATGTACTGCGGTAAAGTTAGCATAAAAAATGTGCTAAAAAAACTGGGATGTTTTCAATTGCAACTCATCATCAGTTCAACAGCTTGGAACAGATACATCGCCCTCTATCAGGATCTTTTAGAAAGGGACAATGTCAGTCTTGGTGAGTTCGACAGACAAAGCGTTGTTATGACAAGTTCATTTTTCTATACAGTGTGTTGGTTGTGGCGGATGGTTAACGTTCATAATATGTTGCATTGTTTGCTTTTGGCTATCTTTTGTGATCGATTATGGGAATTTCTCTGCTATCTCCAATATTGGGGTTATGGATTGCTGTTTTGTGTGGTTGGTGTTACCGAAGTTCATTTTATGGATGCGAAAAATTTTATTTTTAATAAATTGACAATTACTAGCGAAGGAGCTCTATTAGATACGTAATGTTTTAAAGATATTACATGTCTTAAAAATGTCAGTTTTAGAGATTATTAAAGTAAGTTTATTCGGATTATTTACACTTATAGTTATTTAAACAAATATGGTTATGGTAATGTGTGGAATGAAGTGGGGTTTTATTTTTTATTTCTGATTCACACTTTTCTGTTAACATAAATATATAAGTAAAATTCGTTAAATAGACTGTATGTAGTACAAGAAAGGTTCAGTATATAGTGTTATATCGAAAAACAAAACTGAAAAATTGGTTAATGGCGAATTGGCAAACAAAATGTAATAGTAATAAATGTAGTACCTAGGACTTATTGCAAAGCCGCAACACAAAATCAGTAGTATGTTGATAATAGCAAAGTGGTTGGTAATTGTAAATTTTCCAAGAGTAACCCACTTTCTGCTACTACTGTCAAATGATGCCACAAAGGAACATTTACTGCAGTAGAAATTTTATGAGAAAACGCTCAAAAAACTAGAGTGTTTCATTTTACAGTTCATTAGTTCTACAGTTTCAAACTCTCTAGATCAAACGCTTTCATATATTTAAAACAAAATTATCATTATTTCTACCTTATGTACACTGGTGGCTAATAAAATAAGGGTGGTGGAGCCTTATTAATAAATTTTATTTAAACTAATTTTTACGTTATTTCTAATACAATATTAATTTTCCAGAATAAATTTACCGAGCTTTTAAAAAGCATATATAGTATTAGTCAGAATATAAACAATTACTTAATATATAATTATTACGAAAATATTATATGGAAGATGTCAAAAAGGCGTGAAAAATAGTAAAACACCTGGACCAGATGCAATACCAATTGAATAATAACAAACTGTTTCAACTGGATTTATCTCACAGGTGTTATACCATCAGAATGGTTGACTACCATGTTCGTTGCAATTCTTAAGAAATCAAACCCAAAAAAGTATGAAGAACACCGAAATATTTCGTTAATGAGCCACTTACTTAAAATATTCCTAAAGATGGTATTTTTTATCGACATGGGCAACATACAGTGTGGGTTTAGAAATGGGCTTGATGGTCGGTATGCCCTCTTTAATTTTAATGTAGTGGCTCAACGGTGCCCGAATGTCAATGAAAAGATTTGTGCCTGCTTTATAGATTATGAAAATGCTTTCGATAAAGCAAGGCATGAGAAGCTGAGAGAGCTACTAAGGGAAAAGCAAATAAATAAGCTATTTGAGGATAAAAGATAGCTTACATAATAATCAAACAGCTAGAATTGACAGTCGTATTGGGGGAAAATATTGAGGGCCTACAAAGAATCACGGAAAGTATTGGAGAAATCAGCAAATATTACGGGTTGATTATGAACCTAAATAAAATAAAATACACGTGTTTCACGAAATCACCCTGGTATCAACACACAGCTAAGAACAAACAACACTAATATTGAGCGAATGGATTGGTACTTAATATTTACGTATCAACATAAACGTATGTAACGCACGTAAGTATACATTACGTACGTACGTATGTACGTAAGTATTTATGAACTTGGGTTAATTCAAAGAATAATAACACCGAATAAATAAAAACGAAATTATAAATCCGAATGATTCGATGCTACAGATACTCAATCCTCCTTTACGTTATAGAGGCTTCCACCCTTAATGAATACATGATCAAATGACTCAGATCAAAGAGCAGCTTTTAAAATGGCGCTATTTAAAAGAATACTACGAATATCTTGGGTAGATCGTCACTTGCCACAATGTCTTCATTCTTGCCACAATGTCTTCTTGTTTACTATTTTTTTACCAGCAAGGTGTCGTTTTAACCCTTTCCAGAGGTTCTCGATCGGGTTTAGATCCGGGGACTGTGAAGGCCACTATAATACTTGAAGAGGTTTCCTCTCGAACCACTGATTCACCATATGAGCCGTATCATGAGCGGGATCATTATCTTGTTGGTAAAACCACTGCATATTCTCTTCAACGCAAGGTAACATAATTGTCTCTGAGGTTCTTAATTAAATTTCTCCTGTCATGTTTTTTATCTAAAATACTGGTTCTACTCCGTTATTCCTACGTCTTCTCACATACAATTTACCATCATGTTTAAAGGTTAGTTAATATCAGCATGTTATATTATTTATTATGGTAAATAAATTAGAAAAGCTAAACTTAGCGTTTAAAAGTTTTTTCTAGCACTCTTATTTTATTGGCCACCACTGTATATGTCGAGAGTCATATTATGCTGTCGCGTTCTATTATAACTGTTTATAGATCATACGAAAGAAAGTAATATTTTATCCAAGGTGTTCAATATTGTTCATTTTTGTAGGTATAATTATTAGAAGTTGATTTAATTACAGTCTTTGAAAATTTATTTAGTAAAACTAATACCGTCGAGATGACGGTTTTTGCGACGTTGGCATTCTTGAAGGCATGATCGAAAATATGATATCATCCTGCCGCACATATGTCTGGATATCGAGTGGATCTCATGAACAATATTCTCCTTTAGTTACAATATGGTACGTGACATGCAGTGAAGGTTTCTTAATGTGTACTTGGCTACTTCGCTTCCATACAGATTGGGAATTTAGGATTTTCCTTAACCGATTCACGCACACGTTCAATGTTGTTTGCACCTCTGTTCGACCTTGGAGGACCAGTAGACGGTAAATTTAGCGTTGATCCTGTAGTTTCAATTTTTTTTATCCATTTCTATATTAAATTAATACTTCTGCGCCACCTTTATATATATTAAAATATTAAATAGATATTAAAATCTTTAAATTCTCATTAAAAAATCTTGATCAATTATACAAACAACTTTATACTTTGACCACTGCTCTATCATTAATTATTATGGATCTTTGATTTACATTGAACATGTTTTAAATACATTTATGTAGTTTTACCAAGCAATTTTTTACGCGGTATAATATTTATATAGGAACTATTAATTTTATATTTATCATGATTTTGAAAATATTCACTTTATTGTCACTTTGTTGGTTGGATTAGTGGGTGATGCCTCTTATGGGTGGATTAAATTGAAATACAAATTTGACAAATTGTAAATAAATATTTATCTTTTAATATCGTTTATTTCATACATCTTCCCAGCGATATTTTTTATCTCGTTTTAAACCTACTGATCAGTGAGACAGGCTCGCCACAGAGTAGAATAGTTTGTGTGACTAGGCCTACATAAATAAATATATCAAATATATATTATCTAATTTTAGCATATTGTATAATTGCCATTGTACTTAATGCCATCATTCCGGGTATGAATCCAAAATTTAATTTGGTATTCTCAAGTGTTCTCTTGTGAAGAACTGAATTGGACTCTTCACTCGAATCTATATATATATATATATATATATATATATATATATATATATATATATATATATATATATATATATATATGAATAAACAAAAGTGGTATTAGTTTTATGACAAATCTTAAAATTTTAAAGATAAATAAAAAATTACTAGACTTGAAATTGTTAAATGAACACAAACATTATTAGATGAAATAGTTTATTAATCAATTTCAATTTATTTTGTAAATAAACCATCGCATATCTACTATCTCATCTTGGAAAATCTGTATTATTGCTTTTTTGAACGAAAAGCAATAAAGTCAGTGTGCATTATTTATTTGTTACTGTAACAGATTTCTAAAAGGTAAAGAATGAGTAAAAGGCGCAGTGTCGAAAATAAGGTTACATCTTTCAAAATTTGCAAAGATATTTAAGAAACACTTCAAAATAGGTATAGGGAAACCTGGTGGAACTCATCATGAATTTTTTTCAGAAATCCAAAAATGAAATAATATACCGGGTGTTCCATTTAAAATAAAGAAGTTACTGGCGACTTCCAGGATAATCGGAAGTGCTATGACCTTGAAAATATTTTAAAATGAAAGAGAATATTAAATAATACCGAAGTCCAAAAATTCAGAATTCTAAATTTTTTCTAACCACGAAAACTTCTAACGAACGTCTACTGTGAGAAACCCGATATATATAGTTTTTTTCTTTTACTATGCAAATACACAGCAGAACAACTACAAAGCAAAACTGTTTAGAAAATTTCAAAAATTTGACATCCACACTTTAAAAAAAAGAGTTTTTATTGCAAACCTGTATCATTTATTTAACTTTATGCGATATTCATTTATATTTTAGGGTTATTTTCTACAAGCTTTATTTAAAGTATTTTTTTGAAAATATACTTACATTTTATATTTTTTACATTTCATCATTGTTAAAATATGTGTATTATATGGATATAAAATGAAAGCATTGTTTTGATTTGAGAACCGTAAGCCCTTATGGAGGAGCTGATGAAAAACTTATTATTTATTGACTGGTTACATTTTAAATTAGAGACTACGCCTACTTATCGACTGGACCTACTTCTTAACGTGGACTTTGCGTCACACCCTTTTCTGGTTTTAGATGTGTCTCAGAACGAATCCAAGTTTCAGTACAACACATTCTTGGTCTAGACGGTAAGCGAATCTGCAATCCTCTAACAAGCATTTAGCATTTTGTCCTTTATTCAACCCAATCAGCAGTTGATATTGGAGCTAGTTATTATATATATTTAGATATTTTCTAAAGCAATAAAATAAAAATAGATAAAAATATTGAGATAATGTTTTATGTGTGTATATGTAGTAGGTATTTGGCACTGGTTTCCAGGACGACACTGACGACATCTGACAATATATTGTCACGTTAGAAATTTGCCAGTCAGTAGGCTTTTACAATGCATCTCTTATTGACGTGTTTATAATGCAAACTTTTTCTTTACTCATATTTCCATTAATGGAAAAATATTTTGCTTACCCCATGGTAAATAAATTATTTGCTTTTATAGTTATAAGCAAATAATTTATTTAGCATTTTGCTAATTTATTTATTTTAAGAAATTGCAGCTTTTATTGATAATTCTAACTTTTAAGGGTATCTTTATTATATTTCAAGTTTATTTTAAATGTGTTAATTTGACGACTGATTTTTATCTGTAATATTAAAATTGTTCTTACCATATTTTTTTAATTAGTTACATTTTATAAAATTCAGTTCCAATATAATGGTTATTGTTTCTCGAATTTATAAAATTAAAAAACTTGTGTAAATATGAAGTGGTGCCTTTGATAAGTATGTTTTGAAGTATTTTCTTGCCTTTTGACATGACTAGAGTAAAATTAATGAGTATTAATGAAATTCAGGTTATGTAACATACTGAAATTGTCAACAATTTTATATTTTTGAAGTAGTAATAAGACCAGTAATTGTCAGATTGCTGACAATTTTAGATTTCTATATAAAGTAGTTACATACGCTATGTAATTAATCAATATTGCAAGCATAATTTCAAAATACAATGTAACTGTAAGTATATGATTCATAATATATGCATTTTATTTTATTATAAAATATTCCTAAATATAGACAATATAGACAACAATAAGAATTATATTTTAAGACACAATCGGAAACCAACATTAAACAATATTTCAGGTAACCTGTTTGAAATATTTGTTTTTGGCGAAATTGAAGAACTATATAAGGAGGGTTATACTACTATATGTAATATAGTAGATTAATCTACTAATAAATGATTTAAACGAATGTCAGAAATAATATAAAAAACATTAGTAAAGCTCGTTAAGATATTGAAGAATTACATGCATTAATAGTAAATTGTCACACTATTTAAACGTTTATTCTTTGTGCTGTGTACCTACGAGGTATTTTTCTCTGTTTATGTCCCACATACTGATTCTAGCCACATTTGTCTAGAATGGTTTTATATTTATTTATTTTTTTTTTGGTATTTTTATGATTAGTACTGTTCATCTTTTGTCATTCATTTTTATATTTTTATAGTAGGTTTGAAGGGTAGATCATTATTGTTGCCTTTATTTTATTTATATAAATTTTATTTATTGCCTCATACGGTTATTTACGCTGTTATTTTTAAGTATTTACTTCATACGGTTAGGGAGATAAAATAAAAATATATGTATTTACCGTTATGTGTGTCAACTTTTTAATGTTTTTGGCTCAATAAATGCTTTTACAGAAAATCGTATTTGATCTATTTATTTTGTCAAATATGCCAATCTATATAACAACTGAGAATAACCCCATATTTATACATAATTAAATCCAAGGTTAGTTTATATACCTCTGCCCTAAGAAAGCTAATTATTATTATTAAGGGTCTTTCAAATTGACCGGGTTTTTAAATCTTGATTAAAGCAGAATTTGCGCTGATTTCTTCTCCGCTTGCACACAGACGTCCAGTCTTTTGTCAAAATATTGGATGACATTTTGGCAAAACTGTGGCTCTGTCTCACCATTGACTCGAATAATTTCATCCTTTAGTCATCAGGAATCGATTGTAGACCTGGCTTTACAGGTAACCCCAAAGAAAATAGTCCACCATTTCTTACAATAACGCGTCCAGGAAATTTTTCTCTCAATAAATCAATTGTTTCATTAGCAGAGTGAGGTGTATCGCCATTCTGTTGGAACCACATATCCTCCAGATCAATATTTTTCAATTCTGCCCACAAAAATCCAGTTATCATCTCACGATATCGAACACCATTCACAGCTATAGCTTCACCAGCAGCATTCTGAACGAAATACGTCCCAATTACACCTTCTGGCCATAAGACACACCAAACAGTGACTCGTTTCAGATGTAAAGGTTTCTCATCAAACAGTCATGGATTTTCCTCATCCCAAATGCGGATTTTTTTTTTATTAACATAGCCACCAATATCAAAATGTGCTTCATCTGAAAAAGGTTCTTTCAAATTAAACGGTTTTTTAAATTCTTGAATAAAATAGTATTTGCGTTGATTTCCTCTACTCTTGCAGCTCCACAGACTCCACTCTTGTGGTCAAAATATTGCATGACATTTAGGTTGATTTCCTCTCCTCTTGCAGCTCCACAGACGTCCACTCTTTTGTCAAAATATTAAATGACATTTTGGCATAATCGTCTGTCTCACCAATGACTCGAATAATTTCATGCTGTAGTTACCCAAAAGAAAATAGTCCAACGATGTCATATCACATGATCTTGGTGACCAATTAACATCACCGTTTCTTAGAACAACTCATCCAGGAAATTTTACTGAATGATTTTGGGGTGTTCACATATTTTTATATATCTTATATATTTATATTTTTTGATATTTTTTTAGCTTTAGATCGTGGCGAAAAACCCAAAAAAAAAAGAAAAAATACACAAAAATCTAGTTATTATCTCACGATATCGAAAACCATTTACAGCTACAGCTTCACCAGCAACATTTTGGACCAATTAGACCTCCTGACCATAATGCACACCAAACAGTGACTCGTTTAAGATGTAAAAGTTTCTCATGAATCAGTCGTGGATTTTCCTCATCCTACATGCTGCAAAATGTACTTCAGCTGAAAAGATGATTTTTCTTGAGAAAAATCATCTGTTTGTTATTCGATTCAACTGATAAGTGCACGGCGTTTTGAATGATCCGGTAGCTTGAGTTCCTGTGTTATTTGAAACTTATATGCCTTCAGAGCTAAATCATTTCGTAAAATACGCTATGTTGTGGATTCACTGAGTCCAAATTGTTGGGAACTAATGGAAATTTCTGGGTCTTCAGCAACACTTTCACGTACCAAATCAATATGCTCTTGTGAACGACCACCACGACTATGTATTGATCTTCCATCGAATCTTTTTCTTGAAATTTTTTAACAGTTCGATTGATTGTGCTTTTAGATGGACGATTGTGCAAACTAATTTTCTAAAAATATTTTTTAATTAAATGAGACCAGACCGAGACAAATTCACAACGCCATCTGTGTTTTATTCAAGAATTATAACATCCGTTCAATTTGAAAGACCCATTACATCTGCCGTAAAAAAGCGAATTCTTATATGTATTCAAATTCATATGCATTCAAAACTTTACTTTGATCAGAACTTTTTATTATAAATTTGGAATTAAAAGTACAACTTTCACGGTTTTTAGGTTTGTCCTTTCTAATATGAATAAAAATTAAATGTAAAACCATGCTATTGCCATATCTGTTGAAGTATGTTTGATTTAATTTGAAACATCTTATGCCTATATCAAAATGTACTTATAAGTTTGATTTTTGAATGAGCAATTATTTTAATTATTAATAATAAACATAAGTAATTAATAATTTTTGCAATTATATATTATTTTGTATATTTAAATTGACATCACATAATCAAATTTCAATCAAACCGGAGCTAATAGAATAAAGGTTCGTTTTCACATTCATGCAATTTGCGCAAATTGGCTTGTGCATGTCCGATTTGCACAATAAATTCTTGCTTGAAAACCAAAATCGTATACCCAAGCCAGAAAGTTTGACTTGAATAAATCTGGAGCGGTCAGATAATTTGCATGTGGTTGGCGCAAAAAAATTATAACGCTAACGCCCGCTCGCCCGCATGCGTATTGCTGCGACTTCTCGTCTTGACTTGCACTTGGCTTTTGTATTTTTGGTGATTCTGTGTTATTTTGTCTGTTTACTTTGTTAATAATGCCAAAAAAAGAAAAGCAATTTATGGGAGAGTTCATTGAACTACATAAATCCTTTTCTTGTCTTTGAAAAGTGAAATCAGAAGAGCACAGCTATAAAAACGCAAAGTCCCAAGTAATCCTTGCAATCCCAATCCCCGGATGAAATTCTTATTGAAAAAATGCAGACAGTGGAAAAAAATGCAGACAGGGAAACTATGGTGAATAAAATAAATTCTTACCTACAGAAAAGAATTAAAAAAAGTCCTTGATTCCGAGAGATCGGGTGTCGGGGCAGATGAAATGTATGTCTCACATTTATGGTACTATGAATTATTGAGCTTCCTACATGACTAGAAAACTCCAAGAAACATGGTATCATATATGGATGAAGAAAACGAATCGCAGGTAAAATTCTATAATAATTATAAAGACATTATTTGTTTATTGACTTTATTACAATTTACTAATACATGCAGTATTGTTAAAGTTAATAAATACTTTGATAGGCTTGATGTATTTAGATAGTTAATTTACATTTTTTCGTTAATATTTTCATTATTTGAAATCATTTTATGTTGCCATAGTACACTATCAGAATCATTGAAATAGTTTTCAAAACTGTTCTTCGCATATTTTGCTTCGGCACTGTGCTGACGATTGTGGCTGCCTGCGAGATTTAGTCAATTTTCAGGCTGTATCCGCAGTCCCGGGGTAGTCATTAGGTGTATATGAATTAGCCAAATTTCTCTTTAAAAAATAGTGAAGAGCACAATATGCCAGAACAACCTTGTCAATATTATCAAGTTTTAAATTAATGCATGTATGGAATATTCTAAAACGGTTAGCCAAAATTCCAAAGGTATTTTTTATTATGCTTCTAGCTTTGGACAAACGGTAGTTGAATATTATTTTTTGATAGTTATGCTCTCTTTGATTATATGGCTTTAAAAAGTCGGGCCGCATTGCAAATGCCTCGTCTCCCACAAATACTTAATTCAAAGGAGGTTGACCTGGTACAACCACTTCTAGAGCTGGTAAATTTAGTTTATTTGCTACTAAATTCTTCGTAAATTTGGTATTCTCAGTGACTCATCTGTCAGATACTCGCCCATTAGTTCCTACATCGCAATATATGAACTCACAGTTGGCATTCGCAATGCCCATCAAAACGATACTAAAAGCTTTTGTTATAATTAAAATAATATGAACCACTTCCAGAGGGCACTGTAATTTATACATGCTTTGCATCTACAGCCCCTAAACAATGTGAAAAATTCCATCTCTCTTGAAAATCCAACGCAATAACCTTCCACTCGGCTGTACTTGTAGAAAACTGCAATAAAAAAAATCAATGATTTTTATTTACAATGTTGCCGGATTTACTGTTTTTCAAAAAAGATATTTTTTAAATAAAACCCTCTATATAGCATTTAGAGGTTTTATTAATGTTGTGACGCTTAATCGATTGCGTTAAAAAAATAGAGGGTTCCATTAAAAGAAAAATACATCGATCTTACTACGAGTAGGCATATATATATTATTTTAGATTTCTGGGATATATGAACTTCGATTCGACGCTGATGATAATTTATCTCAACCAGCCACACCACCTTCTCAACAAACTACACCTCTCCCAACATCACAAGCGTCATCGAAAGGAACAAAAAGGTGCAACGAAAAATGTGATATCGTTCTGGAAATAATTCAACAACGTTTTGCAACGCCTTCAAATGTCGAGGATAAGTTTACACTTATTGGAAAAGCATGGGCCGCAAACTTAAAGAAACTTTCTCAAGAACAAGTAATTCACGCTGAGAAATTAATAACTGATGTGTTTTACGAGGCACAGTTAGGAACCCTACATCGGTACTGTACCATAAATACAGCATACCCACAACAGACACAGTCGCAACTACAATTACCGGCTTATCAATACAAATGCCTTCACGAGACATTCAACCTGAACAAGATGAATTCAGTGGATCACAAACAGCCTCACAATACGTCTCTAATTTGACTCCAACGGGCTTAAAATTGTAACAGTACTGTTAACAGTTAATATACATTTGACTTACCTTTAAATATTCTTGTTTTAATACTTTGTAGATGGCATAGCACATTTCTGGAATTATATTGCAGATTTGGAAATACACGTAGAAAATTTGAGATCATCATAAGTTCTACCCGTTTCCAAAAATCTTAAGGTTGCGGTTAATCGTTTATGTGGTGTAATAGAACGTTTCATAACAGTACCATTTCTTTGTATTAATGGTGTAACTAAATCTACTAAATCCCGATAAGTCGTCACATCCATGCGTAGATAATTACGAAAATTATCTGGTTCATTAACTAATTCTTTAATAAATTAATATGAGAGTAAGTGTTACGAGAGTAAGTGTAAGTTCTGCGGTCGAAAAATCTTGGGTAATATCCTTAAATCCTTAGTATCCTTAAATAATTTGTTAATACGTTAGTTTAAATTTCTGGATGAGCCAACCCACTGTCCAATAACCACAA
This sequence comes from Cosmopolites sordidus, assembly GCA_031761425.1. Classification (NCBI taxonomy): domain Eukaryota; kingdom Metazoa; phylum Arthropoda; class Insecta; order Coleoptera; family Curculionidae; genus Cosmopolites; species Cosmopolites sordidus. Next base: position 179,269 of record JARFXV010000631.1, on the reverse strand, counting down.
TAGATGCCTATTTTGTCTGATCATTGTACAACCGGATGGATTTTTGAGACTATTTCCTAATACTAACAACCATACTTCAACCATTCTAAACTTAACGCTAGTTTCCACTAAGTAATGATAAAACTGGAAATATCCAAGTTTTATGAGATTAGAAGACCAAACTAAATTCAGATGGTGGAATACTTCTCAGAACAAAAATAAGACTATATATATATATATATATATATATATATATATATATATATATATATATATATATATATATATATATATATATATACATGACTAAAAGTATTATACTAATGCAAGTAACATTCGTGCATTAATACTTATTAGAGAAAAATAATAATTACAATTCCTTATTTCGAATAGTCCCAGTATTTGGACAAATTCGAACAAATAATAATTTAGATAGCTATAAATGTTTATTAGGGGCTGTATACGGTATCGGATATTTTTTTACGTAATATTATTTTATGGTACACGTTTTTTTCCAACGCGTGGTGGACGTTTAATAAAAATATACGTTATTATGAAACCTTGCTTATCTATATATATATATATATATATATATATATATATATATATATATATATATATATATATATATATATATATATATATACGGCAGAACTCTTACGGGCCTATTTCTGCCGTACATCAAAGGTGTCACAGACCGCATTGGACGACTGCTTCGACGACATAATATATCAGCCGCATACAAGAAGAAGTCTCAAAGATTACATCATTCTAGAAAATCCGGGCGTATACAGCATATCGTGTGGGACTTGTAACATGGCATACGTCGGACAAACCAACAGAAGAATATCAGCCCGGCTCGAAGAACACAAATTGGCGGTTAGAAATAAACAAACCACATCGGCTCTGTTCCAACACCATCTACAAACAGGGCACAAAATCGACTTCGACAGTTGCCGACAAATTGCAAATATCCCTAACTACAAAATAACAACCATACGAGAAACAATAAAAATAGAAAAAATCGGACGCCTAAACAGAAGAGATGATGCCCTCAATCTGCCACACACGTGGAAACCAATAATTACCCGACAGACCGAAGCTCACCGGCTGCAGTCGGGAGAGCAACTGACTACCACTGTGACACCCCAAACATTGTTCGAGGGGGCGGAGCCAATAAGAAGTACCACCAGAACCAATAAGAAGTACGCACCATCACAATCTGCTACCCTAATCTGTGACCACTAATCGAAGACTTTCCTTTTCAGGCAAAGTAGGAGTTCGCTCTTAAAAACTATGTTGAGCCTGTCAAATGCCTGCTAGCCACATTTAACTCTCCTCTCCACCTACCGGACGGCATAGCCTTAAATTGAAATGCCCAAAATATATAAAGTGGTCCGAAATCTCCAAATACCGTCCTAAAACTGAAACCTGAACAAATTTATTAAACATATCCTGGCTCTTTTTCAGGTTTATTTTTAAGCCAAATGGTTCGCCAACTCTTTGCAACTCTTATATGCGTTTTTGCAACTCTTATATGTGTCCTTGCAGTTCTTATATGCGTCTTTGCAGCTCCTCTGAGTCTTGTGAAAGAAGAACATTATCATCTGCAAATCTAACACGGCTTACGTAGTCTGACAGATTTCATTGAGTTTAATTAAGTGAATTTTCCACATTAATCTGATATCAAGACATGCATCCAGATATTTAACATATTCTTCGTTTGTTTTCCAAGCGATTTGGTGTTGATTTATGTGGATTATCGGAGGATTATTGATTCTCCTTAGAGTAAAAGTAGAGATTGCATTTTTGAGCCATTTTACAATGATATTTGTTGCTGCTTAAACTCTAGTTACCGCAAGTTCAAGATGTTGTTCCTTGGTTAGAATAATTGTGTCATCTGCAAACATAAAGAGAGAGGCTTCTGTCTCAGGTATGTCGTGTGTGTGTGTATATTAAAAGGGATTGGACGAAGTCTACTCCTCTGTGGCACGCGGGTTTTGATTTTTCTAATAGTTGATGTTGAATTATGTATAGATGTTTGGAAGAATCTGCTGTTTATGTATGGAAAAGATTTTAGATATTCTGGTATCTTAACAATGTTATTTTATACTTTAATCCGTTATGCTATACGCTATCAAAAGTCTAAGAATATAATTAGAGTGTATTCTTTGTTCTCAAAAATCACTTCTATCGTTTCGGTTAAGTGTTGGTCTTGATGGCTTGTCGAATGCCCATGCTTGAAACCAAATTTGAAGGTTGGAATTATGTTCTCGTTGACAATCGCTTCGTCCAATCTGTCGTATATAATTTTTTAAAATAGTTTAGCCATTGTAGAAAGGAGGCTTATTGGCCTATAACTTTAAATTAATTTGTAATTTCTTCCCGGCTTTGAGAATAGCAAAATGTATGAGTGTTTCCATGTTTGTGAAAAATATCCCAGTCTTAGGCCAGCATTAAAAAGTGTAGTTAGAGTTAGGCTATCAGTTTCTGTATTTGGTCGTAGCGCGGTGCGTTTTTAATCAATAGAGTTTTAATTACTGACATTATCTTCTGTGGCGATGTAGGTTTGACCATAACTAGTGGTGTGTGGGCTTTCACTTCATTCTGCTGTTTCTGTTGTTCTTGCCGTCAAACATCGTTTTCATTATTCGTATATTAAGCGTAGTAATTAAAAAAATCCAATCGATCTAACCCTGTGATTCTTAGCACCCTCTGCCTTGGGGCAGGCCTTCCCGCTGCCCCTTGGCCCTGGTAGTTGCCCCTTGGCCCCCGCGGAACGAGGGCCGTGTTTGAGGTTGTACTGTCATATTGAGATTCCATGTTGAAGGCATTTAATGTAATCCGGCATGCTGGTCCTATGCGGGTTGGCAGATTTTGGATCATGTTAGTCTGATGCCTCTGCCTTTACCTACCCACCAGGAATAATCCTCCTAAGACCATAGACTCCAAACGACATAGCTCAAAGTTTCATATATATATATATATATATATATATATATATATATATATATATATATATATATATATATATATATATATATATATATATATACAAGGTGTCTCAGAACGATCCAACTATTTCAATTGAAAATAAAAAAAAACAAAACTGATTGGAATTATTATTTATTGGTTCCAATGCAAAGATTAAAAAAAAACTTTTTAAAAATATCATTGTTTAAATGACGGCCACTTTGTTTGCGATACTCCTCAAAGCTTTCGCGAAAATTATCGAATACTTTTCTAAGAAGTTGTTGAGGAATCAATCTGATCTTTTCTTCAATATTCCTTCTTAAATCTGTCAAATTTCGAGGGTCATTATAGTAGACGATGCTCTTAAGATAACCGCACAAGAAAAAATCTGATGGGATTAAATCAGGGTTTCGATGCGGCCACTTAACATATCTACTTCGTGAAATGACCTTTTGATGGAACAACTCGTGCAATATCGCTAAAGACTCGTTAGTGGTATGCGACGTGGCTCCGTCTTGTTGAAACCATGTCAGTCGATTGTAATACTTACATTCCTATAGTTGAGGAACAAAGAAATTGTGTATCATGGCGATATACCGCACAGAAGTTACTGTGACCGCTCTGCCTCTACGGTCTTCAATAAAATTAAGTCCAACAACATTGTTTTAAGCTCCGATGAGGCACAAAATAAAGACAAGTGTGAATCACAAAATAGTTTTATTACCAGGAATCAAGTAAATTTAAAGTTACTTTTCCACATAGTCACCGCGAAGATTAAGACATTTGTCAGGCTGATGAAGGAGCTTTCTAATATCTTTTTCATAGGAGATTACTGCCAACGTATTGATATAGGCTTGAAGCTCTTCGCTCTTTGTTGGTGTGGAAGCGCTATTCTCCCAGATTTCTCTTCGGCTATCGAAAAAGGTGAAAATCATTTGGCGCGAGATCTGGACTGTACGCCGGGGATCGAATACTTCTCAGTGAAACCGACTAAACTATTGGTTTACCGCAGCCAAAACAATTCTAGATGATAGCATGCCTCTTTTGTTTTGAATGGCTCTTCGCAGGCGACGTAATGTCAGACAATACACGTTCGCAGTGATCGTAGTCCCTGGTTCCATAAATTTCTCGAGCAACATACCTTTCTGATTTCACAAACGTAGCGGTAGCGGTCTTCCTGTTGTTGAAAGTTTGTCTCAAGTGTTTCGGTTTGTTTGGGAAGCGTATGTGCATCCATTGTTTGGATTGTTCTTTCGATTCTGGATCATCAGAAAGAATCCACGTTTTATCCCATCACGATACATTTCAGCCTATGTACGAAAGCCTACCTCAATATGCTGGCGACAACCTTCTACAAAGAGGCTATTGAAAAGCTCGTCCACCGATATGATAAATGTTTCAATCTTCGAGGTGACTATGTGGAAAAGTGACTTTGATTGTACTTGACTCGAGGTAACCAAACAATTTTGTCATTTCTCACTTTACTTTATGCCCTCATATATCTATATATATATATATATATATATATATATATATATATATATATATATATATATATATATATATATATATATATATATATATATATATATATATATATATATATATATATATATATATATATATATATATATATATATATATATATATATATATATATATATATATATATATATATATATATATATATATATATATATATATATATATATATATATATATATATATATATATATATATATATATATATATATATATATATATATATATATATATATATATATATATATATATATATATATATATATATATATATATATATATATATATTTTCAATCTTCGAGGTAACTATGTGGAAAAGTGACTTTGATTGTACTTGACTCGAGGTAACCAAACAATACTTTCTCACTTTACTTTATGCCCTCATATATCTATATATATATATATATATATATATATATATATATATATATATATATATATATATATATATATATATATATATATATATATATATATATATATATATATATATATATATATATATATATATATATATATATATATATATATATATATATATATATATATATATATCTTTGTGGATCAGACTTTGACGTGGTAAAGGGTTTTCCGTAAGTCAATGAAGCTATGCCGTCTGGAGCGTATACTCCTAGTCAAAGAAGAGACCTCAGACTAACTTGATCCAAAATCTGTCAACCCGCATCGGACCAGCGTGGCATCCGCTGGTCCAACCCTCAACATAGCTTTACAAACACGGCCCTCATTCCCCGGAGACCAAGGGGCGGCTACCTACGGCAGCGGAAAGACTTGCCCCAAGGCAGATCGTGCTAAGAATCACCGGGTTAGGTCAGGCTGCCAGTGGACTTTAAACATTGCAACTGTAAAGATTCGGACAATGAAAACGGATGAACTACTGCAAGAACTGTTGATCGAGCTTGACAACATACATTGGGATATCATAGGGCTATATGAATCCCGAAGAAAAGGCGAAGAGCTAATCAAACTGGAAACAACTGGTCGCATACTTTACACTCGGGGTACGGAGAACGGACGATGTGGTGGAATTGGATTCCTCATTAATGAAAAGTTGAATGATAGTGTTATAAAATTTGAAAGTATATCTGACCGACTAGCCCAATGCGTCATTCAGCTGAATAAAAAGTTTAAGCTTCCAATCATCAAAGCTTATGCACCAACTATAAGCTATGGTGATATGGGATGACCATGTAAGTGATTGATACTTTAAGTGATGCAAAACTAAAAGAAGGCATATTTATTGGACCTCAAATAAGAAAATTACTAGGTTCTCGGATAGAACTGCGTTTTAGATTAGATAATACTAGGTTCTCTCAATATATATATATATATATATATATATATATATATATATATATATATATATATATATATATATATATATATTATATATATATATATAGTAGTTCGGGTAGAACTGCGTTTTAGATTTGTAAATTCTCGACGTTTCGGCTTCCACTATGAAGCCATTTTCAAGAGAATCTAGTTGATTTACTCCGAGGCCTCAATCTGCCTACTCCACAGAGTGCAAAACTATAAAAATTGTGAACTCTTTTTTGAGTTGAACTAGAAAAGTTGTGAACTCCTTTTCTAGTTGTAAACTTTCTTATTTGAGGTCCAATAAATATGCCTTCTTTTAGTTTTGCATCACTTAAAGTATCAATCACTTACATGGTCCGTAGGTTCCCTCCACACCATAGGAACAGCAAACGGCATGGAATTTTTCTTGCGATGCATCCACTCCATTAAATTTACGTGACAACTCACACAGCAAACATGAAGAGCCCAACTTTTATGTTGATCTTCAATTTGGCACTTAAAATATAAAAGATAGGCTTGGACTTTCGCGGATATAGATCTAGCTTGTGACTTTAAAATAAATCGTCCGCATATATAATAAAACTTACCGTTGGATTTTTGCAAAATTGACAACTAGAACTTATCATTGTTATATAAAATCGACTTAAACACTTTTTGTACTATAAACAAGACAAAAACAAATTAACCTATAGAAAACAATAAAACTGTCCTTAAAGGGTCGTAGAATACTGTGGAAATACTCCCTCTACGGTTTTGAAATAATTACTACATTGTCCAGCCCAGTCAGGTACGAATAATTTCAATATCCCTTGATATAAAGGAGAAGGAGGTAATTGAACATGGGACGTACTAGACCATTTCTGAGAAAAAGTCTTTTAATAACTACCTAAATCAAAAGCAAAAAGAGCATTATCATTAATATTACAAGAATCACGTCGACCTGTGTTATTAAGGTAATTTAAATCGACATTATTAAGCGAAACACCTATTAAAATAAATATATGATAAAATATTTAGTGATATACATATCAAAATTAATTAAATTTTTCGCTTCTTCTTTTAGGCACTTACAGGGAGAGTTCACTAGTTATTGTTTCTTATCTGGTACGTTTCTGCCAACGAAGAAGCAGAATCACTTCTTATGTTATTAGCTTAATTTATTATGAATATTTTATGGCGATAAAGCCCTTTTGCGGAGCTGATTTTTGACAGATACATTCAACATCTAGTATCTCGAGTCTCTATCTGAAACATTTGAAGCTATTTTAGTTTCAAACAAATTCTCCTAAATAGTTAATGCATATGTTTGATCGATGACAAAGAGCTTCTATGATCTTCATTTATTGCAACGATTACATTTTCGCCCTCACAAAAATGAGTTTACCGTAATTGTTTCGTCAGCATAGGGAATAAAAATGATCGCTGGAGGCCAGATTCTCGTTGTAGATCGTAGTTGTTGAAATGCAACTCTTGGCAAAAGCTTCGGCTCAATTTTTCCGTTTTTTCTTTTTTTAATAGGGAGGATACTTGGAGGAAGTGCTACTATTTCCACAATTCAGAAATATTTCCGAAACTTTTCGGGATCTGTGGTAATTATCGCCAAAATTATCTGATCCAGCTTATCGCTTTTTGATAAACCGTTAATATTTTAGGTACCCACCCACCGAACAACTACTTTTTTTATGACTCAATGAATCATGTAACCTTTGCCAACACTGCCTACTGAAAACCCATATGTTTTTGCTATAAATTTTACCATGTCATGGACCAAATAAGCATTTTCGTTGATCGTATATTGTGCATTGCGGAAAACATCTGATAATGTGTACACATCAGATGTGGAAGGTATCTGGTGTGTGCAAATTATCTTTCAAGTTAAACCTCTTATATCAATATGGCGATAAACCACTTTTGCGGAGCTTTTTGCCAGGTCTCGTTTTTGATATTTCTTTAATACATTTAAGTGGAAAAGTCTTAAACGCAAATGAAGGAAATACCAGCATACGACAAACAGGGAACAAAAAAAAATAACTGAACATTAAAGCAATAAAAACCTTTCAGCCTAGATAGACCTTCATTAAGGACGCAGGTGTCGAAAATAGAAGTACTATCGCTCCAGGAAGTGAGGAAAGTTTAATGAAACTTAAAAAATAGAGCTTCCGGCTACGGATAACATACCTTAACTACTAAAGCTTAGAGGCAAAGAATTTGCTTAAACCATTCTTCAATTAATAGTTAACATCTGGAATAATAAACTTGAAGAGATTTACCACTAAACACCAAAACACTTTTTTGAACTGCTCGACGCACGTTTCGCTAACCATGTTAGCATCATCAGGAGATGATTTAATCTAATTCTAAAACTAAACTATGTTCTATTTATATGAAAACCATACCTAACGAAGCGTGTAAAAATAATGAACAGTGAAGTGTACTAAACCTTACATTAATAATTGAAAAAGTTTGCTGAAAGGAATCGGTCCTTTATCGCGGTTCATGATTTTCTTACATTTTTCTATTTGAATGCTTTCATATGCATACAAAGCCCTATTATTATTAACACTTTTAATTAGTCTTAAATTGCTAATATCTATACTGTAGTCATGTTCGAATGCTTGTTGGGCAACACAAGATTTTTTATTTCTCCCATATCTAATATGGGCAACATGTTCTTTATATCTTGTCAATATGGATCTTTTTGTTTGCCCAATACACCTTCGATCACAGTCTTGACAAGTAATTTCGTAAATCCCCGACTTTTCATATTGCTCTACTTTATTCTTTGGATTACCCAGAACTTCTCTTAATTTATTATATGGTTTGTACACAACCTTGATGTCCACTTTTTTCAAAATTTTGTCTAGTCCTCTTGTCAACTGGGCATCAAATGGTATTACCATGAATTTCTTTGTGTTCTGATCCTTTTGAAATGTCGAAGATTCTTTTAATAATTTTCTGAACTTATGTTTTCTAATTAGTTTTTCTACAATGTTCTTATTATAACCATTCATTTCAAATACCTCCCTGATTAATTTTAATTCTTTGTTATAATTATCTTTATTTAAAGGAAAATTAATGAATCTATTTACCATACAATTTAAAGTAGCCATCTTATTTTGGAAGCTATGATTTGAATCGTTAGGAATGTATCGCGAAGTGGTGGTGGTTTTTCTGAAAATATCAAAATCTAACCTATTTTTATTATTTCTACTGACTAACACACCCAGGAATGGTAAACTATCGTTGTTTTCGAGTTCATGCGTGAATATTATATTTTGGGATTTACTATTTAATTTCTTAATAAAATTATCTAAATATTAATTTTTCGAATCGAAAATGGCAAAAATGTCATTCACATATCTTAACCATACCTTCGGAAAGTAACTGAATTCATCTTTTGCCTCGGTTTCAAATGTACTCATAAATAAGTTGGCTAAGAACTGTGACAGAGGATTACCCATTGCCGTTCCTTCTTGTTGTGCATAAAACCTGTTATTAAGCTGAAAACAATTTTGCTTCATACATCATGTTATTCATAATCTTGTTAAGAAGATGTTCTCAGAAACAATCTTGTTATTAAAACCGTTTAACTTGAGTTACTCCCTCAGGTATTTCAAGGTATGTGGAATCGGGACGCTCGAAAACAATGATGAAACGTCAAAGGAAACCAAAACCTCACCTTCCTGTAGATGTGTATTTTTAACTTTCTCTACGAATTTGGTTGAATTTATCACAGAACAGGAAGGTAGTTGGTTTGGTAAATTTTCAAATTCCTTTGTTAACCTCTTTGCCAAGTTGTATGTTGGAGAATCAATGGCTGATACAATTGGTCTCATTGATTTTCCTGGTTTATGAATTTTTGGTAGAACATACAATCTTGGCACTTTTGGATTAGAAACATGTAATTTGCTTTTCAGAGAAGGAGAAATAAGACTGTTACAAGATTTCAATGTATATCTAACTTCGTTAATCATTTTTGGCAATGGATTCCTAGGTAACCGTTTATAAGGACAGTCTTGAATTAATGTTTCAACGCGTTCAAAGTAATCAGGTTTGTCCATTACTATAACCTTATTTCCTATATCAGCTTTTAAATAAAAACAATCATTCTCTCGCAGACGCTTGACAATCTTAGAAATATTTGGCATTTTTTGATTTTTATTTGAAATATTTTTTACAATTTTGCTTTTACATGACTCTGACGAAAGCCTTGGAAGACTCCGGTAAGTGTTTTATACCAGTTTCAATACCGACTACCATATCCTCCAAGGCACTGCGGGAAGCCGGCCAAGCAAAATTGAGGCCTATATTTAAAAGATCTAGTTCGGGATTGTCGAACGTCTGAGTTGAAAGTATTTTATTATGTTGATGCTCTTTTCAATGGAATACTCAAAATTGAGCAGTCGAAAGAACACATTCCAGAAAAGAGCATCAACATAGTACAAAATCTTTCAACTCAGACGTTCGACAATCCAGAACTAGATCTTTTAAATAAAGGCCTTGGAAATTGTATCAGCCATTGATTCTCCAACATACAACTTGGCAAAGTGGTTAACAAATGAATTTGAAAATCTACCAAACCAACTATATTCCTGTTCTGTGATAAATTAAACCAAATTCATAGAAAAAATCAAAAATACACATCTACAGGAAAGTGAGGTTTTGGTTTCCTTTGACGTTTCATCGTTGTTTCCGAGTGTCCCGATTCCACATACCTTGAAATACCTGAGGGAGTTACTCGAGTTAAACGGTTTTAATAATAAGATTGTTTCTGAGTACGTCTCCTTAACAAGATTATGTATGAAGCAAAATTGTTTTCAGCTTAATAACAGGTTTTATGAACAACAAAAAGGAACGGCAATGGCAATCCTCTGTCGCCGTTCTTAATCAACTTATTTATGAGTAAATTTGAAACCGAGGCAAAACATGAATTCAGTTACTTTCCGAAGGTATGGTTAAGATATGTGGATGACATTTTTGCCATTTTCGATTCGAAAAATGAAAATTTAGATGATTTTATTAAGAACTTAAATAGTAAATCCCAAAATACAATATTCACTCATGAACTCGAAAACAAGGATAGTTTACCATTTCTGGATGTGTTAGTCACTAGAAATAACAAAAATAGATTATATTTTGATATTTTCAGAAAAACCACCACCACTTCGAGATACATTCCTAACGATTCATATCATAGCTTCCAAAATAAGATGGCTAGTTTAAATTTTATGGTAAATAGATTAATTAATTTTCCTTTAAATTAAAATAATTATAACAAAGAATTAAATTCAATTAGGGAGGTATCTGAAGTGAATGGTTATAATAAGAACATTGTAGATATACCAATTAGAAAACATAAGTTCAGAAAATTATTGAAATAATCTTCGACTTTTCAAAAAGATCAAAACACAAAGAAATTTATGGTAATACCATTTGATGCCCTATTGACAAGATGACTAGACAAAATTTAAAAAAAGAGGACATTAAGGTTGTGTACAAACCATATAATAAATTAAGAGAAGTTCTGGGTAATGCAAAGGATAAAGTAGAGCAACATGAAAAGTTGGGGATTTGCGAAATTAGTTGTCAAGACTGTGATCGAAGGTATATTGGGCAAATAAAAAGGTCCATATTGACAAGATATAAAGAACACATTGCCCACATTAGATATGGGAGAAATGAAAAATCTTGTGTTGCCCAACAAGCAATCGTACATGACCACAGTATAGATATTAGTAATTTAAGATTAATTAAAAGTGTTAGTGATAATAGGGCTTTGGATGCATATGAAAGCATTCAAATAGAAAAATGTATGAAAATCATGAACCGAGATAAAGGACCGATTCCTTTCAGTCAACTTTTTCAATTATTAATGTAAGGCTTAGTACACTTCACGGTTCATGAGTTTTACACGCTTCATTAGATATGGTTTTCATATAAATAGAACAGTTTTAGAATTAGATTAAATCATCTCCTGATGATGCTAACATGGTTAGCGAAACGTGCGTCGAGCAGTTCAAAAAAGTGGTTTGATCTTAAGTGGTAAATCTATTCAAGATTAGTGTTTCACACCAAAGGTGCCAATAGTAAAATTGATCTGGAATAATGACCAGATATCTGCAGAGTGACAGGAGGAGGTAATATGTCCGATTCATAAGAACGTTTTACACAACTTACAAAGTTCTGACAAACATAGTAAGGTAGTGAATAGTACCATATATCAAAGAAGGAACGGCCTAATATCAGGCAGGAATTAGAAGGGGGCCCTCAATAAGGGTTTATATGTTGTTTATAGTTCATCAAATAATGAAGAAAACAACCGAATTCAGACAGACGAAATTATTCTCCCCAACGAAGTAGAATTTGACGGATAAATTTTAAAAAAGCTTGGTTATTTATTCTAAATATAGAAAAAATATATGTTCAACATTTATTAAATTTAAATATAATGGTGTTGAATGTATTAAAAATGGATAAACTTGATATGAGGCCCGTGAAAAATTAGCTCCGTAAAAGAGGGATGTAAAATGTGATTATACCTCTTCGTTGCCAGTGACTAGATATATATGAATTATTTTATGGCATTGAAGCTCTTAGTTATTGATAAACCAAATATATTAACATTTCTGAGTGTTCCATGAAGACTATTTTAATCTTAGCGATGCACCATATTTTGGACGATCGGCCGAGGCTGATGGTAATAGAACATCGGTATAGAACAACTCAATAAATCAGAGAAATTCTTTCAATCAACCAGTCAAGAGTGACAAGGCGATTTGCTCAACTTGGAATGGTTAGCAAACCCTATATATGTATGCCGTTTAAGTTAACGGTGAAAACTTTAATAGACCGAATTTCTTTCTTCCGATCCTCTATTGCAAAAATCAGCGCACCGAAATCGATCTATTTTTAAAACAAATTGTTACAAGTGATAAAAAATGGATTGTGTATATTGTTAAACGTAAGAGATTATGGCGTAAATGAGGAGATGCCCCTTCAACCAGCGCAAATGTAAGTTTACATCCGAAGAAGGTTTTGCTATGCATTTGGTGGAACCAGAAAGGAATGGTTTATTATAAGTTGTTTTCTTGACCAAACCAAATCATTAATTCGGAGAACTATTCACAACTAGGTGAATTAAAGCAAGTAAGCGGCCAGAAGTGGTCTAAATTATCTAAGGGAAAGAATATTACGTTCCACCGAGACAATGCTAGACCACAAGCTTATTTGGTCATCTAGATTTCACCCCTTTCGACCTGGCACACTCCAACTACCATTTATTTAAATTGTTTCAAAATAACGTAGATGGTAAAAACTTAACGTCTATTAAAGACTTGAAAAGTCATTTAGATTGGTTCTTTAGCGAGAAGCCTCAGACCTTCTATATATAAAGGGTTATGCAGCTACCGGAGAGATAGAGAAAGGTCATCGGACAGAACGACACATACTATATTGATTAAATGAAATTTTTAGTAAATCAAATTTTGTTATTTTTTTTAAAAAAAAAAATGGGGCGAAATTTTGCACCAACCCAATATATCAATAAAAATCTTATAAATGCATGATTATTTTGGAAAATATGTACTAACGAAGGGTGCTTTTTAGTACTTTATTAAATATTATTAATAAATTATAATTTTTACAGTAATATCGATTCAAATCAATTAAATATAAACACTTCCACACTAATACGAGAGTTACTATTTATGTATACGGAATTTGCAACAATGATATTGATATGCGCCATCTGACATATACATCGTAAAGTTTGACATTATTGACTGTATACGTACTCAGAACGTTTTGTCATATGGACGCTATTTGTGTTGTTTAATGACTTGGAAATTCAAAAAGTCAGTCAAAAAATGGAATTAACTCGTAAGAATTTTCGTGCGATGATTTACTACGACTTTCAACGTGGATTATCTCAACAACAGTGCATTGATCAAATCAGATGGCGATGTAGCACTCTATATGAAGCAGCTAAAACCACTATATATCACTGTTTTAGTGAATTCAATCGTGGCCGCCGTTTGGTCACAGACGAATGTAAAGAAGGTCGTCCAAAATCGGTTGTTTTGCCAGAAAACATCGATACTGTGCGTGAACTGATATAACAAGACCGTCATATTGCATTGGGTTACATGTAACATTTCAATATTTAACCGTAAAAAAGATTCGTGCGCGTTGGATTCCGCATAATTAAAAAAATAAACTCGTGTCAATTATACAAAAAATATAATCATGGTGCGTCAAAGCCGTGTATAACATCTACACAGGTGACGAATCTTAGATCTATGCGTATGAGCCCGAAAGTAAACAACAGTCGACTGTATGGGTCTTTCAAAATGAACCAAACCCAACAAAACTTGTTCGCGCAAGAAGCAAATGGTCGCCTGTTTTTTGGGATAAATGGGCATATGGCTACAGTGCCGCTAGAAAATCGTAGAGCGGTCAATTCTTAATGGGATACAACCAGCGAGACAGGATCATTCCTCACCATAAGTTCGCGAGCTCTCACACATTGAACCGAACAAGTGAATATTTGAGCGGCCAAAACATCGAATTGATAGGTCATCCGTCGTACAGTCTTGATTTGGCACTTAATGATTTCTTTTTGTTCCGTTCGTGAAGAATAAACCACGTGGTCAACGATTTTCTACGCGAGAAGAAGCGGTTGATGCGTTCAAAATACAGTTTTGGAGTCACCTGAATCAGAATGGGAAAAGTGCTATAAAAATTAGTTTAAACGTAAGCAAGCAAAAGTGTATCGATCATCGCGGAGAATATTTCGAAAAGCAATAAAACCATTTTCAATGATAAATATTTGTTTTTATTTATTATTTCGGATAAATAAATAGCAACCCTCCTAACCTGGAACCTCACAGACTTTGTACTTGAATTTTCCAATGTATTCAATAAATGTCAGACTTCCACTTTTACCTTTAATTCTATATTATTATGATCATAAAAGCTTAATATTGATTTTGAAAAAAGAGATTAGGCTTTTATTAACAGTTAATAACAACTCAGCCCGTACATAGGGCAAAAATTAATTAACCGATTTGAATTTCAAATATTATTGTAACGAAATACTATACGAGGTGTGTAAATAAAGTAATGAGACTAGGGGCGCAGCGTTCAATTGGGCAATAATAATAGATTCCACTTTGAAGGTAAGGTTGCTTAACATCTGATGCGTCTGTACTCCCTAGCATTATTTGGTGGCCCGTATCATTTCTTTTTATGGACCTGGTTTTTGAGATAATTAATTAATATAATAATCCTGTCTACACTACCAAATATTAATGTGCAAATTCATTAGTAGGCTTTAGAAATTAGATATGACAAATCGTGTCAAATAAATGATAGGTAAGTTATTTATTTAAGTTTCTGTATCAAACTCATATTAAAAAAAATCATTAATAATTCTACTTTTGCTGGATTAACTGATTTGCATTTGTGTTTGGCTCAAGCTGTGAAAATTCAAGACGCATTTATTTACAAAAAAAATCAATAAACGCCAATCGGGTAGACGAACATTTTACCGGGTGGAAGGCAGTTTGCGGGAAACTGGTCTTAGGGATCAGAATAATAATGCTGCGTGGCTGTGATGAGTTAGGACTATTAACAGGAATGAATAAAACTTAAATTTAGTGGAAAAACAATCCTAAAGTAAATTCCACAGTATTAAGTTCAACTGTGTATCAAATATCGCATCACAACCTATTAATATGTCGCGATTTTGTTGCCTCGGGTGCGTAGAGTGTAACTTGTCGGATTCTGATTAGTTGATGTTCTGTTCTTCAGAGTTTGACTTTTGTATTTTCCATGTTATTAGTGTATAAAGAAAGAGCACTGATCCTGTGTATTTAGTTGTACGTTGTTTTCTATTATTAAAGCATCTCTTAGTAAGCATATTCGCGCAAGAAGCAACATGTAGACGCTATTTATTTGGTGTTCTCGAAATCAATTTTGTGGTCTGTTTTTTTCAGCAGTGTTGAAATTTAGGCCGTCTTCATGCTCTTTTCATGTTCTTGTGCTCGCACTCTTTGCATTTCCTATGTACAATTTGCAATCCGCGCATGATATGTTGTAGACACCATGGTTTTCTAATGTGACTATATCTTCATGGTTCTTGAGGAAATTTAATATCGTATTTGTGTATCGTGTTTTGTGTTTAAAGCGTGTTTGAACTCATTTTATGTATGGAGTAAACATTTTCTTTATTGAATTTTTCATTTTCTGTTCTTGCATTTGGCTGTGTTTCCTTGCTTACTTATTGTTTTAGGTGCCTAGAATGTTAATGTTTTATAAAAAAAAGCGATGAGGTAAATCACCACTCACACAAATTTGGCTATAATAGATTTGTGAATCATGCGAATAGCACCATAGGGCGCGCCACATACAAGAAAATTTTAGGGTGCTTTTTGCGCGGGCAAGAACACGGAGCCATGTGTTTAGGGCGCTTCATTTAAATAGTTATTAAAACACCTTTTCACAGAAATGGCCTACCGCGTCCCATTTTCAAGTATCGGCGTCTTGTCATGGGTCAGAGATTGGCAGCTTGGAAGTGTTTTATAAACGTAGGAAAGGATTTCTGGGCAATAAGAATGATGAAAACTATGAAAACCTCATATATGAACTCTTGAAAAGCCTATGAAATACTAGAGTGTCGCATGTCCTTAAAAATTAATTTTTAACACTCTTTGGATTTTTTCCGAAAAATTTGGGTGCCGTAAGCGACCAATAAGGGGAAAGGTTTCACCAGGACATCAGGACGATGGAAGCAAGATTCCAGGGACCATATACCATCTATGTTGGGCAACTACTGCTGGTTTTTAAAATAGATTATGCTACAAAATACAAGAGGAAAAACTGAAAGGGTTTTTGGCTGTATGACATCTTATGTGATATATTTTTTATTCACATAATCCTCAGTAATGTATTCGCATAGATGTAACACGTTTTACATGTTTATATTAAATAAATATTAGATTATAAAAATATGTCGTCTCCTTTTTTTCTCCACCACCGACCCCCTGTAACAAAAAAAACTGTACGTGTTACAGTAATTAGCTTATCATTTTCGGATTTAGGACTACAAAATACTTCATATACACTCAATTTGTTGACCTATGTTATTTATCGTGAATGCACACCATCACAATTCAAATAATGAGGATCTTATACTGAATGTTCGTGAAGCTATTAAAAAAGGTTACGAAAATTGAGCAGAAGCATTGCCAAGATATATCTTTTAATGGCTACCATCCATAATGCTAGATTCGAAATTTTTGAGCAGATTCCGTATTTTCCAAGTCTGGTTCCCCACGATCAGTTTTGTTTCGTAATGGCTTCTGTAAATGATGAAGATATGAGCTCTTTGTCATATATATATATATATATATATATATATATATATATATATATATATATATATATATATATATATGTATATATAACAAATCAATTTTTTATTATAAGCTAGAGACATTTGCTCGTGAACTTTCCTCGTTAGTGCTTTTAACGGATGAAAAGCGTAAAAGGAAATATAAAAATGTGTGACTAAAAATATAATATTTTTTATTATCAGTGTATAAAATGTTACTATGAAACAAACTTTAACAGTAACAGAATTAAATACTTGCAAACACTCCACACTGAAGACCTAGAACCTCGAATTTTTCAATTTATTAATAAAAACTACAATTTTGAGAGTGATAGACAAGTTTACTAGACGCTTAATATTGATCTGAAAAAAAATGTTACGATAATATTAGTTGTTTAACAATTGGTAGAAATGCCGTCTGAATGCAGTATCCACAAAAAGTAACTAACCTGTATGAATTTCGTATATTTTGTGGCACTTTTTCCAATTTTGTAACTAGTTTCTTGTTAATTTTCTATTCATATATTCTGGTGTAATCCTTTTTCGATCCATTCTTTTTAATGTTATCGTGTGATTGGTTGAATATTGTAAACACTTCACGAGTTTGGATATTGCAAATTGCAATTATTCTTTGCTGTTGAAACGTTGAATAGTTAAGTGTTTTCCTAAACCAAGCTCGCGTTTTTGTTATATATTAATTGCATTTTAAAAATGTTAATAATTATCCCAAGAAAGAAAATGCACCGCTGCTACGCGTTGTAGAAATACATTAATTTGTACTGTAAAATAATATTACGTAAAAAAACTATCCAATACCTTATAGAGCTCCTAATAAACATTTCTAGTATTTTATGGGCAATTAATAATAACGCAGTCCATACACAAGTGTGGCAAAAACTACATATACCTCGATATTAGTATTTTTAGATTGCTGGCTTTTTATAATTTATTCGAAACTCTCATAACTTCTTTACTTGTTTCAGGCAACACCTTTAGAATGACTCCTTTAAGTATTATTTTATCTCCTTCGTTATAATAGGTTTTATCTTTCCAAAGATAAAGTTTATTATTATCCAAAAATTAGCCTCCCTTTTTCTCTAAAAATATCCACTGTGCCTTAAACTTTATAGACATTTCCCTTCTTCTTAAGATATCTTCTTAGCCATTCTAATTCTAACAATTACAATATTTCATATCCCTACAACCCTGTGACAATCTTTGAATATCTACAAGGAGAATTTGAAGTAGAACAGGAGCAGACTTGTAACGTATTCAAATCCATCAGTTATAATCGGACTGGATTTTTATTATAATTTTGGATATCTAGAAAATTTTATATCTAACGTCATTAACTAGCACGATGAAATTACTAAAAGTACGAATATACAAAAATAGAACACAGGAAATAAAAATTTTAATATCTGCGTTATATCAAATCATTTATATACAACTTGCAATAATGCATTACTTATATGGCTGTATGAAAAAAGTTATGGAAACAAATGCTTTGGACATATCGAAAGAAGTTCGTTCATGCATAAAATTTTAAAGATCAGATAACTTATTGCCCGTTTGAACATATATTAAAATTAATGTGTATTTGTACCTATCTTTCAGGAGCTTAATTTGAGTTTGCGATACGGTTAATTAATCAAAAGCGTCCAAGGTTGGTTTTTTCTATCATGAGAATGGCATAATAGGCAAGTATAATTCGTCAATGATTGTTGGTGCATGTTTTTTTTTATCATATTCACCAAATTTTTGAGGTACTTCCTTTTTTTTTTCGCTCTATTATTTAATTGCTTATTACAACTTATCACAACTATCTATTAAAAAGAATGTTTAATATAATTCGTTATGCCATAAAAATACTTTGACTGTCTCACAATTTTTATTAAAAAGTGATGTTATACAATTGGAAATTTTTTATTAAACAATTAACCAATTACAATTTGTTGTTGGCGTATTAGAAGTGCCCATAAATAATGTTTTTTGATATTGCATAAAATGTATTTTTATTTAAGAGTTAATACAATCTTAATCTACAATATAATATTCATCATTATTGACAATCTTTACCCATCTCTCTGACAAACATTCTGTTCTATTTTTATAAAATAGAGGTGATTTTGGATTAAAATATTCTTCGAGTATACCAGGTGTGTACCAGATGACACGTTTAATTTGGGAGAAAGGTAGAAAATGATTCCATTTTTTTTCCATCTATCTGTCGTTCATGGTACCCGTTTTTCTGCCTTCTGGACCTTTCCCGTGGCATGCAGACGATCACAGATGGTTCGGTGACCAACATTTAACCTCTCTGTCATTTGTTGTTTTTACATATATGTGGAGTTTACATATCGTCTTCTTCTAACGATGCTTGCAATTCAGCATTTTTTCGGTTTTTTTGGACCTGGGCGTGCTTTGTCTTTCAAATCGAAATCACTACTTTTGAATCGTCTAAACCAACACCCACAAGCGTCTTGCGTTGGGGTATCGTCACCGCAAGTTTCCACAAGTATACGATGGCTATCGCTTGCGTTTTTCTTTTGATTTAACAAGAAAAGCAGTATGTGCCGCAAATAATCTTTAACTCGAACATTAACTCGAAATCGTTTAAACATCAATGGTGTTTTGAAAGGTACTGTCTTAGCAACAAAATTACATAAAAGATTATCAGCGCCACCTCTCTTAAAAAATTATGAATTGTTAACTACCACACCCGGTAAATTTTGATAGCTAATCGCAACAGGATTTTTTTGCAGTATCAATACGGTGGGTAAATAAGTAATTCCCATTCTAACTCTTTGATTTTTTTGGTGATTCTGGCACTATGAGGTCTTGCTAATGCAAGATATATATATATATATATATATATATATATATATATATATATATATATATATATATATATATATATATATATATATATATATATATATATATATATTGTATATGCCTGTATATGCCCACTACTGTATATGCCTGTACTGCCCATATACTGTATATGCCCACTATATTAACAGTCGCACTTTTTTTAGGGTGAAGGCCTGATTTTAGAGTGGGCAAAGGTGGTAGTCTTATTGTTGTTTCTTATGTGGATTGGAGTATAGAATCCACTTTTCATTTCCAGTAACGTTATTTTTTGAAGAATAAGTTATCTGCTGCACCGCAGATGGTTACACATTAAATTTTGTGTTGAACTGAAAGTTGATATGGCTCACACGTTCCTTCTCTTTGCACTTTGTTCAGTTGTTTGTTCACTTTGTTCATGAAGTTTCAAACTTGCTAATTACTAGATCCTTTGTTTGGGATCCGTTTCAATATCAACTCAATAGGTGCTCTAGATTGTATTTTGTTAAAAAGATTCAAATTATCGTTCTTAAATTTTCTAAATCAACACTAACATGTTCTACAATCCAAGGCACCAGGATAAACAGCATTAGTGACATTTGTGTCATAAATTATGCTTTCGAAACTCATTACATTGATTGTCTAATATGGAACTTATCCACACTTTTTGCCTCCATTCTTATAAAGTTCCCTTTGTTCAAAATTCAATAAGCACATTAAATTATATTAAGTAAAACTGCCAATAAATGGAAATCTATTATTTAATTAAAATTAAAAAATAACGACACAAATTATTTCTCACATATTAAAGTGGAAAATAAAAATTAATTTAATTACATTAAATCGCACTCACACATATAGTCACTCATAGTCCCTAATAATAACACAGGTCAACAAATTTAAACTTTTTTGAGGTAACATTGATGAAAATAGGTCTATATGAAGTATGTTGTGGTCCTAAATTCGAAAATAAGCTAATTACTGCTACACGTGCAGTTCTATTGTTTCAGGGGGTCGGTGTGTGGGAATAAAAAGGAGATGACATATTTTTGCAATCTAATATTTATTTAATATAAACATGTAAAACGTCTTAAATCTATTGAAAGACATTACCGGCGAATATGGGAATAAAAAATATATTATATGGGAAGTCATACATCTTGAAAGACAAAAAGTTTCACTTTTTCTTCTTGTGTTGTAGCATCATATCTTTTTAAAAACACAACTACTTTTGTACAACCACTAAACTCTTACAACTCGGTCATTCCCGACACCAAGAGCACCCTCGTTCTATACAGTCTAAATAAAAGTATAGATTCTTAACAACACGTAACATAAATACCTACTTAAACAAATTATGTTTACAGCATAAAGTCGTAATTGCTTGCATAAAATAAGTTCACATAAAAGTGTACATGATACCTCTCAAAAATCTAATAACTAGAAATCAGACATAATTAATAACATAAGCAATAGCCATATAGGTACATAAATAATATCATGACAAGAGTTTCTTAAAAAAGAGATATCATAAATGATACAATAATTTCTTAATTAAAGGTCAAATAGCCAAAAAAAAAAAGTTTTGTAATCGTAACACTGAAAGAATGATACAAATAGACTAAATAATGAAAGTGCTTTTGAAAGATTCATGAAAGCTTGCCCATTCAGTTAAATCATGGCATCGCCCCATAAACCATTATCTTGTAGCGCCTTCCAAATTATTTTTAGCTGTTTGAAAAGTAAAGACGTCTGGCCAGTTATGTAAACTTGCCATAGTTTCTATTTATTGTAACTAAAATTGAGGAAAACTAGGGTTACTTTCTCCGTTAAATGTGTCTATTGACTTAGACGATCGGGCATCATATTAAAATCTCTGGGTTTCTACTTTGTTTTGTTGAAGCTGAAGCATTTGTGTATTTTGTTACAACAGCGTGCTTACTAAATACATTAATTGAGGATTTCCACTGGCACCACCATTAGCAGTAGAGTTCACAAAGTTTTCAAAGTCTTCCTCACTAATAATTCGAATAATAGTGTGAACCTCTCACCTCAAAATTTGAACTTTCACTTTTCATAATAAAACCCGGACGATTTTTTCCCGGTTAACTCCTAATACAACTCCAAATACAACTAAAGTTGTAAGGATGGTTCATAAATGAAAAAGTCGGCTGCAAAAAACAACAATTTATTCTTAAAGCGTGTGCAACTACTAAACACTTAACCTCCTTCCTCTTTTCTAACCTAACCTGCCAAAATTAACTGGCGTTCTTGCTACAAGCGTGAAATATGAAATACTATATCATAAACTCTTACAACATGAGATTTCATACAGCGACAAAAACTTTAACTTTTTCCTCGTGTTGTACAGGATCATCTCTTTTTAAAACAAGTAGTAGTCGCTCAACATAGATGGATGGGTGCCAGCATCCCTGGTATCTTGCTTCCATCGTCCTGATATCCTGGTGAAACCGCTCCCTTTGTTCGTCGCTTACTGCACCGAAATTTTTCAGAAAAAAATCCATTTGAATTTTAAAATTTTTTAATCTAAAAAATGCATTTTTAAGGACATGCAACACCTTACTATTTCATAGTATTTTTTTTATAGTTTTCATATTTCTTGTTGCCCAGAGATCCTTTCACTACACTTACAAAACACTTCCAAGCTGCTAATTCCTTTTCATTTAATATTTCTTGAAAACGGAAATCACCTAGAAGCTTCCTTATTTAAGGTCCAATAAATATGCCTTCTTTTAGTTTTGCATCACTTAATTGAGGATTATTTTCTTTTAGTTACTTGAAACCTGACTTTGACTTTAAAATAATCCTCCGCATATATAATAAAACTTATCCGCTGGATTTTTGCAAAATCAAACGAGACAGAAAAAAACTAAACTATAGAAAACAATAAAACGGCCCTTAATGGTTCGTAGAATACTGTGGAAATACCCCCTCTACGGTCTTGTGGTAATTCCTTCATTATCCAGTCTAAAGTCAGGTACAAATAATATCAATGACTCTATGATATAAATAGAAGCAGGAGAAAATTGGGGGGGGCCGTTTCTGTGAAAAGGTGTTTTCTTCTCTTTCAAAAAGAGAATTCTCATCAATGTTACAAATGTCATTTCGGCCTGTGTAATTGTTGAATGCTTTTAGCATTGGTTTTGCGCTAGAGGATTGTACTAATCATTATATGTTACAATGTTCTGTTTAGGTTACATCGAGCTGTTCTGACACTCTCTTAAGCATGACTAATAGGATACATTATTAGTTATTTGATAAGGGAATGCCAGAATAAAGTTTTCATTTATATCGTCCTTGGATTTTCCCCACTCGTCTGCCAACTTTTTACATCTCAGTTTCTGATGTTTAAGCAATATTTCTAAAATCCACAGAAATTCAGTTCCACACATTACATCTAGATACCATCACTAGTACCATTTCTGAAGGAAAAGTTAAGTTTCTTTTTACGTATACGTATTTTTTCAACGTATAATCAAATTCCAAATACTGTTGGTTTTTTTTTAATTCCTTACTGACCTTGTGAATTGTGTATATGGTTACTGCGGGTATAATATAACATTAATATTGTATTATTTGGCTAATCGTTAACATAGTTTGGAACTGATTATTTCGTTTATTGGCAAAAACGCGAAATACGAGGTGTGTAAATAAAATAATGAGACTGATGATGTAGTGTTCGATCTGGTAACACTGTTGACTTCCCATTTGGAGGATAGACACTCCATCATCTGATGCGTCTTTTGGTGTTGGACGTTTCAGCTTCCTAGGATCATTTTATGGTCCATAGTAATTATATTTCGGCACAGGCTTTTTCTAGAGCGTTTTGAAAATGAGTGACAATTTCGAGCCACGGTGTGAGCAAAATCAAGTTTTGTTTCAGACTTGGGCACAGTACGACAGAAACTTGTCAAAACTTCAATAGGCCTATGGAAACAGTGTATTGTCAAGACCACAGGTTCTCAAGTGGTTTAAGGCTTCTTAGAAGGTCGAAACTCGATTGAATATAAACCTCGCAACGGATATCCTTCAACTCCAAAAATTAAAGAAAATGTCCACGGTATCCAGCATCTTGTTCATTCTTGGTTGATTTGGT
Organism: Cosmopolites sordidus; assembly: GCA_031761425.1. Lineage (NCBI taxonomy): Eukaryota > Metazoa > Arthropoda > Insecta > Coleoptera > Curculionidae > Cosmopolites > Cosmopolites sordidus. The sequence continues at coordinate 155,075 of JARFXV010000631.1, read as the reverse complement.
CGAGAGTCGGAATGATCGGGGAAGAGTTGAATTTGACTCACAACCATTCATCAGATATTTTCAATCGGGTGTCGGCTTTCTGAGAATGCTCTCAACAACTTGAAAACCCAGACCCTTGATAAAACCCTATTTCAAAAGGTTCGTTGGAGTTTTGCACAAATTTTTGTCGCACTGTGCCCAAGTCTAGAACAAAACTTGATGGCGTGTGTTGCACGAAATTGTTGTCACTCATTTTGAGAACGCACTAGAAGAATCCGGTTTACAAAAAGAATTGCTATGGACCACCAAGTGACTCTGAGGAGTTCAAATTCATACTGAAGTTGAATCAACTGTTTACCTGCCTCCGCTCCAACAGGGAAGCCAACTTTATTGTCAGATTGCATGCTCCTTCACCACTATGATTATTATATTTACGAACCTCGCAAACAACTCTCTTGCAATCCCATTAAATTGATAACATTGCGTTTTTATGAATATCAGCTCCAAATGTCATTTTAACAGGCTTATCATACTTGCTTCACAGTATTTTGCCTAGATATTAGTGTAAACAAGATATTTTTATCCTGTTGTCAAAAATTTAAAAATTGATTATTTTGTTTACGTTTTCAAAGCTATTCACACAAGCTGGCGTGGTGTGGTAAATAAATATACTAATGTTATTATTATTGTTATTATTATATGAAGTATTCCTAACTTCGACTTTTTCCGCCCCAGGCTTTCTCAAATGGCCTTCAATAGTTAACCTCAAAAATGGTTTGGCCGGATATGTAGTTTTTGAACAACTCAAAGACTTGTAGATAAAATACTGACACATTGCTGCTTCGAAATATATCTAAATTATTTAAAGGGAAAAAAGGGGTAAAAAAATGAAAATAATAAAATATATTAATTAAAGAAACAAATGTAATTAACTAGAAACAAGAGGAACACTTGTTCAGTATAGCAAGAAATAATTTAATTTCCTTAAACAATAAATTAACTGATTTTAATTATTTACCTTATTCAAAGCAAACACACATTTCATTTAGAACATGACATTTATACCTTATAAAATGAGTTAAGTTGCAGATAAGAAAACAGTTCCCCACACTAATCCAGGTCGACCATATTTTTGTAACATTGGTGAGCATGCTCTTTTTGCGTTTAGGTAGTTATTAAAACACACATTTTCACAGAAATGGCCTAGTACATCCCATTTGCAAGTACCTGCTTCTTCTTTATATCACGGGATAGTTGAAATTTTTCGGAGCTGATTTTGGACTGAACAATGTAGGAATTTCCACCAATCCAATCGTAGAGGGGTATTTCCACAGTATTCTGCGAACCTTTAAGGGCACTTTTTATTGTTTTCTTTAGTTTACTTTTTTCTGTCTCATTCACAGTACAGTATTTAAGTCAATTTTATATAAAATGGTAATTTGTAGTCATCGATTTTTTTTGTAATCATCGTTTTGTTATATATGCGAACAATTTATTTTAAAGTCACAAGCTAGATCTATATCTGAGAAAGTCAAAAAAGTCTCTCTTTTATATTTTAAGTGCCAAATTGAATATCGAGATAAAAGTTGGTCTCCTCATGTTTGGTGCCTGAGTTGCCACGTAAATTTAGTGCAGTGGATGCATTGCAAGAAAAATTCTATGCCGTTTGCTGTTCCTATGGTGTGGAGAGAACCTACTGATCATGTAAGTGGTTGCTTCTTTTGTATCATTAAAACAAAAGGAATTTCAAAAAAGCAAAGGGACAAACTTCAGTATCCAAATTTGCCTTCTGTACTTAAACCAGTTCCTCATAGCCAGGAATAACCGGTACCGATTGCGCCTTTAAACCTGGACAGCATGTTTCCCGGAGATTCTAATTCTTCATCAGTATCTGATCCACAACTTCGTGAGAACACCAGTTGTGAATTGGGAGAGTGGAAAGGACGAACAAGGAGAAAGAAATCAGGACGATGGAAGCAAGATACCAGAGATGCTGGAACCCATCTATGTTGGGCGACTACTGTCGATTTTTAAAAAGACATGATGCTACAGAACACAAGAGGAAAAAGTGAAAGTTTTTGTCGCTGTTTGACATCTTATGTAATATATTTTTTATTCACATAATTCTCAGTAATGTATTTGCATATATTTAGCACGTTTTGCACATTTATATTAAATAAATATTAGATTGTAAAAATATGTCATCTCCTTTTTTTCTCACCACCGATCCCCTGTAACAAAAATGTACATGTTACAGTAATTAGCTTATCATTTTCGGATTTAGGATTACAAAATACTTCATGTACTCCTTTTTTCGTCAATGTTACCTCAAAAAAAGTTTAAATTTTTTGACCTGGGTCATGGTACCAAGGATTTATAGCTACTCTTAATCAACTGAAGATACTTCAAGACCGCCTAGTATTTTCCTATTGAGTTACCCCTTCAAATAATGCTAATAATTAGATTTTTGAATAAATAAATTAATTGTAAAGAAACGTTTTTTGCGAATTGTTTCTTTTAACTATATATTTTCAAACAGTTTATGGCTATGTTTATTACTTAACATATACCGTTATTAGAGGGATAGTGTTAACGAATTTTAGACGTTAAACAGCCGCATCCGACAGATAACATCCTACATTCAGTATCCCTATTTTTTTATTTTTACATTAAATATTTTCTTTTATAATATATTTAGTATCAAAATTGCTCTTTCAACTTTGTGGAAAGAAAACTAGGCAAATTAAGTTACACTTACTTAATCCTACGTCTATCTACCGAAAGGTGTCAAACCGTGACGGAGTGGAATAATTTTTCTTTTTCTATCTAATTCTGCCTTCAGCCAATTCCTTCACCTCTTTCCGTTGAATGTCTATCTTCACCGTAGCTTTTCTGGTTCCTTCTTGTCATGCCTTTCTCGATCTACCTTTTCCACTATTTTCTTTTAGCTTTTTTTCAAACATCCTAGCGCATCCTGTTTGCCCGAATTATTTCTCCTGGATTATCAACAGCAACCTTGTAAGTTTTCTCAGTATAATTCGTTTATGATGTCTTATATTGATGTGATGTCTTATTCTGATATTCTGTTCTTATATTTTATTTTCCCTTAGCCATTCAACACAATGGCAATATTGTCCCTCATTGCCACTTGACGGACTGTTTTTCTAAAAATCTTGCCTTCTGATTGAATATTTCGTATTCGCTCGTATTTCTCGTATTTCGTTCACTCGTATTTCGCTCTAGTGGTTCAATAATGAAGTAATAAAATAATTATGAAAGATATATTTGATACTTATCCATCTGATAAAACCGCGTTGATAGGCAAACGCTTCTCCAGTCGGCGCGAACGATCTTGGGTTGTCTACCTAGCGACTCTGACTGTAATTATTTTCTAAATAAAATCACTTTTCGTGCTGAAATTCACCGTGGTTTTTAACCGCGTAATTTTGTAAGTCAAGAAAAGTAATACAAGCAGCCGCCCTTGCGGTTTTTTCCCGCGACTGATTTTAAAACCGTGAAATATGGCTCGCGTGTAAAAACCGCACCACAATTTGTAGCTAATAGAACTTAATTAGCAATTTATGTTGACGTCTTCTTTTTCTATTTTTTAGTATTAGAGCAACAATACATACTGCTCTCTTGAAATCCATCTTCAAACTGAGAAAATAGCGGGTAGTTTCGCGGTTTTTAATCGCTGTGTGTGCGTCTGGAGCGGTTTTGCGGTTATAGCGGTTAACCACTCACTACATTTGTTTCTATCATTCCATATTTTTATGATACTCCTGAAAACGGAATCACACAAGGCGCTGGATTCGTGGGGTACACGTCACAAAAATGTGATGTCTCTTTCCTCATTTTGTTTCTCGAGCATTCCATGCACCGCTTTTGCTTTGCATTACCTTTTTTTCCGGGCCGTCAGATAAACATGTTCTACACAATCAATTTGGTCTTATTTTGGACCGAAATTGTTATAAATATTAATTATTTTATTTATTATATAATTAACAAACAAAAATAAGAGACAAAATATAAGGCTAAGTACTGAAGCTGTACTAGTATACTAGTCCCAAGTTCCAAGTCCCAAGCAAAACGTATAGAAATGTATAGAAAAACTGGAAAACCCGTCACAAGTTAATACTTGTAATGATGTACTTGACCCTAATGGGTACAGATCCGCTATGTTGGATATTCCCCGTCGTAAGTATTTCAATTGAACATCGTGATGACAAGAATTCCTGTCATCCGTGTTAAATGGGTTAAGAAATCAGCGGCGTAGCAGCAACAACATATCTGCAACATTAAATCTAGTTTTATCTCTATTTGATAATCCACGATTACTATCGTATGCTAGTGTTAGATTTACATCATTTTTACAATTTCCGTTTTTACCTCTTTTGTCACTTCTCTTTTGCTGAAGAATGTAGTTTTTGCAGATTTATTTCCGATCTGCAAAATATTTCCGATCGGTACTAAAACCCTCACATGAGTCAATCACATTGAATCATATCCTAATGATGCTAACATGGTTAGCGACACGCACGTCGGTCAAATAAAAACAAGCGATTTAGTGTTTAGTGGTAAATCTCTTTAAATTTAGATTTTCACACTTCCAATAGAACAATTGATTTATTTTCTTTTCAAATCGTTCCTTTCTATTATTCACCCCAAATATTTGAAATCTACTTTTTTAAATCTTGTTGGTTGACTTTCGGGTTTTGTTTTATATTTTTGTGTCTTAATAATCGCTCTCGTTTTGTAGACGTTTATTAACATGTTTATTTTCTTCAGTTTCCCGTTTAATAGATATTGTTTTCCTGTGTATGCACTATTATCGCCATGTCGTCTGCGAATGAGAGTTCGGAAAATAGAAATTTTCGGTTCCATCAAAAGCCCTAAATGTAGAGATTTTCTTTTTAGTTTTGCTTTGTTTAAGGTTGATTATGCTCTCATATTATAAATAGTGTTATCCCTTATTGCACACGTATTCGATACTTTTAACTGACAATTTTTGGAGTTTTTAAATAATTTTTAGTTTTTATTAGTTGTTTTAACTTATTCGGATAACATAATATAAATGTTTATAATTAAAAAAGGAATCTTTTAATGAAATATTTTAATAGCAATCTTTTAATAACAAATAATTTAAAAAAATATGCAATGTGTACCAATACTGAGCATTTGTTTATAAAATACTCGATTCGGGTTTAAAAACTTATACATGCTGATTGTCTTGGAAGAAAAGTCTCAAGGATGGTAAACAAAACTGAGTCAACTGGATAGGTTTTAAAATTAATATTCTGGGACACAAAAGGAATTCAACATTTTTTTTTCCTGCAAATGCATTCATTTGGCTAAATTAAAAACACTAAAGCTACTAAATGCCACCAAATATGATATACAAATAAAGCAAAAACTATTTTTAAACTAGTTCGTATTTGTTCATCAAACCAATAAAACTGAACATATCTGGTTATTTCATTGCCTTTTTTAACCTCTTAACTTGATATAAAAAATTATATTAAATATTTTGCATCGGTTTTCGTGTTACTAGGGAAATATTATAGTCATACATATACAGAAGTAATGTTTTACATATCGTTTGTTGTCATTTTTGAAAAATTAAGGTTGTTCATCAATGTGTGGGTGTATATTACTAGATATATATGGTAAAATATACTTACGTAAGTATTAAATCAACAAAGTACATTTATTAGAGTGGCTAAAAATAATATTTTTTTGTAACTGTTAATACTGTTATACTGTTATCCATTTTACTCAATATAATAATCTATCATAACAACTTCCAAATATACTAAATTATCTGAAACGGTATACACTTATTCATAGCAGAAATTATAACCAATGTGCGAAAAAATCCTTAAATGGCTACTGACTTAAATTGGCCGATATGTATTAACTTTCCACCCTATTCCTTTTTATTTTTTGGGATTTATTAGGAACAATATTTATTTTCTTTTCCACTTTTCTCAATTTACCCTATTTCTACTCAATTCTTCTATTGGAACCTTTGGTGTGAAACACTAAACATAAAGAGATTTTCCACTAATCACCAAATCACTTTTTTGAACTGCTCGACGGACGTTTCACTAATCATGTTAGCATCATCAGGAGATGATTTAATCTCAGATTATTAGATTAAATCATCTCCTGATGATGCTAACATGGTTAGCGAAACGTGCGTCGAGCAGATCAAAAAAAGTTATTTGATATTTGAAAGTGATACTTCTACTATTTATTAACTCTAAAATAACATTACAACATTAAGGAAAACCATACGTAATTTATCTACATAGATTTTACTGTTTATTAAAAAATTAACTTATTTGTTCACATCTAAATCCTTAATTTATTCGATCGACAGTAATCATTTTATTATATATTATGTTTCATTTTTTTTTCAATTCTGTTGGCGATTGATATAAGTTTTAAACCGTTCAAAGTACCACGAGGAGTATAAATAAAGCAATGAGACCGATTAAAAAAATATATTATTCAATTTGAACTACAGTTCTACATTTGTCTCCTTTACAGCGCCACACAGCCTCGAGACGGTTTGTTCACTCTTTATTAACAGTGCTGCAACTCAGATACCGGAATCACCTTCAGTTGGTTGGTTACGATATTTTCACTGTTCTCCAATTCCCCAAAAGTGAATGGTGAATTTGAGGTAAATATAGTGATATATTTGTCAAAAACTCATTACTTGAAATTGCTGTGTGGCAAGGCGCATTGTCGTGATATAGTGATGTAGTTGTTTTTAATGTTCGGTGTCACAGGAATGACACTTTTTCGAAGTATTTGCTGCTGGTTTACAGTGTGGCCTTTCACACACAAATTCCTTATGAAAAAAATTCAAAATACGTCACCATTAATGACATGTTTCAGAAAATGGGGCTAATTTTCAATTCGCCCCTAAAAGTCCTATATGTTTTCCTTCTGTTGTTCTTTTAATCCTGCGAAAGGTTTTTCCGAACCATTTTCGCCTACATTTTCTTCATATCTGGTTGATGGCTGTTCATGCGATGATTTACCACGACTTTCGACGTAGATTATCTCAACAATAGTGCATCAATCAACTCACTTCGACTTTTGGTGATGAAGCACTATCTAAAACAACTGTATATTACTGATCTAGTAATTCCAATCGTGGCCGTCGTTCGCTCATGGACGAATTTAACGAAGATCGTTCAAAATATGTTGTGACATACCGTGAAAGGGATGCCTCAAATCCCTGGGCATTAGTATAACAAGCATACAGTAGATATTACATGAAAAGTTAGCTGTGAAAAAGATTTGTGTATACTGAATTCAGCATAATTTGACAATCGCTCAAAAAAAGGTTCGTGTCAATTATTGCAAAGAAATGCTCAAAAAATACAATCGCAGTGCGTCAAAAACCGTGTATAATATTTACACAGGTGACGAATCTTGGATCAATGCATATGAGCCTGAAAGTAAACAGCAGTCGGCTGTACGAGTCTTTGAAAATGAGCTACACCCAACAAAACTTGTTCGCGTACGAAGTACTTCAAAGCAAAAGGTTGCTTTATTTTTTGGGATATTTGGGCATCTAGCTACAGTGCCAGTAGAGAATCGTAGGACACTTAATTCTGAATAGCACGCAACCATTTATTTGTGAGAACTATCTGAAGAAATAAGAAAAAACAACCAGCGACTCAGGATCATTCTTCACCATGACAACGCGAGCTCTCGCACATCGGACCGAACAACTCAATATTTGACCGGTCAAAACATCGAATTGATGGGTCATCCACCGTAAAATCCTGATTTGGCCCCCAATAATTTGTTTTTGTTCCCGCCCGTGAAGAATAAACTACGTGGTCAACGATTTTCGACGTCAGAAAAAGCGGTTGATGGGTTCAAAATGTATGTTTTGGAGATACCTCAATCGAAATAGAAAAAGTGCTTTGAAAATTGGTTCAAACGTATGCAAAAGTGTATCGATCATAGAATAATAAGAGCGGAGAATATTTTGAAAAACAATAAAACCATTTTCAATGATAAATATTTGTTTTTATTTGTTATTCTGGATATATAAATAGCAACCCTCTATGAATATAACCTGAAAAATTGGTTGTAGACGCCATCGGAAAACAAATACTGCGGCAGGTTAAATATGATTTGTATAGCTTTGGGAAATATTGGGAAATTCCTTCAGTAATAGTAGGAAGTGCTTCCAGAAATTTTGAACTGGAAGTTTTGAAATTATGCAGAACTTGCAGTATAATCAATAAAAGTGGAGGATGATGAACTGAAAGCACTACTGGAAGAAAATCCTTGTCGTATACTGCTTCTAGCTTCCCAATTAACTATAGAATTATATTCAAATTCTGGATATTTTTGTGTTTCATTCGCATGCATATGTTTATTTAAGACAGGGCCCATCACTCGAAGTGTTATCAATGTCACGCTGCTGTAGATGCCGAACAGCTGCTCACAGCGCTCTCAAAATGTGACAGAGTTTAGTTTATAATAATGTTTACAAGTGTATGAAAGCATATAGTTCTATGTTGTAACCGAAAAGAAATATTTGTAATGGAATTCAAACGTAAAAATGCGATTGCTTTGTATTTGGCAGGAAAAACGCAGCCTGATATTGTTCGTGAGCTGCAGCATTTACGTATTAATAAAATGTTTGTATATCGAACTGTTAGATGTTACAGTGATTGTGGTGGCATCGCAAAGCACCATGAAGGCGGTCATAAAAACTCCACAACATCGCCAGAATTGGTTCGAAAGGGAAGGGCACGAACTGAATTAAATCCACGTCAGAGTGCACCAAAATTGGCTAAACAGCTGAACGCGTCCGACTCAAGCGTATGCCGCATACTGAAATATGAACATAAGTTGAAGCTTTACAAGATACAAAAAGTGCAATATTTTAACACCGACACAAAAAGCAACAAGACTTCAAAAATTAAAGGCATTAAAAAACTTGCACGCAAGTAGCGAACTCAAAATTTGATGTTTTCTGATGAGAACATTTTCACTATTCAGCAATGCGTAAACAAATAAAACGATCATGTGTGGTTGAAGGGCAAGTCCAGCAACAATTTGAACAACCGAATTGCTATGCATAAACAAACACCTGCTTCTGTGATAGTTTGGACTGCTGTAACTGCAAATGGTCGCACTCCGCTCGTTTTCATCGATCAGGGCGTTATGGTATGCCTGCAAGTGTACCAACAAAATGTGTTAAACGATGCCTTGATTCCTTGGATACACAAACAATTTGGTTTCAACCGCTGGACATTTCTACAGAACTTGGCACCATCCCATAAAGCTAATTTGACACAACATTTTTTACAAAATCACGTTCCACAGGTCATTTATTTGCAACAGTGGCCTCCTCACTCACGAGACTTGGATCCAATGGTCTTCTCCATATGGCCCATTTTGGAGGCTAAGGTGTCAACAAAAAAATATGAGAGTCTAAATACATTGAAGCGCTTCGTCGGGAATAGCAACGAATGCCACAGATTCACATTCGTGCAGCGTGCGATGCATTAATAGAAAGACTTGATGCCATCATCCACGCCAAAGGTGACCATATTGAATTGGAAAATGGTATTTTCAACATTGTCTAAAAATATTAAACAAAAATACTCATAGTTGACAAAACTACAGCCTTTTTAATTGGTAACACTTCGAGTGACGGACCGTGTGTAAACTGAGGTCCATCTTCATATTTTACTGTATTTTATCATAGTTTTTTCAGTTAAGATTGAATAACACACTCTTCCGCATTTTTAAAGAATAAACCAGAAAACGTCACTTTACATTAAAGTTGCAATTGCATTTTATCCTTGATTCAAGTTCATTTGTTTATAGATACGAGAACAGAGTGAAAAATAATTTTCCGATAGAATGCGGTGCGAACGCAAAAGTGATTGTATTTTTAAAAGTACACAATGGGTGCCGGGTTTGCTCACTGTGGACCGATAACGGAATCGAGTGACCACTTCATAGCGGTGTTTCGAAATGCATAGGCGCAATACAAACAAGTTTCTGCGGCGATTCGTTGCTGATGAATCTTGGATTCATCACTTCGAAGAAGACGAAGATGCTTCGATCGGCCGGATAGGTCATTATCAAAGCATTATCTTTATAGATTATTTGGGTCATGCAGATCAACAAATTTAAACTTTTTTCAGGTAACATTGAGGTATATATGAAGTATTTTATAGTTCTAAATCCTAAAATGATAAGCTAATTACTGTAATGATGTTACTAATTACTGATGGGAAAAAAAGGAAACGATATATTTTACAATCTAATATTTATTTAATATAAACGTTTAAAACGTGTTAAATTTATGATATTTATGCAAAGACATTACTAAGTATTATGTGAATAAAAAAAGATTACATGAGATGTCATACAGCGACGAAAACTTTCCCTTTTTCCTCTTGTGTTCTGTAGCATCATTTCTTTTTAAAAACCAGCAATAGTCGCCCAACATAGATGAGTTCCAACGTCCCTGGTATCTTGCTTCCATCATCCTGATGTCCTGGTGAAACCTCTCTCCTTGTTCGTAGCTTACTGCTACCCAAATTTTCCGGAAAAAAATCCAAATAGGAATGCAAAAAATATGGACATGTGGCAGAAGGACATGCGACACAATAGTATTTTATAGGCTTTCAGTAGATCATCTATGAGGTTTTTATAGTGTTCATCTTTCTTGTTACCCAGAAATCCTTTTACTACACTTACAAAACACTTCCAAGCTGCCAATTCCTTTTTATTGAATTTTTCTTGAAAACGGAGATCACCTAGAAGCTTCGTTATTTGAGGTCCAATAAATATGCCTTCTTTTAATTTTACATTACTTGAGGAAATATTTCTTTTAAGTACTTGAAACCATTTCCTTCTTTGTTGATGGCTTTGACAAAGTTTTTCATTAGTCCAAGTTTAATATAGAGAGGTGGAAGAAGCATTTTTTTGGTTAATAAAGGGGGCTTACTGAATTATGTCCCTTCGCTATTTTGAAATCTCTTCTGTTTTAGTGATTCAAAAGTAGCAATCGCTTATATGACCAGTAGGTTCCTTCCACAGCATAGCGACAGCAAACGGCATATAATATTTCTTGCGAAGCATCCACTCTACTAAATTTATGTGATAACTCATACAGCAGACATGAGGAACCAAATTTGGTACTTAAAATATAAAATATTTAAAAATTTTAGATATAAAGGCTTTTTTGACTTCCTCGGATATATATCTAGCTTGTAACTTTAAAATAAATCGTCCTCATATATAACTTATCCGCTGGATGTTTGCAAAATTCACAACTAGAACATGCCATTTTATATAAAATCGACTTAAACACTTAACTGTACTGTAAAAGAGACAGAAACAAACTATAGAAACCAATAAAACGGCCCTTAAAGATTCGTAGAATACTCTGGAAATATACCCTCTACGCTCTTGTGGTAATTGCTATATTGTTCAGTCCAAAATCAGGTACAAATAATTTCAATTATCCCATGATATAAAGGAGAAGCAGATACTTGAAAGTGTGAATGTTTTGAAGTTTAATGGCGAGTGATGAGGTATAATTTCATTTAGATGGTCATGTCAATAAACAAATAATGTCAATTTTGGGCAGGCAAGAACACACAAGAATTACAGCAGATCTCTCCATAGTGTTACATGTTACAGTTGGGTACGTTGTTTCAAGAAGTAAAGTTTCACTTTACTTCAGTTCACGCCTAGGATCCTCAGATTTGTTTGTGATTTCTTATTTTGAGGTTGTCCCAAATCGAAAGTCTACATTCGAAATTGTTGACGTTGATTTCTGAAATCGATCGATCGAAAATCGAAAAAAAAACGATCTGAAAAATGCATTCGTGAAGAAATTGCAACTTTATCAAAAGAAATGTTGGTATGTACAACGCAAAACCTTGAAAAAATAGACACCGGACGTTTATCAGCAAGAGGACGTGATCTTAAAATGATGTGAATAACGTGAAGCTAAAATGATTTGAATAATATGCAGTCGTTTTACGCCATCCTGTACATTTTGATCTTTGATCACATGTACAGGATGGCATACAAACATGTGCGTTTTCTCATATCTTTTCCATATTTATTCTTTTTTCAATTTATCGAACGCTTTTTCCAGGTTAATAAAACATATACGTACACGTATTTTATCATTACTTCCCCTGTCTGTCGGTGTCTTCGGTCTTCTTCGTGGGCGTTTGCATTCAAGCGGTATCCAGTCCAGGATCGCCGTGGTCCATCTTTCGTCCCATCACCTCGCTACATTCCATTTCAATTCTTCCAATGATGTTACTCACTTTCATTTGTTCTCTGATCCATATGCAGAACTTTCTCTCCCATTTAGTAATACCAAGCGTATACGCCGTTCCACCTCCTGGAACACCATTGGGACTCTCCTCCGTCCGCCCGAGAGATATAAAGTGGTTCAGAACCCCCAAACGCCTTCCTAAAACTAAATTGTTCTATCCTCAGCAAATTTATTGAACATAATCTGACTCTATTTCAGGTTTATTTTTAACCCAAATGGTTTTCCAGCTCTTTGCAGCTCTTGTTTGAGTCTTTGCGGGTCCTCTGAAGGACCTGCAAGACTGCTGAGAAGAAGATTCTAAAACTCGAAGATGACTTAAATATGCACAATTGATATTTATACCATCCAATTCCAATCTAGATTACGAAATACTTCTTCAAGGGAGGCCGAGAAAAGAATAGGTGATATTGCATGCACCTTGCTCGACGGATGAATAGGAAAACATTATTGAATCCAGTAGTTGGATGTATGATGATCGGAGATTGAACGAAATATTTTGATATATTAGGACTATACATATATATATATATATATATATATATATATATATATATATATATATATATATATATATATATATATATATATATATATATATATATATTTATATATTTATATATATTAGGTAAATAAATTTATCTATTTTTTATGTTTGCATCGTTTATTATTATAGGATCAATATTTTTTGTGATGCATGTTTTTGTCTTGTTGTCTATTCTTTGAGACTCGGTATTCAGCTGGAACAGTTACTAGAACTAGATCATCGTATTTTTTTTTTCGTTTTTAACGATCGAAACTACATCATTCACTGAACTGAACCCAAGAAAGCTTACTTCTGCCTCGTTTGATCTAGAGTGGAAGGCTGCAAACAGCGTCTGTTGTTCCTATGGCTCATATGAAGCTTCGTCAACACATCTAGGCCAAACGGCCCCTTTAAAACGGAACAATGTTTTAAAACAATAAAAGGATATACAAGAAATTTCCAATAAAATAAATAAAAATGAAATAAAGAGAAATGAAACAAAGTAGATAGATAATATCGAAACAAAAAATATAGTTGAAGATGGCTAAACGTTTCGGCACTAAAGATCTCTGTGAATATTCACAATCACCACATAGGAGTAAAAATTGTCATCAAAACTAAACCGGAAACAAGTATGCTAATGTTAAATAATAATAAAACCAAACAAAGAGAGGAACTAACTTGTGAATACCACAATCAAAACATTAACACATTTGTTTTAGACTATAGAAAATAAAACCGGGACCATTCGATTGCCAGGCAGGTGACTAGCCCGTCAGACCACCGTGGTCGGTATTAACACATAATTAACCAACGTAATCAGAAACGAGAATGACACTCCCAAAAGTAAAAATACAAATTTAACAACACTTATGATAGGAGCTAATAACAACATAATTACAAATGACTAACAAAAATACCATTGATGAAACAGACAAGGGAAATGAGAAAGGAAGAGAAATATTATGAAATTGAATATACTGAACTGAACAAACTCAACCACTACATCCGAAATACTGCAGAAAGTAGAACATTGTTTACGAGGGTCTTTACAAAATTAAACAAGTATACCTTTTTGCAAGCAAAAAAAAATTAAAGAGAAAAATTTTAAATAATAAAAAATTAAATAATAATTCTTCTATAATAAATTTAACTGAGGTAGACGATACTGGATGGAAATTCATTTTAAATAAATAAGCAAAGATTAATATCTAAGATTTCCACTATATTTAAAATTGTATGTATAATAATTGTTTCGACCCACAATGCCTTTTTCAAATACGAACTATATTTAACTAACAGTAAGGAAAGTAATTGTAGCCTAACCTTTCTTTAACAACCTTAATAATACCATAAAAAATTGATAGTGGGGAAATCCATTTTTCAACGTCCAGCAAGGCAATATAAGTTTAATAATGGTGAACCATTCAAGTGGTCATTTAGCAAAATATCCACTTTTTTGCTTTTATTAATTTCTAGGCTCTCCAAATTATTTAATTCTTTACATTTGGTTTCATTATGTAACATTTTAATATTATCATTGAAATTAGGATTTTCTAACATTAAATTGTATGCATAATGAGAATTATTTTGTTGTTTAGTATAACTTATTTTATGTTCATTGAGCCTAGTAGAGAAAGATTTTCCTGTTTGTCCAACCTTGACTTTTGGACAAGACCCGCACTCAATTAAATAAATTCCCGATTTATAGAGTTTATTTGTATTAACTTTTATAGTTTTTAATGAGGCGTCCAAAACTATTATTTGTTTTGAAAGCAATATTTATATTATTTTATTATAGATAAATGTTCAGAAATTAATTTGGTAACTTTTCCTGTAATTGTTTTGTACGCTGCATTCTGGATATTATAGACAGGATATATTAAATCAATTTAATAAACCAAGTTTTATTATAACTTTTATTAATTATTTTATTTATAATGTTTGGTTCGTATCCGTTATTTACTGCAATCGGTTTGGCTTTCAATTCTTTATTATAATTATCTATTGAGACTAGAATATTTAATAATATGTGTATAAGTGACAATGACGATAAGGAGGATAATATTTATTGTGAATTACTAAATCTGTATGTAATCAATTCTTCTATTGGAATCTTCGGTGTGAAATACTAAACTCGAAATATATATATATATATATATATATATATATATATATATATATATATATATATATATATATATATATATATATATATATATATATATATATATATATATATATATATATATATATATATATATATATATATATATATATATATATATATATATATAATATATATATAATATATATATATATATATATATATATATATATATATATATATATATATATATATATATATATATATATATATATATATATATATATATATATATATATATATATATATATATATATATATATATATATATATATATATATATATATATATATATATATATATATATATATATATACAACACAGGGATGGGTGTCCAATTGCAGGGAAGGGTGGGACTCATTCCCGGTCAAACACCTAACAGGAATGTCCATTTGGGCGGAGACGCAGGTTGCTCTGTGTTCCACATGAGATTGTGGAACCCAGTAGTTGAGTGTCAAGTACACTCAACCGCTGTCTCACTGTACCGAGTGTCAAGTACACGCAACCGTTATCTCATTGGACGCTGTCCAAAGAAATCTAAAATTACATATATACGCCATCCGACGGGAAGTCAGCGAGAATACAAGTTGCTGACTGTGGATGGGGTCTCCCTATTCTTGATGAGAGAGCATGAGTCGGTACCCTGACAAGCCTGAACATCGAGAGGCGAAACATGTGTCCTCCAATTGCAGGGATGGGTGGGGATTCTCGGTCAAGCACCTAACAGAAATATATATATATATATATATATATATATATATATATATATATATATATATATATATATATATATATATATATTGCCTTGCTAGACGTTGAAAAATGGATTTCCCCACTATCAATTTTTTATGGTATTATTAAGGTTGTTAAAGAAAGGTTAGGCTACAATTACTTTCCTTACTGTTAGTTAAATATAGTTCGTATTTGAAAAAGGCATTGTGGGTCGAAACAATTATTACACATACAATTTTAAATATAGTGGAAATCTTAGATATTAATCTTTGCTTATTTATTTAAAATGAATTTCCATCCAGTATCGTCTACCTCAGTTAAATTTATTATAGAAGAATTATTATTTAATTTTTTATTATTTAAAATTTTTCTCTTTAATTTTTTTTTGCTTGCAAAAAGGTATACTTGTTTCATTTTATAAAGACCCTCGTAAACAATGTTCTACTTTCTGCAGTATTTCGGATGTAGTGGTTGAGTTTGTTCAGTTCAGTATATTCAATTTCATAATATGTCTCTTCCTTTCTCATTTCCCTTGTCTGTTTCATCAATGGTATTTTTGTTAGTCATTTGTAATTATGTTGTTATTAGCTCCTATCATAAGTGTTGTTAAATTTGTATTTTTACTTTTGGGAGTGTCATTCTCGTTTCTGATTACGTTGGTTAATTATGTGTTAATACCGACCATGGTGGTCTGACGGGCTAGTCACCCGCCTGGCAATCGAATGGTCCCGGTTTTATTTTCTATAGTCTAAAACAAATGTGTTAATGTTTTGATTGTGGTATTCACAAGTTAGCTCCTCTCTTTGTTTGGTTTTATTATTATTTAACATTAGCATACTTGTTTCCGGTTTAGTTTTGATGACAATTTTTACTCCTATGTGGTGATTGTGAATATTCACAGAGATCTTTAGTGCCGAAACGTTTAGCCATCTTCAACTATGTTTTTTGTTTCGATATTATCTATCTACTTTGTTTCATTTCTCTTTATTTCATTTTTATTTATTTTATTGGAAATTTCCTGTATATACTTTTATTGTTTTAAAACATTGTTCCGTTTTAAAGGGGCCGTTTGGCCTAGATGTGTTGACGAAGCTTCATATGAGCCATAGGAACAACAGACGCTGTTTGCAGCCTTCCACTCTAGATCAAACGAGGCAGAAGTAAGCTTTCTTGGGTTCAGTTCAGTGAATGATGTAGTTTCGATCGTTAAAAACGAAAAAAAAATACGATGATCTAGTTCTAGTAACTGTTCCAGCTGAATACCGAGCCTCAAAGAATAGATATAACAAGACAAAAACATGCATCACAAAAAATATTGATCCTATAATAATAAACGATGCAAACATAAAAAATAGATAAATTTATTTACCTAGGGCATAATATAAAACTAAATTACGAATATCAACAAACAAAAATATTTTATATATTTTAGAAAAATGTCTCACTTATTATGCTTGAAAAATGGGGAGTATGCAGAAATAATTTTATTGTTACGACGGTAACTTTCAAAACGCTATTAATGTTTAAACGATTTTTTCGTGTGCAAGACGCCCAACGCAAGAAGGTTGTGTGCATTGGTTTAGACGATTCAAAAGTGGTAATTTCGACTTGAAAGACAAAGAACGCCCAGGTCAACCGAAAAAATTAAAGATGCTGAATTTCAAGCATTGTTGGAAGAAGACGATATGCAAACTCAACAATAAATGGCAGAGAGGTTAAATGTTGATCGCCGAATCATTTGTGATCATCTGCATATCACTGAGAAAGATCCAGAAGGCAGGCAAATAGGTATCACATCAGCTCAACGACAAACAGATGGAAAAACGGTGTATAAAGTATTGCTTTCTCGGCATGAAAGAAATACTTTTTTGTGTTGAATCGTGACTGAAGTCGAAAAATGGATATATTTCGAGAACCAAAATGCAGAAAATTATGAGTTGACCCAGAATATCCATCAACAAACGCAACCTAAAACCTACACAACCAACAAGCGCAACGCAAGTCCTAATCGCTTAGGAAAGAAGACAATGCTTTGTATTTGATGGGATCAAAAGGGTGTCGTGTAGCATGAGCTTGTGAAACCAGGCGAAACAGTTAATACCGTTCGCTACTGTCAACAAATGATCAAATTGAACCATGCATTGATCGAGCAAGGCCAAATTGGGCTCAAGACACATGGAAAAATGATTTTGCAGCATGACAACGCCCCATCACAAACAGCGAAAGCCTTCAGTAACACAATTTCTGCACTTGGATGGGAGTTCTTGCCCCATCCGCCGTAGTCACCAGTTTTGGCCCTTTCCGACTACCGCTTATTTTAATCGATGTTTCACACTTTCCGTAAAACACTTCAACAGTTACGAAATTGTCGAAAAATGACTTGATGCCTGGACCAGTGAGTGTCAGAATCTTAAAATGAGGCACAATAATAACAAGTGATACTCCGGTAATTTTTTATTTTATCTTGAAGAGCTAATAATGACGTTAAATTTTGAAGATAATGTCGTTCAAATGTCCCTCTCGACTTCGTCTGATGGAATGCAGTTTCACACGTATTGCTTGGTATATTTTCGATGGTGATCTGAATGTTTCGTTTATGGCCAAGAATTATTCGGGGTTTATTTTGGTAAACTAGAGATATTTAACATTACTCCACAAAAAATCCAAAGACGTGAGATCGCATTATAATATGTTGTCAGTTGACATTACCATTTCCAATAACGTGTCTAGGAAGTGGATTCAGTACAATGGATCATATTTAGATTGTCCAAGAGACCATAAAAAACACAATAAATACATCATGCCACTGTGTTTGGATTTTATCGACTATGAAAAGCTTAACTAAACTTAACTGATGAAAACTATGAAAATGACTATGAAAATTTGCTTAACTAAGGGGCAGACAAAACATATGTAAACCTTCTGTGATCCATATATAAGGAAGTTCGCATGAATGATCTTGAATGTTAAGTTCAAGATTAGCAGAACGGGGTTTTCGGCAGGGTGACACAATATCACCTGTTCTTTTTTCAGCCTGCCTTGAAGAGGTTCCATTCTGTAAGGAGATTCTATACGCTGGATAGGGAACACGATGGATAAAAGTCAATGAAGCATACTTAGATTCGCAGATGATATCGTTCTCCTGTCACAAGATCCAGATGAGCTTCAGAAATACATAGAGAAGAGACACATCGAGAAACATACCATTCTTTTGCTCGTATAATTCGGTGATCACTTTCAACATTAATTTGGTTAAGGACTGTACAATTGCAATATATTATTTTATCTTTAATATGATGTAATCAACTTCACTTGTGAGTTATATGAAATTTTCCATGTCCATTTTCTGCCGATTTTTTTTACAAAATGAATTCATATAAAATTTTTGTCATTCAGCAAAGTCAACCAATCTGTCTATTCTATTGTCCCGCCCACCACTTCCATATGGGTCAGTTGCATTTTCACCAGTTCTCGCTTTTCCAATTCTGACATGAAAGTCGCCCATCAGGATTTCGTACCTACACTTCACCTTGTCTAGAAACTAGGCCACGTCATAAAATTCCTCAATATCTTCATCCCTATAGCTTATAATTATTCAGATATAGTCGGTCAGATATACTTTCAAATTTGACTACACTGTCTTTCAGCTTTCCATTAATGAGGAATATAATTCCACTACATCGTCCATTCTCCGTACCCCAAATGTAGAGTACGTGACCAGTTAAATCTAGTTTGATTAATTATTCGTCCTTTATTCGTGTCTCATATAGCCCAATAATATCCCAATGTATGTTGTTAAGTTAGAATTACCAAATGCGGTGCCCAAGCCTGATCACCAACCCTAACACCAAAGTATTCAAGATAAGTTCTCTTTACAAAAGTTACTATCAGTTTTTCTGTTTTCTTTTCACGTGTATTCTCCTCATATGTACCAAAACACATCAGGATGATTTACTCAACTTTTTCTACTTCAACTCATTTTATTTCTATTCAACATCAAAAATCTACAACACAGTGTGGCGGCTTAGTACTTACTGGCGCTAGCTACCATACCATGGCACATAGCAGGCACCGAGCCAAGCAGAGGCAAACCTTCGCGGCATTTTCCGGCTGTGGGAAGATCGAGACATGGGTCTCAACATATCTACAGTGGTGTCACACTAAAAGTGTCGAATTCTTCAGTATTTACTTTTGATAATAGTGTAGTTATGAGGTGGGAAACCAGCACAACACTGGAAACGCACTTGGCACTTGGTGGGAAACCAAATTCAACCAAACCACGCCCACCTCATAACCTTTAACAATTCGTTTTAGGTTAACTTTATAACACAAATATTAATGGAGGCCAACTTCGATCTATTCTACACGGCGAGAACTCACAAGCTAACCTCAACACTCTAGTTGAAGCGTTGAAGGTTACTTCAGTTTTCGGAAAGGCAATGCTTATGCTATCTAGTGGATTTTCCTGGAACTAACTCAATGGCAGACTGACAATAGAACAAATATACAGGAACCATTTCTTATATAATAATTTTAGAATGCCCATACGTGAATGTATTGAATTGAAAAAACTAATAGATAAATGGATGTATCTAAAAAAGCAGAGCAAATAGAGAAAAACTGATTTCATATTTATATTTAGCGCCCCAAATGTAGCTAAAATCAGTTCTAAAATCCTAGGCATCATTTTTTTATTAATGCAAGTATGCTAATGCAAGGCTTTTGAACAGGCTAGATAAAATGAATTGATGCTTCATTTTCATGAGAAAAGTAAAACAGTAGCCAAAATACACTATGCAAGCCTTTTTGGAGAAACAGAATGAAAAAATCTCATAGAGAAAATTCACCTCACAGAGACGTGTTGGCGATAGTCACATTGAACGAATTTTCGAAACATCCACTGTCTAGTATCCGGTCGAAGCTCCAAAAAATATTGATCTATATTTAGATTGAAATAAGATGATTTTTCTTTACTGATTTAATTTTGACTATAAATATCGGGCGTTGTGGTTTACCGAAAGGAATCTCACCGACACGTTAAGTCTGTCAATTCAACACCGGTCATGCCTCCATGTCCTTTCGGTTTTAACGAGAGGAGGTGATGAATACAGTAATTACATCGGCATAACTAGTTGGTGTAATCAGTATACTTTTACTTTTATATTACCCTCGCTTTGTATTCATTTAATTAGAAAGCAAGAATTATTTAAGACACTGCATTCGCCAGATTTTGGCTCCTTGAATTTTAAATCGAATGATCAAGTTTTATCAACCATAGCAGCATTTTTTGTACAGTTTCCGGAAATTCACTTCATTAGAGAAGGATTTCTGTAATAAAGAAGCTCAATTCTTCCATTGAAACCTTCGGCTTGACACTAAACTCAAGGAGATTTACCACTAAACATCAAATCACTTTAGTTAACTTCTCGACGCGTGTTTCACTAACCATGTTAGCATCATTAGAAGATGATTCAAGTGTAAATGAATTTCACTCGTTAAATATAAACGAAATTGATAAATACATTCAAGTGAATTTAATTTTGTTTAATTGAATCTATCTTCGAATTTAATAGAGAAGCATTATACAAAGTGCGTGGAAGTTATGAAACTTCAAACATCATTAATTAAAACCTGATATATTATTTACAAGAAAATTCTTGATTAACCTTTTTATATCCTTAATTAATATGTTAAAAAGTTATTAACAGTTATTGATTAATAGACACCCTCAAGTTATCTATATTTACTCATATTTAACTATTTATATGAGAAACTGGCTATATATGTTTTATATGATATAAAAAAACTCGTGCTGAAATCAACCATATCATTGGCGTTAAAACTTAAAAAGATATTCCTCAAAATACCAACCAACTCACTTGTTCGCCCTCTAATTTATTTTACCATTTGACAATTAACTGATGGTTTGTGTTAAATTTAAATATTCTTAAGCTTTGGCATGCCGTTTTTGCAATATACATAAATATTAATAATAAATACATGTTTAGCTCTTCAGGCGGAGTTGGGCCATAGCTTTATTTCGTAAGGCTTCGTATATTACGGTCACCCATCCAAGTCTCGACCGCGACCGACGTCGCTTAACTTTAGTTGTCGGGAACTGATATTCGATGTGATGCGGCTGTTCCGACTCCACGATTCATAAATATACATATTATTATCAAAGATGTACAAAATTCCTCATAAAAAGTATCTGGAATACAAGATACTTTTAAGTGATGTATTTGGGATATCAGATACAAGATACCACTGATCACACAGATATAAGATACAAATACCCTTTCCAAAAGTATCTTGTACCTGATATATCAAATGCATTACTTAAAAGTATCTTACTATCTTTTATGAGGTATCTTGTACATCTATGATTATTATTTTAAAAAATTAGTGAAAAGATTAGATTAAAAATGTAGTGAATATGGAGATTAATTTTTACTTTTGTCCGATGCAGTATATGATTGAAGCCGACTGGCCTGCCCAAATTGGAATATGCGAACCGAGAAGAGTGGCCGCCATGTCATTAGCCAACCGAGTGGCCGATGAAATGGGAACATTGGTTCAAGGAGATTTAGTGGGATACTCAGTCCAATTCGATTCTTGTCTTTGTAAACCTAAAATTAAGGTAAGGTATTAAATTATTTGTGTGATTCATAATTTCGACTTTTGTGTATGGTATTCCTGAACCAATGTTTATTAGTTAAGCAATATGTTATACAGAGTAGGCCACTAAGGTTTGCATTTAAACTGGATTAAAATAAAACTACACGCTGTATGAAAATAAATGTTTATTTACACTAAAGGAAAAAAGATGATTTATAAATTTCAATCGCTTCTAAAATAACAAACTTTATTACAAAAATTTTTTCACAATACACCAAAACACTATTTTTATATGAAAAAATGTTTGTAATAAAAGTTTGTTAGTTTAACGCCAAATGTTCCAAACCCGCAGTGTACGCTTCTAAAATGTTTAATTTTTTGCTTTTTGGCACTGTATGTAAAATTTTTAAATTTGTAATCTCGGGAAATGTATGTCCGGCATCTATGAAATGGATCTCAAAATTAGAATGTTGTTTTTTTAATATGTACGCAAATTTGTGTTCTTTGAATCTGGTCTGAAAATTTCGGCCGGTTTGTCCCACATATTAAGTTGCAACGAGTGCAATAGCTGCTATGCTCTGGATGACATGTTGAGTTTGATAAGGATGTTATTGCCTGAAATTGAAGCTAATCCCAAACAAAACAGATTTAGCCACAAAGCTTAAAACTTCATGAACCACAATACAACGGCGTTTAAAACAGCTGAACAAAGTGCAAACAGAAGGAATATGGATGACTTTCAGTGGCAAATAAAATTCAAAATTGCCTTCAGCGTATCTGTAATGCAGTTCTTTCCGGTTAGGTGGTATCATTTTCTTCAACAACAGTTACCGAAGATGAGAAGTGGATTCTATATAGGAATCTGCATAGGAAAAAGCATCGGTTAACCCAAACATTATTTGCGGTTGCGTCTGAGTAGCTAGGCTACGTTGAAAAGTTCTTTTACGTTCTTGTTGAAAAGCTTTTGTACGGCTTCTCGATCATCCATTTTGGGTACTCTCATACCCCATTCAGCTTGGTTGTGGCCACACCTTCTTCAGCTATGTTCTTCTACAGGAAGTGCATGGCTTTCTGAAATACCGACCTGTCCCACAAGACAATCGACATTCGTTTGGTTATAACGCTAGTAGATGGTATTGGAGTTTCGCTACTTGATGTTGAGCCATCTCTGATGATTCATCGAGTATGAAAGTTTGGGACAGACGAGGAAGTAGCAACTGGTAGTTCCGAAGGCTGGCTTTCCTCGAAAGCCTGCATTACCTTACTTCTTATCCTTCTTCTTGGTCTGGCGGATACCTTCTGATATCCCTCATTGGTGGATTTTTCTGGCTGAACTCCTTCTTCGGAATTCGAGTGGGTCACGATGATTGGTGGTGTGGTATCCGGAGTTGCTTCTTTTTTTGTTTCGATTTCTGAAACTTTGAGAAAGCACCGGCTTCGCTGACGTTACCGCCAATTTTAGCTGTGGAAATAGCTTTTAATTTCTTAATTTGTCCCCTTGTGAGGGGGGGGGGGGTCCCCTTGTTGTGAGTAGCTTCTCATTTTCCTCCTCGAGATCCATGTTTTTTGAGGTACGGTTAGTTAATATATTTCAATGTATGTCTATACACTCTGTGCGAAAGTCTGTCAGGTCTTCGTAAGAAATCCCGCAGCTTTCGACTTCTTTACGAATGGATTAGCGGTCACTCATCACAAAAATCACTTTTAACGACTCACGCTCACAATACGTTTACGAAACGTTTTCCACGCCTTAGAAAACGTGTTCAAGAGATTTATACTCTCTGAGATCTCGACCTGGACTTTTTCGAAATAATTTTAGACTTATACTTTAACCTGGTTTTTAAGTTAGCCCTCTGGCTCCTACTTATTTTACCTTAGATTGTACCTCGAAACGGGGCTGGATTTTGTACGGTTTAGGAGCCTCTTGCTGACCTGAGAATCGAAGTGCGATTTTTTTCTGTCTGCTGCTCAAAACAAAGGACGGAATAACGGGTTTTTGCTCCGGAGTTTAGGGCAGAATTTTTAGAATATTCCGGTGGAGGGATTTTTGCTAAGCGAAATTTGAACGACAAATTCGCGTTTGCGGCGGAATAAAATTGGGAGACTAACGGTACACCAGTTTCGTGAAGAATTTGGGTATTTCGAACAAAACAAGGAGCGATTAGTGCCAAACGCTGGATTTTGTTCTAGAACGCTTGGAGTTTGCTCGCACCAATTGGCGAGAGGAAGCGATAATAAACCAAGAGACCGAGATATAGATCTTACCAGAATTTGGTAGATCGGGACCTTGATCTTTGGAGCAAGTTTGTTCTTTCTGCATATTAAAGGATACAGTAATTTGAGGATACCGTATCCTTTACAGAGTGATTACTGTATCTGACTTGACCATGAGAGTTATCGGTCGAAGTGGAGACCTAAGTAGGTTGCTTTTTGCAACCATGGAATTGGCACTTTATCAACCAGTAGTCTGGCTTCACGTGGAGGGCGTCTTCTGGTGAAGATTATCGCCTGGGTCTTTTTCAAATTGAGCTTCAGGCGCCAGATGCAGCCATTGAATGGCCACATTCAGTTGCTTCTGTAGTCGGTTATAGATAACCAACTCGACGAAAAACGTTGTGTCGTCCGCGAAGAATGCGGAACCAAGGCCAATACAAAAGGGGATTCCGGCCATCTAGATATTAAACAAGGCCAGAGAAATGGGAGAACGATGCGGGATTCCCGACTCGATACATTTCCTTGCTGAAAATGTGGATTTTATCCTAACCTGGAAGGATCGGATGAGTGCGGTAGGCTCCCTAAAAACCTAATTCAATGGTCTTATAAATAAATAAGGCCATCGTGCCACAATTTATCGAATGCTTTCGAATATCGAGAAAAAACAGCACCGAGATGCTGTCTTCTCCCGAAAGGTCGATGGATTTCGCCGGCGAGCCTGGCGGCTTGATGGATGGGTGAGTGTCCTGCGCGAAATCCGATTTACTTGTTCATCGAAGGAACCAGACCCAGTCGTCTTTAATTCCGAACATCGAACAATTTAGGTGAACGTTATACGGTAACGCCATCTGGGGGTCTGGTTCGATTACTTCGAGAGAAAGGACATCTGAACTTAACTTATAAGTTCTTATAGAACGAAACCGGTCTTAAGTTGTGAATTAATTTTTCCTCCTAGTAATCGAACGAGATATAGTTCGTCTAGTCGTACTACCTGTATACAGTTAATTATAGTATATTGATAATTATTAAATAGTTCAGGATGAGAGTCTGCTCAGCATGATTGAAACTCGCGCGGTCCTGAAAATTCCTCGGTACATAGTCTGCCCTCCTCGTTTTTAATTCTCTTACTCTTCCAATAATGTCACACATCCTCGTTTGTGTCAAGCATAATACACCTTTCTATTGCCCTCTGTGATATCCGAAGTTTTTTAACTTATTGTAATGTGAGTAGTCCAGGTTTCATTTCTGTATGTCGTAAGGTGCAGGACGTTAAGCAGTGCGTCCTGCCCCTTACGAGAGTTTGCGGAGAAAAGGAATTTGTGGAATTTAATAATTCATGAATATTTAGAATAACTAATTTTTGCTTTCGATTTCGAAAGCAGTAAATATACTGCTGGGAAATATCCCAGGAGAATCAATGTATTATTTCAAACAGTTTTCTATTCTATCATGCTCTTATTGGCTTTGAAAAATATATTAAAAACCTTCATTTCATCTCTTTTGAATTATATATCTAGCTAAAATTACACATGTTAACAATTTTTTTTAAATAACATTGATGAAAATAGTTGTATATGAAGTATTTTGTAGTACTAAATCCGAAAATGATAAGCTAATTACTGTAACACGTACAGTATTTTTATTACATGGAGTCGGTGGTGGGAAAAAAGGAGACGACATTCTTATGCAATGTTTACATTTTTACAATACATTTTTTATTTTTACAAATAAACATGTAAAACGTGTTAAATCTGCGAAAACATTACTGCAGATTATGTGAATAAAAAATATATTACATGAGATGTTATACAGCGACAAAAATTTTCTTTTTTTCCTCTTGTGTTCTGTAGCATAATCTACATAAAGTAGTCGCCCAACATAGATGGGTTCAAGCCTTCCTGATATCTTGCCTTCATCGCCCTCAGTGTGAAACTTCTCTCCTTGTTCGTCGCTTACTGCACCCACATTTTCCGAAAAGAATCCAAATGGGAGTGTAAAAATGCATTTTTAAGGATCTGCGATACCCTAGGATTTCATAGGCTTTCAAGAGTTCATATATGAGGTTTTTATAGTTTCCATCTCTCTTGTTGCCCAAAAATTCTTACACTACACTTACAAAACACTTCTAAGCTGCCAATTCATTTTCATTTAATTATTCTTGAAAACGGAAATCATCTAGATGCTTCCTTATTTGAAGTCCAATAACTATGCCTTCTTTTTTAGTTTTCAGTTTACCATTGTCTTCTTTGTTCATGGCTCTGACAAGTTTTTCATTAGTCCAAGCTTAATATGGAGAAGGCGAAAGAAGCATCTCTTTTGGGTTAACAAGGGGAGCATATTTTATGTTTAAAGTAACACTTGACTGTACTGTAAACCAGACAGAAACAAACTAAACTATAGAAAACTATAAAACTGCCCTTAAACATTCGTGTATTCAAGGTAATTCCCACATTGTCCAGTCCAAAGTTAAGTACAAATAATTTCAATTATTCCATGATATAACGGAGAAGGGAATGCTTGAAAATGGGACGTCCTAGGCCATTTCTGTGAAAAGGTATTTTATAACTCCCTAAGTGAAACGCAAAAAGAACATTCTCATCAATGTTACAAAAATCATGTCGACCTATGTTATTCAAAAACTATTTTCGATTTCGAAAGCAGTGTATTTCCCAGGAGACTCAAATATTATTTCAAACAGTTTTTTAGTCAAACTTTTCTTGACTTGGAAACTTTCATTTATTCTCTTTTGAATTATATTTTATGCTGTTTTGAGATCTGGTTAATATTATTATTTTTAACTTGACTATTTTTGATGCTGTTTTATTTAAAGTTTGAAACTTCTTGGCCTAGTTATGAATAATAATAATGAACAAAACAGTTTTGCGAAGTTCATGTAAATAATGTGATCTATATTATCTACATTTTTCTACAATTTAAATCGATCCAATCAATCCTAAGAAAACTGTTGATCTTAAAATCTTTCACAAAAAAATCACGAAGTGCTATAAATTATCAAGCATCAAGCAAGAAGAGACATCCGGTAAATAAAGAATTTACAACCAATCATAAAATCAACATTATCAGTGTTAATAACATAATTGGTTTTATTTTAAGCATTTAATCATTCATATTTACTGATAAAATTGTTTTTTAGTGTTTCAAGTACTTTTAAAATTAATTTCAAGCTGTCATCTATTATTTTTAAATAAAATTTTGAGAACTAATATATTTATTACACAAACATCTTAATATCAAGCTTTCCACGATTCTTACATTATTTTTTTGTCTTAATTGCCACTTATTCATAGATATAAAGAAGACTAAAAGGCAATAAGATGATGTTCGAATATTTCTAGTATAAAAGAGTCGAAATGAGTTGCTGCAAGAAATGTGCCCTCACATTCTCTCCTGAATATCTATAAGAGGAATAAAGTGAAAATCTACGTGAAGTTGAACTAGTATCATCTGTGAACCAGTTTACACATTACATCTTTAATGTTATTCCTCAATTATATGCTTCCATTCCTTTCTGTTTGTTGTCTCATACTTCTTAAAATTATATCATCATCATTATCATCACCATCATCCTATTTATTCATCCAGATATCTCCGAATGTAGGTCTCTTCGAGTTTTTTCTGTCTTTGCCCTGTACTGTTTTTTCATGTCAATCCTTCATCTTTTTATGAACATATAATTTTGTAGGCCGTAGTCAGCCGCTTCCTTCAGGTCAGACCCTGTTTGAAGTCGTCAACTTTGGATCAGACGCAACTTTGCTGAGTGTTTGATTCGCTAGGTACCATCCATATTTGGGAGGCATTACCATCCGCCACCTAGAGAGGTGTCCGATCGGGGACTAACAACCCCTCACGTAATTGAATATAACTTCCAAAAATTTTATTTTACTGAACATTTTCAAACACTATTTTTCTTTGATACAAAGGGTAATTTTTTAGTGTGTCCGAACTGCCTGTAGGGGTCGTCTGTCAGATGAACGGTGAGTTTGCGCGCCTCTAGTGTCAAAATTATTTAGTTTAGTCTGACAAATCATTGTTTAACATAAGAACAACGCTTGCAAATTGTCGAAATGTGCTAAACTTTAGAGTACTTCCTCAATTTTATGGTGCGCATAATCGCCCAACCAAGCGAAGTATTCGATGAAATCCAAACCCATTTCATGTTGCTTGAAATCAAAACAAAAACAAGACAAAAAACTGCGTTCCGAAGAAAATATCGCCGCTGATGATGATGGTGTTGATAGAGATCCAAATTAATCAATTCGTCACTGTTCGTTGGAAGTTGAGCTTTGTTATTCAAATACGTCGAAAATTTAGTCTCGTGAACGCGGAGTCTTGTCTTACAGTTATTTGTATGGTAGTTAGCTGTATAAATATATTTCCATGACGACAATGAATAATCTGCTGAATAACGACGTGTCACAAAATTGCTTTAAAACAACATTGGCCGATCGTTATAAAAATATATTGCTACGTAGTTTAGTAATTTTGGCGTACCTAGCAAATCCAAATAAGACCAGATCGATATTAGACTAGAAAAATAAATATAACTCTAACAACTGCATTACGAATCCTCAATGATGTATGTTTATTGACAATAGAAATTAGTTTCAAATATAGATAATTTGATAGAGAAATAATATTCTTTTTTATATTTCAGTATATGACGGAAGGCATTCTACTACGAGAAATGATGTCAGACCCATTACTGAAAACTTACTCGGCAATCATGATAGATGAAGTACATGAACGCAGTCTTTACACAGACATAATTATGGGTTTAATGAAAAAAATTATTCGAGTAAGTACATATTTGTTAATGAAGTGTTATTTTATGTTTAAAAGATGATTATTTTATGCTTTGAAAATTATAACCATTAGAGTTGCAGTTATATTCTGTATAACAAAAAAATTAACTAACGCTGAAAAATATATTTTATTGGATAATTTTTGTAATTTTTGCATACATGGATTCTGTAATCTGTAAAAAATAAGAGTAAGTTTACTACAGTAATTATAAAACTGTAATTGTGCATAGCATTGATTTAATTTGATAATCTACACGAGTATATTTGCTCAAGGGTTCGACTAATGATATCTCGTACAGATCATCATGATATCTCGATCGTATCATCTACAGTCAACTGTCGCTATCGCAAACTCTTCTATAATCTACACTGTTTGACATGCTGTATACGGTATGGCGATATCTAACTGAAAGAGGTGATTTGGACGAGCTTGCAGATACTACATAATGATAGGCTGCTATATTTTGGTTACGGGTATAACGGGTTGCATTTAAACTTCCTCTGAGTACCGTAATCGTGATCTGTTTACCAAATTATAACCCGTTATGCCACAATTTCTGGAATGATAGTTATATGCCGTCCTAATGCGAAAGTTAAATTTCGGCTTTCACCACAAAAACGTCTGATGTATCTACATCCACCACGACGAATGGACCCATGACTAAAGTAAATAGAGTTCCATACCAGGTCGAATTCAATTCTAACTCGACGCTAAGCCAGGACGAATCCCCATCGCAAGTAAATCTTAACGGTTAACGGTTTTTGAAAGAGTCCTATATGTAGCCGTAATAAAAACATAACGCACTTGCCGAATATTTTCGATATTGTACAGTAAAAACCATTACCATTAACTTGTATCTTTTACAATTCTGATACATATCAAGATCAAGCACAGATCAAGTTAATATACCAAAAATATTTCAAAACATATAATAAAATATTTTAAACCATTTATTTTTTTCAATTATTTGTAATCGCATACAAAAACTGTATCCGTTCCGTGTTTTAACTATAATATACAATGAATATATTTTCAATATGATTCATGCATTCTCGTTGTGTACATACTTATATACATATACGTAGTATATGAATGTATTTAAATGGTTTCATTACTACACTTTGAATATTTTATGAATTGAGGCTTAACAAATTCCTATTTGAAGATTTACAATAAGAATTACAATATTGTATATTAAACATTTAAGAACTCTTACCACTGGTTATGATGAGTTATGGTTATATACGATATACATATAGTAAGTAAAATAAAAAGTTATTGCGAAACTCCAATATTTGATGTTAAATAGCAAAACTAGTATGTAATAACATGAACTATACTAGTTTTCTAATTCACAGTATTTTTTTTATTAGTATAATCCCCTTTGGGAAGGAACTAAAATCAATATTTTAGTTCTTTAGAGGGTAATTTATTTTACAAATATATTTAATAATTTATTTTTATAATTTTATAAATATATTATTTATAAAATAATATAAATTCTCCCTGCATAAATAATTCTTTCTACATACATTTTGAAAGCAGTATTTCACTAATTTATAATAATTTTGGTTTACTTAATTTTCAAAATAATTCCAAATATTAATATTTAATAATAATCTATATATCGGGTCCATAAAAATCGATAGCTCAAAATCTGGTACAAAAGCCGGTCGCGTTGGTGCGGCGGTAAGAGCGCCTGCTTTGCCGAATCCGCGCTGGAGCGATAGCTGGTTCGATTCCAGCTCTCGGATGGTTATTTTTCTTTCTTCTGTCCATTTATCTTTCGTAAATGTTTGCGATTGTTTCTAGGCAAGAGTGTAAAATCCGACTACGAATTACCCCTCAGTCACGCCAGTTAAAGGCTGGGTAAGGCCGGATGAGAAGTGTTCTACGTTGGTCACTCGCCAGTCGGTAGGTTTCCTGATAGACTTATGGGTAGGCAGATAACCAAGGGTTTATAGCCCGAGGGGGGTGTTGGGCTGAGTTTGTCGGAAGCTGATGACCGTGGTTCGGAACCCACGTTAAGCTGTAGGTCCAGTCGCTAAATAGCCTAGTTGCTGATGCACCTCTAACCCAAACACTTTACTTTACTTTACTTTGGTACAAAATATATTATATATAATAATAAATGTAATAAAAAAATAGTTTCGCTTAAAAAAATGTAATAAAAAATATATTTTTTTGAAATTTTAAATTAGGCAAAATGTGCACTTTCTTTTTTATTTGATTCAAAGGTTGAGTAGTTAGCTTATTGAAAATAATTACACTTAAATGTTTTAAATAACAAAACTTGTATGTAAATAACCTGAAATATACTAGCTTTGTAATTCAGTATTAATATTATCAGCATCATCCAGTTTGGAAAGGTTTTATTGATTTTAGTTCTTAAAAACAGAGTGTAATTTATTTTTAAAATATATTAAATAATACTACACTAATTAAAATATGTTATTTATAAAATAATATAAATTCTTCTTTCATAAATAATTCCTTCTTGCATAGAGTTTGAATTATTAACTAGTTTATTTAACTAACTTAAAATAATTTTGGTTCACTTAATATTCAAAAGTGTTCTAAATATTAATGTGATAATCCAAGCAAAACATTTCTAGGGAATGTTCAGTTAAACCATTATGAAAGAATTAAATTATGAAAGAAAACCCTTATCAAGATTTAGTCCATATATTGGATCAGTAAAAATCGATAGCATGCAAAATCTGGTGCAAAATATATTATATATGATAATAAATATAATATAAAAGTTGTTTTGCTTGAAAAAATCAATACAAAAATATATTTTTTTGAAATTCTAAATTAGGCAAAATGTTCACTTTCTATTTCATTCGAAGGTTGAGTAGTTACTATTTATATTTTGAAAATAATTACACTTAAATGTCCGCTTGCACCATTATTATCGCATTCGTTTTACTTACCTCCTCACTTAGTCCTCACCTCTTCTACCATACTGGGTGTAGAGGCTTGGGCTATCTATCAGCCCCCTTGGTGGAACCTTCTCCATTTCCCTGTGTAGAGACACAGCAGAGTCTTATTACTATTTCTCCCTCCCAATCAATTCCCCTTCACGCCAGGCTTTCAGCGATGGATTTGTTCCAAGTTTTCCTCGGTCTTCCCATCTTCCTCCCTCAATACACACCCATGGCCCACACTCCCTTCACCACCCGCATGAGGTGCCCAAACCATCGCAATTGGTTTTTCTCAATTACTTCCAATATCGATCTAATATCCCATATCTCTTTTATTTCGGCATTTGTCACTCTATTCCGACGTATCACTCCTTCAATTTTTCGCAACACTCTCATCTCGAACCCTTGTAGTTTTGCCTTTTGCTGTTCAGATATTACCCATGATTCACCACCGTATAACTATAGGCACTATCCCAGATCTATACACTTTAACTTTGGTTTCCTTAGTGATTTCCGTTCTACAGAAAAAGGGTCTGTACCTTGCATAATAAACTCTAGCCACACTCTCTATTATGTTTATTAGATCGCATTCTCCATTTCCTTTCGACTCTAAGGTGACCTCTAATCAACCTGTTTCACATTTACGTTGGTCAGCCTTATATGAAGATCCCTTAAACATTTGTCTCTGTGGCTTTGTCTTGTGTAGCACGCATCCAAAGATTTCTGCAATTGAGCTTATGTTTCCCCCAACAACACAACATCACCCGCATAAATCAATTCCTTTATTTCAACCGTTGCGAGTTTATGCACAACTACTCTAGCTCATCGAATATTTAGATCCACTTCCTTGCCAATTCATCGATAGGGATAATAAACAATAGCGGGCTGAAAATACCACCCGGTCTAACGCCCTTATTTGTTACAAATTCGGTTGAGCTCATGTTATTTGTTCTGACATAATTTCTACGGTTTGACTACAGAGATTGGATTGCCTCTATCATTCACTCCTTTATTACGTAGGACCTGCCATATTCTTATCATAGGAACACTGTCAAATGCCTTATGAAGATACACAAAACACAAATATAACTTACTTTTTTATATCCAAGGTCTTTATCATAAATTGTTGCATCGTAAAAATAAGATCCTGTGTGCTCCTGTCTGCCCTAAATTCAAGTTGAGTGTTATTTCCAGCTCTTCCCTCAATCTTCGTTCTAGCATGCGTTCATATATTTTACTCGTTGAACTCAATAGGGAAATAATTCTGTAATTATGATATATTTAGCGGTCTCCTTTTTCAAAAATTGGCAAAATGATTGCTACTTTACAGTCCCTCAGTATATCTCTATTCCTCAATGCAGCGTTCATTGCTTTCAGGAAAAGATCTGTTCTCGATTTTCCCATATTCTTGAGCAATTCTACTCCAACCCCATCATTCCCAGCATCCTTCCCATTTTTACACATATAAATTGCACTATGAACTTTGCTTACTAGATAATGTTACTTTTGAATGTTTGTTGATTTTCCTGTGGTCTCTTCTCATCAATTACTGTGATGTCCTCATCGTCTAATATGTCTTTAAAGTGTTCTAGCAGACTTTTTTTTTGTATTATCTCGTCCTTGGCGTTGGCGCGCTGCCCCTCCAGCATTTATCACAGTGGACGATTTTTCCGAGCAAAACGCCATATTTTATTTCCGTTCAGTTTGTTTCATTTAACTCATTTTCCTGGTTCACCTCCTGTATAGGGTTTCAATAGCATGAAAAGTAAAAAGGAGGAAGGAGAAAACAAAAAAAATCTTTAGCAGCACTATTTTCTTCTACGCCCTTCTACTTTAAAAACCCACTAGCCGACACTGATAGCAACTGTCCTATATTTCTGATATATGTTACCTTTACTCTTTGTTCTTTTCTCGCTCTTTTTAGAACATTATAGAATTATTTTTGATTGCTCTTGAAGTCTGTTCCCATTCTGACCTTTTGCAACCATTTTAATAATTGCTTGAACGGCAAGTTCTGTTAAAATAGTATTACTGGTATTAATGAAATTATTTCATTGTAGGCTGACGTAGGTTAAATTCTTCATGATAGATTTAAAACTTAAATGCACTTACTATGTTCCTCCTGTTATCCCAAATCATGGCTAAATTAATCGTTTTTTTTTATTTCTTTTATAACAGGAAGGTACATGACGTGAAAATAAAGTTATTTCAATCAATATCAATCATACATATAATATGCCAAACAATGTTATTTTGGACTGCAAAAGAAAGTATTTGCACCCTTTACATAGAGACTGCTTCAATGTAAACACAGGCACCCTGAGGATTAATGTGGTCTGTAGTACTACTAATACTGTCTGTTCACAATCAGATTTCAGTTTCGCAAGTGATTTAAATTTGTGTGTTGGAAATGGCTTCGATGCGAAAAGAGATGAAGTCGGAGAGAGGCGGGAGAAAATTGGAAAACAACTTAATTTATTATTTTTGTACAGTGCGGTATATTGTAAAAAAGAAATGCTGGTAGCAATTGAAAACAAATCTTGATCAGGTCATCCTCGATTCCTCACTATAAGTGAATGGCGGAAAATTGTCAAAGACGTCTTTAAAAACCTACACCTCTGCGTGTAAGCTAAACTGTGTGACATGTGAGCCCAACAACTTTCTAATGCCTTTGAGACATGCTCTCGGTAGAAGGTCCGCGACAATAGGACCTCAGACAATAGGAAATGTTCTCCACGGCAAAAGTGTTCGGGTTCGCGACCTGTAAAAAGGCCCTTCTTCAATTAAATTAATAGAAGAAAAAGTCTAGAGTTCGCACAAAAATATAAACACAAACCTCAAGATTTTTGGAAAGAAATTATTTTTCCAACGAGAACAAATTTGAGGTTTTTAAGGGGTCGTTCAATTATTACGTCACAGGTTTATGGCAGGAGGGTATTAATTTTTGTGATGATTTGCGACGAAGGGCAAATTAAATTTATTATGATGTCATAACGAAATATATGGTTTTTTGATTTCTTCGCGAGTAAAAATATGTTATAGCAGGTTGAAACAAAACATTTATAAAATATCGAAGGCTCTTCCAGTGTGCATTGCTGCCATGAGCAAAAAAAAACTTTTACCGATTAAACATAACATTGAGGAGCAAGGAGATGCTGAGTGTATTGATAAAGACTTTATTGATAAGAATATTTTGCCCGAAGCAGATATATCACCTAAAGAATATGAAAAGTGAAATTGTATTTCATTAGAAACTCACTTAAAGTCTCTACGGGAATAAATTAAATTTATTATAGGCTAATCTTTCTTTATTAATATATCGTATTCATTGAAATTTTTTGAAACGGCAATTATAGGGGGAGGTACAAGCAACATGTGACGTATTATGTGATGGAATGAGAGTATAAAAAATGATAATAATTAGCGTGACATAATAATTGAACAGCCCCTAACCCAGCCAATATTTTAATATTATGGCGGTGAAAAAATATTAAGCTTAATAGAGAGAACATACTAATAACAGTTACGCGCGGTGATGGTTATGTTATGATTTGGGAGTGCATGTCTTACAATGCAGTAAGATTGTTGTAATTGTTGTATACGGGTTATAAACGGGAACATGACAGCCTAGTGCTATGTGGAGGTGGTGCGATATAACATGCGAAACACTGCTGTAAAATTAGTGCAGGAAGGGACTTTCTATTTTTAATAATATAAAGACCCTAAACATACAGCTAACAGAACGAAGAAGTGACTCCTCTATAATGCCCATAGCAGAAAGGAAGACACCAACCCACTCACCGAACCTTAGAACCATAGAAAATATGGCACATTCTAGTCAGACATATCCATGAACTCACAGTTAAGAGCAGGGAGCATCTACCAGAAGTAACTTTTTAAACGTGGAATATGTTACCCACAAATATAAAAAAAATAGTGCAGTCAGTGCCTAGATTATAGTTTTTCAACCTTTTTAGTGTCGCGATCCACTAAATAGCTAAACAGTTAAGTAAAAAACGTTGCGACTCCCCCACTGCAATATGATTTGACCCTTATCAAAGTTTTACATCGGCCGGTTAACACAGCGACGATTCGTCCTTTTATAGTATCGTGATTTAAAAAGAATTGTTTTTATTTTTTAATTGCTTATAAACTCCGACGAGCGTGTTACGACGTACGCTTACGAATCGTAAAAAAAACGAATCATCTATTTTCTCTTTCTATTAATTGACGAATTGTCAGTGACAGATGTGTGTGAACGCACACATCCACAAATACCAAACTACAAGACTTGTGTAACCCCTTGTTTTTATATTACTTTTACCAGTTCGAACCTGTGCCCTGCGCTCGCACACACTTGTAAAATAACCTGCCTGCGCATGCGAGATCGTTCATTCGCCCCGAACGCGCTTAGGCAGGTTCGTACAAGCTATACGCTTTGGTAATAAAAACAAAGGAACGAGACGAATGGTTTCATTGCTAATTACGTTTTTACGAAAACAAGTATTGCGATTTCTTCTCTCAGTGATGAATAAATTGAATAAGTATGTGGTAATTCAATAAATTAAAACAAAATAAAATTGACAAATTTGTGACAAAATGAAATGCACCATCTATATTTTGTGAAACAGTAAAGAAAAAGACCAGGTTGTACAATGAAACATATTTAAAATATGGATTCATTGGCTTGCGTGATAAGCCGCAATGTGTTGTTTGTTATCATGTTCTGTCCGCAGAAAGCATGAAGCCTTCAAAATTAGTCCGACATCTGAAAACAAAAATGGTAAATCACTTGTCTTGAAAAATCAACAAATTGCTATCAGCAAATCAAACCGTAAAGAGACCGCAGCACTTCAAGCATCTTATTTAGTAGCATTAAAAGTAGCCAGGCCGTCTAAGCCCCACACGATTACGGAAAAGCTCATTTTACCCGCTGCCATTGATAAGGTCAATGTGATGATAAATCCGGAAGAAACAAAAAAGTTTAAAACTATACCACTTTTAAGTGACACAATATCGAGACGTATTAAGGAAATAGTCAATGATGTTCACGATCAAATAATTAAAAAGGTTCAATTAAGTGTATTTATTGTTATTCAGTTCGACGACTCAACAGACATGTCGAACTTGGCGCAATTTTTGTGTTTTGTCCGATACGAATGCAAGGGGTCAATTAAAGAAAATATGCTATTTTGCAAATCAATCACACAACACAAAACGAAAACTTGGACTTTAATAATATCACCTAAAGAATATGAAAAGTCAAATTAATAAATACATTGCGGTATATACTGATGGCACGAAAACCATAATGTGGAAGAACAGTGGTGTTATTACTTCCACATATTATGCTACATGGGCGTACTGCTTTCCTCACAGAAATGGGCTTGCTACAAAGAAGATACCAGATTTTATATAAATGTTCTGTCAGAAGCCGTAGAAATTGTTAATTTTATTAAAAGCCGACCATTGTAGGCTAGATTTCTTTCAGTCCAGTGAAATTCAGTCAGGTGGTTGTCGCGAAGAAAAATTCTAACGAGGCTTTTTAAATTGTGAGTTTAATTGAAAATCATTTTTACCGATAAAAATAGATTATTTTCAGAGTTTACACAAGATAGAGACATTTTATTACTATTGGCTTACTTGAGTGATATATTTTTGACTTGAATACGAGTTTACAAGGCCGTAACAAAAATATTTTACTAATGACAGATAAAGTCAATGCCTTCATCAAGAAGCTCGGTATTTGGATTATATGGCTTGAAAAATTAATGATTGATGCAATTTTGATGTATTGACTTTAACTTCGGATTATATTACTAAAAATATGGATTTAGAAAATTCAGTTATTGATCGCGTGTTGAAAAGCATGAAAACGCATTTACGCGAATTGAAAATTCAATTACTAGAATATTTTCTAGTGGGTTCTTTGTGGGTTCTTTATCCATTTGAAGAAATATGTTGTTGCAGCTGCTGAATTACCTATTGAGATTCACAACCAACAATTATTAAAGTATCAGCTGACAAAACTCTATAACTAGAATTGATATATATATATATATATATATATATATATATATATATATATATATATATATATATATATATATATATAACTCTATAACTAGAAGATTTAGATAAGTTTTGGCTTGCACGACTAGATGAATACGGTAGCCTAGTAACGGAAGCTTTGAAAACATTGACCCCCTTCGCTACTTCGTACTTATGCGAAAAAAGCTTCTTGTATATGGTGGCTTTAAAAACTAAATATAGAAATCGTCTATTATCACTATCAAATAATTTGCTTATGTGTGTTTACAATGACGATTCACGTATGCAAAAACAAATGAAAAACAAATACAACTGTCGCATTAACTTATTATTTCAAACAACTTTGGCCATTAATTTATTTAAGTATTTTTATTATGTTATTATTACCTGGTAATATTTAATTTTCTAACACTTGTTTTTAAATTTAAAATACTTTAGTAGAAGGATGTTGCCTATACGGGTCTTATTTTTTTAACAAATTGCGATCCCCCATATTCCTGAACACGACCGCCAAGTTGAGAAACGATAGCCTAGATGGTTGGAAGCTGTCATTCGTGTTAATGAGATGAACACAAAACGTTAAATAAATTATATGCCAATGGAAATTGGAAATAAATGTTTTGAAAGTCTTTTGAAATAAATTAATAATATTAAGTTTCATAAAATCAAGAATACTTAATATGAAGCTCAAAATTAAGCCACCTCGCTATATAGAATTACTTGTACCTCAATTTTTTATGTAGTTATGAAGCAGGACACTACAAGAATCAGTTTTGCTTTATTTCAAATATTTTTTAAAGTTATTTATCTGCAGAATAAAATATTTAATGTTTATTATTATTTTGTTTACTTATCGTACTTGTTTATTTTGCTAGTCTGTTCGAAAATAGCAAAGTTTCTAATAATTTTCAGAATTACATTTCTATCAGAAAAGGTGATCAATTTTATTTTGATAAGTTACATATTTTTTATTAATGAAAATAAATATCTGACATACTCTCATTATATAATTTCTCAGCTTTCTAGATAATTCCTTATATATATATATATATATATATATATATATATATATATATATATATATATATATATATATATATATATATATATATATATATATATATATATATAAATATATACATTATTATTCACATTACGTATGGGCTCTGGTGGACCACGCGAAGTACAATTAGAGGCGTTTGTTGTTGTTAGCCTTCCTTTGCGCTCATACTAATTTCATTCTTTCGCTATGAGCTTTTTTCCTTTCGTCAGACCAAGTTGTTCCAGTCTTCCTACATTTTTCTCTCTGGCCAACCTTCCAAATGTTAACCTTGTGTGTGAAACACCCTCTATCCTGAATTTCACTTTGTGTAATATTTGCTGATCTTAGGTCCTCTTTAATTGCAGCAATCCATTTAATTATTTCTACTTTAGCCCTACTCCTATTTTCATAAAATTCGACTATTTGTCTAGTTAGCCTACTCGGATTCATCCGTTTTATGTCTCCGTAAAACTTAAGTCTTCTTTTTCTCATATCGCTATGTATATCTGTGTGTATTGTTTGATTTCTTGGTTTTCTCGAAGTCGGTATGTTGTACTATTTATTTGTTTAGGGCCTAAGATTTTTCTTATGATTTTTCTTTCCTTCTTTCCAATGTCCTCGATATCCCTCTTTCTATTCAAAATGAGCGTTTCTGCAGCATATAGACATTCTGGCTTAATAACTGTGTTATAATGTCTCAGTGTTGTGTTTTAAGATAGGCATGTTTTGTTCTAAATATTTTTTGTAAGTCTCAATGCCGTTTCCATTTTTTGACATCTACCCTTGTTGGCCGCTTTTTCCAACCCATTTTCGATGATTATTTCACCCAAATATTTGAATTGAAAGACTCGTCTGATGTTACCATATTTTGTTTTTAGAAATGGTGTTCTTAGTCTGTTGCAGGTCATGTATTGTGTCTTTTCAAAGGAAATTTGGAGTCCTACCTTTTCTGCTGTTTCTTTTAGGATTTCAATCTGTTTCTGTGCCATTGATACATCTTGAGCTAAAATTGCTAGATCATCAGCAAATGCCAGACAATCAATTTTGATGTTGGTTCTCCCCAGTTTAATAGGCTGGTCAATATTCAGGGTCGACTTTTTTTCACGCCACTCCTGTATTACTTTTTCTAGAACACAGTTAAATAAGAGTGGCGAGAGTCCATCCCCTTGTCTCACTCCAGTTTTAATTTCGAAGGACTCTGAGATGTCACCCATGAATTTAATTTTGACCTTGTGTTAATTAACGTTGCTTTAATAATTGCCAGCGTTTTCAGATCTAGTCCTTGCTCTTTCAAGATTCGGAATAAAGATTCGCGGTCAATAGAATTATATGCTTTTTTAAAATCTACAAATGTACAGACGAGATTTTTATTGTGCAGTTTTTGATGTCTTAAAATCAACTTTAGATTCAGGATCTGTTCAGGGCAGGATCTGCCCGGTCGAAAACCTGCTTATATTCACCAATGTTAGGTTCTAACTGTCCCTGTGCTCTGTCTAGTAGACATTGAGATAGAATCTTGTAACAAACTGGGAGAAGAGATATCAATCTATAGTTGTTTACATCCGTTCTATCTCCTTTCTTATGTAGTGGATGGATTAGAGCATCTTTCCAATCTTCCGGAATCCATTCAGTTCGCCAAACTTCTTGTAGAATTTTGGTTATTTCCTTGATTGTACCTGGACCAGCGGATTTCAAAAGTTCAGCAGTGATTCCATCTTCACCAGAAGCTTTGTCATTTTTAAGCCGCTTGATTTGCCTAATTATTTCATCTTCATTCGGTGGTAATGAATCTGGGTTTGTTTGTTTAGGGTTTAGTGTTGCTAATTTGTTAAAGGGCTCAGGACAGTTTAGTATTTGTTCAAAATCTTTCGCAAGTTCTTTGCAATTTTCTTGGTTATTTAGAGTTAATTGTCCGTTTTCCTTTTGGAAGCAAAGACTTTGCGGTTGATAGCCTGTTAATTTAGTTTTAAATGTTTTGTAAAAGTTTCGGGTGTTATTTTTTGGAAATCTGTTTCTATTTCATTAAGTTGATTGTTTTCATATTTTCTTTTAGTTTGTCTAATTAGCTTCGATGTTTCTTTTCTTACTTCCAAAAAGATGTTATAGTTTATTGCTGTTTTTTGACTGTTCCAATCTTTGAATGCTTTACTTCGGCTTAATACTGCTTGCTCGCAAACTTCATCCCACCACGGATGTTTTCTACGTTTTTGTAAAGGGACCAACTTTAAGGCTGTTTTAATAATTTTTTGTTTCAATTCTTGCCAGTTCTGTGCTGGTTGTTTATCAAGCTCTTCTGTTAGGGCTGGTTTTATTTTCGTTGGGTCAAACTTTGGTATTAGCAGCCTCTTTTGAATAAGTTTTCGAGGTTTTAAGCTAAGTTTGATTCTAGTCAAGTAGTGATCCGTGTCTATACTTGCTCCTTTCCTGACTTGAACATTCAAAATCTCTTTATAATTGGGGTACGAAATGACAACATGGTCAATTTGAAATTCGCCCATGTACGTGTTAGGGCACCTCCAGGTCTTTTGTTTTGTTATTTTCTTCTTAAAATGGGTTGACATTATTTTTAGATTAAACTGCGAACATAGTTCAATCAATCTTCTACCATTATGGTTAGTCCATTTATGAGCGGGAAACCTGCCGACTGTTTTCCTGTACTTTTTTTCTTTCCCTAGTTGGCATTGAAATCACCCAATAGGATTTTTACATGGTTAGAGGGAATTTTGGAGATAGTCTTTTCCAGAATTTCCCAGGGGCTTATTTTCTTTTTCAGGATTAGATTTATTTTCTTCGTTAACTGGGAGGTGTGCATTGATTAATGTATAGTTTTTGTTAGCACACTTGAGGGATAGTGTCATAAGTCGATTATTTACTGGATGGACATTAGTTATAGAACCAAGAATGTTTCTTGAGACAGCGAAATCAACACCGAGATGTGGTATATTTTTGAGTATTCTTTTGTCCGTTTTACTTTTAAAAAGTCTGTAGTTGCCAATTCCAAGGTGTTATCATCTGTCAATCTGGTTTCTTGTAAAGCTAAAATTTGGATTTTTTGCTGATTTAATGTTCGCCCCAATTCGTGTAGTTTTCCTGGCCGCAGGAGAGAATTGATATTTACCGTTCCAAAGAAAGTTTTTGTTTTCGGTTTCAGACGTTGGCTAGAGGTCGCAGACTCCCTCTGAAAGATTTTGCGTTTAAGCCCGGACGCCCCAGAATCCGAAAGTCCGGTTGTACCAGCAAAGCTGGCGGAGGATTGTCTACCTCCTGGGGTAATTTTGTAATTACTAGAACGCTTCATCTTGTACTTTGAATTAAAGGTTTGAACCATGACGGTTCAGAGGTTGACTGGAGGGGTTAGTTCCAAAATTTAAATATCAGCCGCACCACTGGTGAACAGACGCTGACCCCTCAACCGCTTGATACAAGTCAGACGCTAAGTGGATTTAGTTTTTTTTGCCTTGGTTCGGGGCTGCTTATTTTGAGATATTCGCAGCTGTTCATTAATATCTAATGGAACTTTCACTATCCACCCCCCGTGACCCGTCCAGTACCTTAGGCGAGGTATACTGGAATATATATATATATATATATATATATATATATATATATATATATATATATATATATACATATATATATAAATATATATATATATATATATATATATATATATATATATATATATATATATACATATATATATAAATATATATATATATATATATATATATATATATATATATATATATATATATATATATATATATATATATATGAGAATTCTGTTAGTTGTTTAACCGGGAAGGAGAGCCCCACCCATCCCTTAGGCCACCGTCATCTCATCACGTAATGCGTATGAGTATCTCTTTTGGATGTGGAAATAAAAAATTATACACCCCATAAACACTATACAACATTTTTACTGAATAAGAATTTGTGCACTGATAGCTAAACAATAGCTAAACAATATGCACTGATAGCTAATACAATTTTGATAATTAGAATACTAGAATATGTACTAGCAAAAGTATTTGCCGAATACTCCAATAGTTATAAAGGGACTTGAATAAGTTCTCACTGTTT
Source organism: Cosmopolites sordidus (assembly GCA_031761425.1). Classification (NCBI taxonomy): domain Eukaryota; kingdom Metazoa; phylum Arthropoda; class Insecta; order Coleoptera; family Curculionidae; genus Cosmopolites; species Cosmopolites sordidus. The sequence goes on along the minus strand of JARFXV010000631.1, from coordinate 111,560 downwards.
CGTGACAGATAGTGCCAGTTCTTAGCATTTTTGCATTGAGCAATACTACAGCCAACTTCATCCTGAAGCTCAACCATTAGGCCTGAAATGACATTATATGTTAGTACACGCCACAGTGTAACCAACATATTTTTCATACGTTAAATATGTCGAATTTCGGGTCAAACAAGGGGTATTTACGGGGAATTTAACTGCATTGTTTTTTCCAAAAAAAATCTGCAGCTGAAGCACATGGAATTCTTGTGGAGACTTACGGCGACCATGTTCTGTCGAAAACAATATACAGAGATTGATTTAAACTTTTTAAAAATAATGATTTTGATGTTGAAGATAAAGAACGCTAAAGAACGAAAAAGTTTGAAGACGAAGAATTGGAAGCAATACTCGATGAAGATCCATGTCAGACGCCAAGTGAACTTGCAGAATCATTATTAATTTTATTGATTACACAACAGTTGCAAAACATTGAAAAGCATTTGGAATGATTCAAAAGGAAGGAAATTGGGTGCCGTACAAATTGAAGTCGAAAGACCTCGAATGGCGTTTTTTGCATGTGGAAACAGCTGCTCCAACGGCAGAAAATGATTTTTTTTTCATCGCATCGGTGACTGGTGATGAAAAGTGAATACACTACAATAACCCGAAGCATAGAATATCGTGGGATAAGCCCGGCCATGCATCAACATCGACGGCAAAGCCGAATCTCCATAGTTCCAAACTCATGCTCTGTATTTGGTGGGATCAGTTGGTATAGTGTATTATGAGCTACTCAAACCCAACGAAACCATCACGGGAGATCACTGTTGACTACAATTGATGCGTTTGAGTCAAGTATTGAAGGTAAAACGGCCGCAATACGAGGAGAGACACGATAAAGTAATTTTGCAGCATGGCAACGCTCGGCCACATGTTGCAAAACCGGTCAAAACCTACCCCGAAACGCTGAAATGGGAAATCCTACCCCACCCGCCTTATTCACCGGACAATGCTTCTTCCGATTACCACTTCTTTTGTTCGATGATTTTTTTTTAATAAAGCATTCATTTTCACAAAAAACAGCGAGAACTTATTATTCCTTTCATATTTTTAGTTTTTCTGCTTCTGTGCTTTATTTTGCATTGAAAGATTAATATCTAAAAATTTCCACTATATTTAAAATTGTATGTATAACAATTGTTTCAACACATAGTGCCTTTTTCAAATACAAACTAAACTAAACTAACAGTGAGAAAAGTAATTACAACCTAAAATGCCCATATACCATAAAACATGATAGTGGGGAAATCCATTTTTTTTGTCAACTCTAGGAGGACAATATAAGTTTAATAATGGTGAACCATTCAAGTCTAGATGGTCATTTAGCAAAACATCTATTTTTTTTTTAAATTAATTTCTAGGCTCTTAAAAGATTCAAATTTTTGGATTTATTCTAATTATATAACATTATAAAATTATCATTGAAAGTAAGCTTTTCTAACATTAAGTGTATTATCATTATTAGCATAATGATAATTATTTTGTTGTTTAGTATAACTTCTTTTATGTTCGTTGAGCCTAGTAGAGAAACATCTTCCTGTTTGTCCAACATAGACTTTTGGACACGACCAGCACTCAAATAAACTCCTGATTTATACAGTTTATTTGTTTGATTTTTATTGTTTTTAATGTTTGAAGAAGAGCAACATAATAGTATTAACTTTTTTTGACCTCACATCTACCAGAAAAGACAATAAACATGATTTTACAATTTTTCATAAACCATTACATACAGATTTAGTTATACACATTAAATCTTGTCATCCTTATTCACAAAAGATGGCAGCAGTTAACTCTTTTATACATTAAATATCCCCATGTCAATAGATAATTATAATAAAGAATTGAATGTCATCAAACAGATCGCAGTAAATAATGGATACGACTCAAACATTATAAATAAATTAATTAATAAAAAAAATATATAATAAAGCCATTAATTTAATATATCCGTTCAATAATATCAAAAATGCAGCGTTCAAAATAATTACATATACGGGAAAAGTTACCAAATTAGTGTGAAGATATTTATCCAAAACAAACAGTATAAATATTGCTTTTAAAACAAACAATAGCCTAACAAACAAATCAGGAGTTTATTTAATTGAGTGCAGGTCGTGTCCAAAAGTCTATGTTGGACAAACAGGAAGATTTTTCTCTACTAACATAACGAACTAACTCAATGAACATAAAAGAAGTCACACTAAACAACAAAATAATTCTCATTATGCTAACCACTTAATGTTAGAAAAGCATACTTTCAATGATAATTTTATAAAGCTACATAATGAGAATAAATTCAAAAAATTAAATCTTTTAGAGAGCCTACAAATTAATAAAAGAAAAAATTTGGATATTTTGCTAAATGACCAGCTAGACTTGAATGATTCACCGTTATTAAACTTACATTGTCCTCCTAGACGTTCACAAAAAAAAATAAGTTACATCACCCTGTACACCATAAGCAGCAACGAAAGCAGACACTTCCTTTCGGCCGAACCTGTAGCATAAACATTTTTTACCACCAGATCACATGAATTGTAATAATATTAAAGTCAATCAGAGTTTGTCATTCAGGTCGAACAGACGTATTTGTAATTTCAATTAAAATAAAGTTTTTAAAAACAGTTTGTCCATTACTTAAAAGTTAAGTGGCGCAGTCGGTAGGATAGCCGAAATCGACCTGCATAGCGCATCGATCTTCGATTTATCGATTAATCTGCTATTCGAACAATGATTGATTTTTGACTCGAAAAAGGTGTGCAGAGAGGCTCTAATTCAAGAAACCCATTCCATCGAGGAACTGCTGCTTTCATCGGAAGAAGTCATCACGGAGATTGGAACGAAAATAGTCCTATCTTGCGGGGTAAATTTGGCTGGAAAGGAAATACATCGCCTAGTCACCACCTGTTTTCCATAGAACAAAAAGAAATGTTCAAGTTGTTAATCATCTTAATGTAAGTAGAGCAATTCATGTCTATCGACGATTTACTAAACACTTTTGGAAGACTTAATTTAAAACCTAAATCAGACTCTGATTCAAACATAAATTTCGAAAGTAATTTAAAACAAAATATTTTAATCGAAAATATAATAATGGCACAATTTAAAATCGAATATTTGAGTTGCGTCCCGCAATTTGACGGAAATGCCAGTGAATTAAATAGATATTTATCAACTTGCAAATCATTAATTGACAATTTTTACAATCCAGATCAACCAAATGCTTTTCAAAACATTTACTTGCTTAATTGCTTAATTGGGAAGCTAAGTGGAAGCGCTCGACTAGTTGTTAATGTACAAAATGTGAAAACATGGAATGAGTTAAGAGATACCTTATATAGAAATTTCGCGGATAGACGTGATGAAACATGTCTTAATAGAGATCTTGTAATGTTGAGACAAAATCAGAATGAATCTCCCCAAAATTTTTACGATCGCTGTCTAGAATTATTAAATTTACTCTGCAGTTACGTTGATGCTCATGAAGACGCTGTATCAGCCAATACTAAGCATGTTCTTTACCAAAAATTAGCTCTAAAAACATTTTTATCAGGTCTCAAGGAACCGTTAGGAAATACAATAAGGTGTATGCGACCGAAAGATTTAACTGAAGCAATTCAGTTTGTAATAGAGGAAAACAACACTAAATATTTTCAAAATCACGGTACAAATTACATACCGAAGCCAAATCGTAAACTATTTTCTACAAATAAGCCTCCATCTTTTAATAGTAACGTACCCAATTTTAATTTTCAACCTCAACCTAATTTTAATTTTCAGTCCCCGCTTCAACCAAAATCAAATTTTAATCAACAACCCCGACCAAATTTCCCATCACAACCGATAACAATACAACCCAATCCAAATTGTCGCCAACCCAGATTTGCGACTAATTCTCAAGTATTTGGCCAACAAAATAAAAATGTATTTAAACCCGATCCGTCAGTACCATTACCTAAGCCAACTCCCATGAGTGTGTCGAGCCGACAATCATACAACCCGTCAGCTCCAGGTCCGTCCCGACCTAATTTCTTTCAAACAACCGGTCCGAAAAATTTTATCTTTTTTAACTTTAACACCGATCTTTAACACCGAATTAAAAGATGAGACGCAATTGCATAACCAAAATTATGACACAAATCAATATGATTATAACTACCAAAATTTGACGAAAATATAGAGAATGAATCGTTTGAAGAAGAAAATTCAAACGAAAATTTTTTAGAAACGCCTCAAACTCAGACGTACAGGTAGAACCCCAAATTTTATCTTTAAATACTTTAAATTGTAGTGAATTGCCTTATATATTTTTACCAGAATTTAATATTAAAGTTTTAATAGATTCAGGATCCACGAAATCATTCGTTGACCCCCAAATTGCTGAACGATTTTTTCCAAATTTAATTAGAAAGGACCCCTTCATTGTCTCTACGGCCTTTCAAAAATCCTCTCACAGATACAGTGCAACAATTCCATCTTCGAAATTATTTAATTTACCAGAACCGATTTCATTGAAATTATTTTTATTTAAGTTTCATAAAACCTTTCAGGGATTAATAGGAATAGACAATTTGAAACTTCTACAAGTTAGTATAGATCTCGCTAATGGATTTCTAATAACGCCTCATACGAAAATAAAACTTTTATTCCAAAACACCACAAGTAGTCTGAACCTAATATCTATCAGCCCTCGTAGTGAACAAGTAATAAGAGTCCGAACATCTATTAAGAATGGTGAACTTATAATACCGTATCAACAATTTCAAAACTGCGAGATTCCCGAGTCCCTTACTGTAGCACGTAATGGCATAGCCCTAATATTAAATAACACTACCGACAAGATAGCGCTGGATATGTCACAACCATTAGAAGTAGAGAAATTTAATCGTAAAAAATTACAGGAACTTTATTTAAATAATTTTGATGATACAGAAAAACATGAACTTGACCTATCTAAACTTCGTGTCGATCACCTAAATACAGAAGAGCGAAAAAGTATATTAAATTTGTGCAAGGAATATTCTGATATTTTTTACAACGAAAATATGTCATTGACCTTCACAAGTAAAGTAAAACATAATATTGAAACAACGGACGACATACCGGTGTACACTAAATCATACCGATATCCGTTTGTACACAGACAAGAAGTGGCAAACCAAATAAGAAAAATGTTGGATCAAAACATCATACGACCAAGTAATTCGCCTTGGTCGTCACCAATTTGGGTGGTTCCCAAAAAAATCGATTCCACCGGAAGTGGTTATTAAACCGCTTCAGTGGTTATTCTCATTGAAAGATCCAAGTTCAAATCTACTACGTTGGAGAATAAAATTGGAAGAATTTAATTAAAATATTAATTTACAAGAGGGGAAAATACAATACCAACACCGACGCCCTTTCACGTGTCGAGATACACACGAAAGAATTCTGGAAACAAGTAGATGACATCATAAGCGAATACGACGAAAATCAGTCAAGAAATGAATTATCCCAAAAACAAACAACATCGCAACACGAGAGTCCGCCTTTAGATTTATATACCGGAGATATTCCCATTCCGGACTTAACCAATGACGATGATGATTCATTATCTTTGCAAGTTCAACCTGACATGGAAAATGAACAAGAAAATAATGACGGAGCAACCATTCACTCTAATGACGAACAAGACCCGATAGTGGGCATACCAATTTTGGAAGCACCTGTTAATTATGGCGCTAATCAAATTATTATACAACAAGTTTTACATTCCCCCGCTAAACCTAAAACCATAATTATTTTTGGTAAAAAACGAAGAAATTTAGTACAAATATCAAAAATTAATTTCGAACAAGACGTTATTGATTTTGTTAAAGAATATGTATCACCTGGAAAGATCTATGATTTATATTTCGATAATAGTGAAATTAAACTTATTGACATCATGGACGAAGACAACATGAAAGAAATAATACAAAACTACCACGAAGGCAAAACAAAATACCGTAGCATTGATGAAACAGAACAAAAAATAAAAATTAAATACTATTGGCCTAATCTTAAAAGTTCAATTCAAACATACATTGACGATTGTGAAACATGTCAAATTAATAAATACGAACGAAACCCTGTTAAAATTCCGATAAACATAACACCCACAGCAACAAAACCGTTCGAAATTATACACATCGATACCTACACTTTGGAACAACGTAAATTCTTAACTATCGTTGATAGTTTCTCGAAATATGCCCAAGCGTACCTGTTAAAATATTTTGTATCAACAGATATTGCCGATATTTTATTAATTTATTTTTCTCATCACGGTATACCATCACAAATAATATTAGATAACGGAACAGAGTTTAAAAACTCAGTTGTAACGGAATTGTTTCAGCTTCACAAGATAAAAGGTCACTTCTGTTCACCCAACCATCCCCAGTCTAATGGCATAATAGAACGGTTACATTCTACACTATCTGAACATATTTGTCTATTAAATAACAGTGGTTTTCAAAAAACACCAGTTATTCAAAAAATGATATACGCTATTTTAGCATACAACCATTAAATTCATTCGTCAACAAATTTTAAACCGATCGATGTGATAAACGGTCATATTTCGCCAGACGATCCTTTCGATATCGGTGTAAGTAAAATTTTAATTTCAGAATATATTCAAAATCATAAAGAAAAATCTAGAGTCCTATATGCAAAATTAAATGAAAAATTAATTCAAAAAAGGAAAAAGTTGCAAATAAATTAAACCAAAATTCTGACAACTTAGAGATTTTCCAAGAAATTCAAAAGGTCTATCCTAAGAAACATACAAGGCAGAAAGCATCAAATAAATTCGCGAAACGTCCGTTCAGAAAAAAAAAAATTTAAACGTCAGTTCAGAAAAAGATATAGTTATAATAACTAAAGTTCTTATTTTATTTTCAGAATTTTTCATTCCCCGTGCAAAGGAAGAAAAATTGTCGTGAAAGAATTATACGACAACATCGGTATAATACCCGTTAAACTGAGAAATGCGAAACTGCAACAGAACACCTTTACTTTGATTTATTTTTATGACCTTCAACCGTTGATAATGGAGGCGAATAAACTTTATTTTAAAGGCAAAAATTTAACTGACACTATAGATACAAACAAAGTTTATTCTTTCGAATTGTCGAATTATTTAAAATTGTTAAATATTCTCCAAGATCGAGTTGCAACAAAGATCAATGAAATATTACCTCAATCAGGTAGAGCAAAACGCGGATTGATAAATGGCTTAGGCTCAATATTTAAAACAATAATCGGAAATCTAGACGCTTCAGGCGGAGAAAAATACGATTAAATTAATCAGTTAATCAGTTAATCAATGAACTACAGACTAATCAGAAAAAACTAGCGGCAAATGTTTTGAAAGAAAATGCATTGTCATTAGGTTTGATCGAAAAATTTAATGTCACTATTCAAAAAATCAGTCACAACGAAAAATTGTTGGAAAGAAAGTTAAATCAGATTGGTAATATTATTAAATTACCAGCAGAAATCGAAAGTCGAATGTTTATTTATGACACCCGGAATGATTTAGAAACACGCGTCGAGAAGATAAAACGTTTATTTATATCACTTTAAAACAGGTTAGGTGATAAAAACTTTGCTTCCTTAGAACCACTTACAACACGTGGAATTGACAAGGGGACCATAACCGTACATATCACATATCTGATCTTCGTGTGTATTCCTACCTTTTTGGATACATAATATGTTGAAAATGCTCCTTATTTTCTGCCTTTTTAATGCTTAACAAATACAATTTTTGTGCCCAAGTACTCGCTGAAATTCCTATGTCAAATAACATCAAAACTTTCCATGTGATACTTATTTACACGTGGTATATACGCTTCGGTTATGCAATGCAATGCCATCTAGTGCCAAAATGGGAACTTTTACATCAACGCAACAGCACACGATAATAATCATTATATTAATAGCTTTTCAAATGATTTTAATGCTACTATCTTTAGCTCTCTTACTACTTCAAGTATCTTTGACTCAAATAACACTTAATTTGAAGAGATTTACCACTAAACACCAAAACACTTTTTTGAACTGCTCGACGCATGTTTCGCTAACCATGTTAGCATCATCAGGAGATGATTTAATCTAATTCTAAACCTAAACTATGTTCTATTTATATGTAAACCATACTTAACGAAGCGTGTAAAAATCATGAATCGTGAAGTGTACTAAGCCTTACTTTAATAATTGAAAAAGTTGACTGAAAGGAATCGGTCCTTTATCTCGGTTCATGATTTTCTTACATTTTTCTATTTGAATGCTTTCATATGCATCCAAAGCCCTATTATTATTAACACTTTTAATTAGTCTTAAATTACTAATATCTATACTGTGGTCATGTTCGATTGTATGTTGGGCAAAAGAAGATTTTTCATTTCTCCCATATCTAATGTGGGCAATATGTTCTTTATATCTTGTCAATATGGATCTTTTTGTTTGCCCAATATACCTTCGATCAGTCTTGACAGCTAATTTCGTAAATCCCCGACTTTTCATGTTGCTCTACTTTATCCTTTGGATTACCCAGAACATCTCTTAATTTATTATATGGTTCGTACACAACCTTAATGTCCACTTTTTTCATTCGAGCAGTTAAAAAAAATCGTTTTGGTGTTTAGTGGTAAATCTCTTCAAGTTTAGTGTTTCACACCAAAGGTTCCATTGATTATTGGCGTTAGTTGTAGACGTTGAGTTTTCCTCATTCAAAATGAGGAAAGTCTTTAAACTATTTAGATATTGTACTACAAGTTATGTTTCTTTAATTTCAAACACAGGATAACATTTACATTAAAAGTGCATCGAGACCACAGGGAAGAACACTGAATAGAGAAGACTAAAACATTACTTATATTCTAATTGATCATAATCTATTTAACTGAGGTAGTCGATACTTGATGGAAATTCATTTTAAATAAATAAGCAAAGATTAATATCTAAAAATTTCCACTATATTTAAAATTGTATGACTTAACTTTTAAATAATGAACAAACTGTTTTTAAAAACTTTATTTTAATTGAAATTACAAATACGTCTGTTCGACCTGAATGACAAACTCTGATTGACTTTAATATTATTACAATTCATGTGATCTGGTGGTAAAAAATGTTTATGCTGCAGATTCGGCCGAATAAATTAGAACTGTCTAAATACTGGGCGAAATTGAAACTTTATCGAAGATTGGCTCTAAATTGTTCGCTTCTATTTGGGTTTTTAGTAGGTAGAGTTCGTCTAGGTTGATTACTTCCAGATGGGCGCTTAAGTTGAGGGCTGGCATGTTTTTTGTTTCTTTGTCAAAGTCCGACAGGAGAAACGGTTGAACCTTGGACTTTACAGCTTCTTCGTTATTCGTGATTACTTCTTGACTCGTTTGGATGCGGCAATTTTCAGGTATATCGAACAAATATGTACCAAAAATTCGTTGATTTTCCTTTTGTTCGTCGCAGTCTAATTGTCTAACTTTACATGGGCTGTACTTTCCAATCTCTTGTAAATCCGACTCTTCACAAAGGAATAGCTGATTCTCGGTTTCTTGACATATTTTATTTGGGGATGCGTAGTGCAATTCATTTTTTATCAGGAATTTACCTTTTGGAATGATTACCTTAAACAGACTTTTACTTAAAACAGGCACCGAATAAAAATGATAAAGTTCGAAGTTCTCGTCAAAAGTAAGAGGGATTCTAAGAAGATAGATAATTTTACTGTTTGATATATAAGAGTCTACTTTAATAATTTTTTCATAAAGAAACGTATTTTTTTGATTTGCTTCCAAAGGCATTTTATTTAAACCAACAGTATTTTTAATTTTAATTAGTCCTTGATATAAATCATTTGTTTTTATAATGCTAGGATGAAATATTTTTAACTTTGAGAAGGTGATGGAATTTTCTAAGTCTTGTAAGATGTTGTCTATAATTCCATAGATGTTAATAATTTGTGATAACGTATCCGTAATAAACATTCGACTTTCGATTTCTGCTGGTAATTTAATAATATTACCAATCTGATTTCACTTTCTTTCCAACAATTTTTCGTTGTGGCTGATTTTTTGAATAGTGACATTAAATTTTTCGATCAAACCTAATGACAATGCATTTCCTTTCAAAACATTTGCCGCTAGTTTTTTCTGATTAGTCTGTAGTTCATTGATTAACTTATCGCATTCTTCTCCGCCTGAAGCGTCTAGATTTCCGATTATTGTTTTAAATATTGAGCCTAAGCCATTTATCAATCCGCGTTTTGCTCTACCTGAATGAGGTAATATTTCATTGATCTTTGTTGCAACTCGATCTTGGAGAATATTTAACAATTTTAAATAATTCGACAATTCGAAAGAATAAACTTTGTATCTATAGTGTCAGTTAAATTTTTGCCTTTAAAATAAAGTTTATTTGCCTCCATTATCAACGGTTGAAGGTCATAAAAATAAATCAAAGTAAAGGTGTTCTGTTGCAGTTTCGCATTTCCCAGTTTAACGGGTATTATACCGATGTTGTCGTATAATTCTTTCACGACAATTTTTCTTCCTTTGCAGGCGGAATGAAAAATTCTGAAAATAAAATAAGAACTTTAGTTATTATAACTATATCTTTTTCTGAACGGACGTTTCAAATTACTTAAGTGAATTTTTCCATGAGAATCTGTTTCTGTCGTTTTGTGAATCTTGTTGATAGATTCTAATTTACTGGTTTCGCGAATTTATTTGACGCTTTCTGCCTTGTATGTTTCTTAGGATAGACCTTTTGAATTTCTTGGAAAATCTCTAAGTTGTCAGAATTTTGGTTTAATTTATTTGCAACTTTTTCCTTTTTTGAATTAATTTTTCATTTAATTTTGCATATATGACTCTAGATTTTTCTTTATGATTTTGAATATATTCTGAAATTAAAATTTTACTTATATCGATATCGAAAGGATCGTCTGACGAAATATATATATATATATATATATATATATATATATATATATATATATATATATATATATATATATATATATATATATATATATATATATATATATATATATATATATAGGTATGCTGTTTTTGAAAAAATTGACACACTCTTATTTTTAAACGAATATCAAAATGTACGTACAATTGTATACGTAATTGTATTGTGTATACGTTGTATGTACGTAACAAATGTATTACATTAGTGCTTTTTGCACGTCCATTTTTGTCAAGGCATTCTTGTAGACGGGTAGCAAAATGGTCCATATTCCATTCGAGCATGGAATCCTTTCAATTTCGCGCGTTATGATTTCGGAAAGAGCTTCAAGAGTTCGCGGTTTGTCTATGTAAGCTTAGGATTTGAAGTAACCCCATAAAAAGTAGTAACAAGCTGAAAAGTCTGGTGACCGAGGTGGCCATTCCATATTCCCACGCAACGAAATTAGGCGCCCAGGGAAATATTCACTTAAAAAGGCCATTGTTGCTCTTGACATATGGCAAGGTCTTGTTGAAACCAAAGTGTGTTAAGGTTAATGTTCGAGATACGACACACCAAAGTTACAGTTACTCTCTCGGAGTGCAGAGGTTGATCATGTAGTTCTTGGGGGTTTTCGGGTACCCAGTATCGAAGGTTTTGTTTGTTTGCCATCCCCGATAAATGAAAATGGGCCTCGTCACTCACGAACAAAGCGATGTTGTCGTCCAGCATTTTCAACACCCTTTCTGAGAACCTACACCGTCTCACAATGTAATTTTGTTGCAATTTTTGGACAACCATAATTTTATACGTATATAACCGAAGGTCTGATATTCTAAGACCGCGCGCGTAACCTACTGCTACATGGAAAGGACTGGTTTCCACCGCTTGTCGCACCCTTTCAATGTTTTTCGGGGTTCGTACTGTTCGATCTCCTCCCCGTGCAGTCACAGGTCTCAACGATCCTGTTGTTTGAAATATGTTCATCCACTTCATAATGGCATCGCGTTTTGGAACGCGACCATGCCGACCAACGTTAAAATGATTTTGAAATCGTCGCTGTGTGGGTACAACAGAACGACCAGTTTCAATAAGACTGTTGTAAATAAATATTCGAAGTGCCTCAGACCACGGCTCCATGGCTACTGAGATGGCATCCTGGAGCGAGTAGATATCAACCATCCTGAAAAACTACCACTTTGCCTGAAAAGAAAAGCCTTTGATCAGTGTGGCCTGTCCGTTATGACATACGGAAACCTGAAACCTGGACACTCACATGGCAGTCAGTTCAAAAACTGCAGGTAGCACAGAGGGGAATGGAAAGATGTATGCTGAGCATTACTAGATTGTATAGAAAGCCCTGAACAATAATCAGAGAACAAGCGAAAGTGTGTTACATCATTGGAAGAATAAACGAATTCAAATGGAAGTGGGCAGGCCATGTAGGGAGACGATGGGACAAAAGATGTACCAAGGCGATCCTGAACTGGATACCGCTTGATCGCAAACGTCCACGGAGAAGACTGAAAACACGATGAACTGATAACATCATTAGTATATTGGACCCGAATAGCAGCAAGCATACTGATGAGACCTTTATGCTGCAGTGGTTTAACACAGTGCATGCATTATCCATAACACTGTAACATCCTGCAGTGGATTAACACATCATCATCACCATCGGCGCAGTGACTAAGGCGATGAGCTCTCGTCAGCATGGTTGCGGGTTCGACTCCCGTGCTCGGTCGGAAAAAGAGGAAAAGGTCGCAACGGTGTTTATAAACAATTTTCAGGCGTGATTAATTCCCATAAAGCCGTGGGCCTAAAATGGCCTGCATAAGGCATATTTCCAACAGGATGGCGCCACCGCATATTTCCCAAGTAAACATGGGCTTATTGCGAGCCAAGTTCGGTAACTCGTTAATTTCACGAAATGGCCTCATCGCTTGACAGCCGAGATCATGCTATTTAACTGCTTTAGATTATTTCCTCTGGAGACATGTGAAAACAGATTTATAGCAATAATCCCGCGACTATTGGTGATTTGAAAACTAACATTCATCAAGCCACAGTCGCCATACAGCCCGAAATGTGCGCCAAGGTCATCGAAAATTGGCGCGAGCGGATTCGTGTCTGCACAAAGAACCGTGATGACCATTTGGCTGAAATCTTCAAATGTCAAATATTCAAATCATAAATTGCTTATCTGAATCTCTTAAATAAAGCAATCGGAACCGATTTTGTGCAAAAAATGTATTTTATTTAATTTTGAACTTCCATTATTCTTATTGGTAGACCCTTTACTATAGAACGTCAGAATCTCCACTTTAAACTTCTTACTTTAAGAATTTTACCACCACAAGAACAAAAGCTAATCTATGGATTTACAGAACATAGAAAGCCAATCAAAATTTGAATTTTTGAATGCCAAATAAGGTCTATTGGATTTTTTTCACATCGACCCAATGTTGTATTACCTCTAACAACAGAACATCGATGCTTCCACAACAACATCGGAGATGCGGTACTGACATTCTGCCTCGGATGCAGACTGGAATGAAATATTTAGTAACAAATCGCGACTTTGGATTAGCATGCATGATGATCGGATTTGATATGAGATATTGTCTACAGTAGTAGATAATTTTTGGTATAGAGGTAAACTAGTCAGCTTACCATGACTAAGGATTATATGCAGGAAATCCTAGAACCTCGTCTATTTTGTTACCTTAGAATACTCCAAACCACATGTTGCTGAAAGGCAATACATACATGCCTTTGTATAACAAGGCCAGTTTGACATTTCTTAGATATCTTCTGAGACTACTTTTTACCTCGATCATCTAAATTTTATCTTTCAAATATTGGGAGCCTTAAAACATGATGTGCAAGTACCTGGGATGAGATATTCTAAAATCAAATTAGCCATCTGATTTAATCATACATGACTATGTAAAAAATCGAACTGGACGAACACTAGGTATAATTTACTTGATAAATTTTTATATATAATTTTTGAAATCTCTCCGACCTATTACCATGAAAGTTGAGATGTCTCTCTAGACCATCGTTTCTCAACCTGGGGTTCGCAATCCCTAGGCGGTCGCGGTCAGCAATATGGAGGGTCGCAATGTGTTTAAAAATAAGACCCGTATACAAAACAGCTTTTTATTAAAGTACTTTGAATTTAATTTAATAATAAAATAAACTTAAAGTAATAACCAGCCAACAGTAATAATGTTTCTCCATTTTGTAAAAACTCTGAAAATGAATTATTTAGTAATTAAAAAGTTAGTGTAAAAAAGGTTTTCAATTCATCTGGTAATTCAAAAAGCCTCGTTAGATTTTTTTCTCGCGACAACCACCTGACTTCAGTATGGAAATGCAGTGAGTCGTATTTCCCGCCTATTTCTTTGCACAATGTAGAAAGCAATTTACGGCTTCTAACAGAACATTTTGTAAATTATCTGGCATCTTTTTTGTAGCAAGCGCATTTCTGTGAGGAAATCAGTGCGTCCATTCCATATGTGGCATAATGTCTCTTAATTTTACTTTCACACCACTGTTTTTCCCCGTTATCGCTTTCACACCATCAGTACAAACCGCAATGAATTTATTAAAGTCCAAGTTTTCGTTTTGTGTTGCATCAATAAAAACTTTAAAGAGTCCTTCGCCAGTTACATGACTAGGGATTGATTTACAAAATAGCATATTTTCCATAATTGACCCCTTGCATTCGTGTCGGACAAAACACCAAAATCTGTTGACTCGTCGAAATGAATAGCAAAAACTCACTTGATTTAACCTTTTCAATTAGTTGATCGTGAACATCATTGACAATTTCATTAACACGTCTCGGTATTGTGTCATTTAAAAGTGGTATAGTTTTCAACTTTTTGCTTCCTCTGGACTTATCATCATATTGACCATGTTAATGGCAGCTGGTAAAATAAGCTTGTCCGTAATCGTGTGGGGCTTAGACTCCCTGGCCACTCTTAATGCTACTAAATAGGATGTTTGAAGTGCTGGGATCTCATTACGGCTTGATTTGTTGATTTTTCAAGACGTGTGATTTACGCTCGAAAAATTCTAATGGTTTGTTGACTGATGATGTTTTGAAGACTGATGTTTTGAATTCCAGTGCTGGAGTAATTTTAAAGGCTTCATGCTTTCTTTGGACATAACTTGTTAACAAACAGCACATTGCGGCTTGTCATCCAAGGCAATTAATCCATATTTTAAATATGTTTCATTATACAATATGGTCTTTTTCTTTACTGTTTCGCCAGATGTAGACGGCACATTTCGTTTTGTCACAAATTTGTCCATTTTATTTAATATTATTAATTTATTTTATTATCGCACTCTCATGAATTTATTTAACACTGAGTGATCGAAGAAATCGTAGTTTTTAACACTGGGTGAGAAAAGAAATTGTCATACTAATTTTCGTAAAAACATAATTAACAATGAAACTCTTCGTCTCGTTCCTTTGTTTTGATTATCAAAGCACATAGCTTGTACAAACCTGCCTAAGCGCGCCCGGGACGAATGATCGATCTCGCATACGCGGGTGAGGGCGCGAGGTGCGCGGGCGGGTCATTTTACAAGTGCGTGCAAGTGAAGGGCACAGGTTCGAACTAGTAAAAGTAAAATAAGATCAAGGGGTTATACAAGTCTTGTAGTTCGGTATTTGTGGCTGTGTGCGGTACTTCGGTATAAGTGTAACGGCCCATTCATACATACATTCATCCATCATTGATGATTTGTCATTTAATACAAAGACAACTAGATGATTCATTTTTTTTTTTCACGATTCTTAAGCGTGTGGGCACGCTCGTAGCAGTTTATAAGCTGTTTAAAAATAAAAACGATTATTCAGAAATCACGATACTGAAAAAAGGATGAATCGTCCCCGTGTTAACCGGCCGATGTAAAACTTTGATAAACGTCAAGTTAACATATTGTAGTGAGGAGGTCGCAACGTTTTTTACTTGACTTTTTGGCTGTTTAGTGGGTCGTGACACTAAAACACTTGATAAACGATGCTCTAGACTAAATATAAATCATTATTAAAAACTACTAAGCTCCGTGTTTCACCTTCATACTATTGTATTTCTTTTTTTTTTTTCATTTCATACTATCTTTATACTAAAAAGTGCAGTTATCAAATTAATATCGACAATAGTCATAAAATAATAATGATTTTATTAATTATATTTAAAGTATGCTTAAGGGATTACATGGGTTTCGAAGGGCAGAAAAAAAGGTACTTTCTCTATTTTTTTTTAATATAATCAAAGAACTATTTTATTCAAACTGTAGGCATATAAAAAAACAACATTTGAACAATATTTTATAAAATTTTCATCAAAAAATTTTGAAAATCCCGCCGCTGAAAACTGGTTTTCGAAGACCCCTTAGAAAAAAGTATCCACGCGAGGGTCAGGAGAACTCACGATAGCTTTATCCGAAATCAAAAAACCAAATATTTTCTATTGGACCATGTATTGCCTTATAATAAGGTGTAAAGTCATAAGAAGAAAGGTCAAAGAAAATCCTTCGTTCAATTATTAATCAATTTTATGTAGAACTATGCAAAATTTTAACAAGATCATACCGACACCGACTTCAAAAATACAGTTTTGAGAAAAACGCGATCAAAGTTTTAAGTACATGGAACTTACATGGAATCGTCGATTGCAGCCCTATAAAACAAAGGTCCTGCTAAAGCTGCAAGTTTGATATCCATACCGTGCAAAAAAATTAATACAGCAGAGATTCTGCTCCTAAATTAATACAGCTGCGATCGCTACCTACACTGAAAGTGTAGGCAGCTATTAATGCAGCAATTTCAACTATTTTCGAACTAGCAGGAAGTATTTTTGAAGTGATGTTCCAAATGGTTCAGACTTTCATTATTATTTTGCGTGAAGCCACCAACACACCACTCTAAAAGGACATCCTTATTAGCTTCGTCTTAAATGGGTTTGATAGCTGATAAAACATCACTCGGCAATGGAACGTAATCGTGCTTGAATGATGACCGAGCATTTGTAGCTGAAGCACGCTGTCAAGGGGACCATGAGTCAACGCCGCTCCAGCACTTCTCGTGTTGTGGATTTTGGTCCGCTGAGCTATAATGAAAGCAAGTTGCCCATATAGCGTCCTTCATCTTTTGCACTGAATCACAATTCCTTCTGATAGTCAGTCCGTAATAAACTGTTAATTTATCGATAAGGTTACCTGTAAGCTTGCCTTTGCCAGAAAGATTTTTTATTTTTTTTTTCTTTTCTGACTATTTTCAAAAGCGTTTATAAAGGCGACCCCTAGGGATTAGATAAAGTAGGAGAAACGATAGCTAATCAGCTGCCTCGATATACCTGCAACGCTACCGACCGGTCGAGTCGAATGGAAGGAGTTTGAAAACGCTTTTAACGAGTTTTACTTCGATTGACTTAAAACTTTGTGAAAATATTCTTGACATGTACTATTAGATTAAAAATTAAAAATGGATTGGTTAATATTTCAAAACCCATGTAACCTCTTAAGATAAATCAAGAATCTATGTTACAGAATCTTAAGAAAAATAATTTTTATTGTTTGTTTTACAGGATGGCAAGTTTAACTATATCCAATCCATTGGTTATCCAATGAGATTTTTTGTAATAAGAATTTTTGAAAATAATGTTGTTCAAATGTCCTCCTCGGCATCTGGTGGAATGTATTCTGGAGACCAAATTTTCAATTACTCTTTCACACATATCACGTGGTATTCAATGACGCTCTGAATGTTTCATTTAAGAAAAAGAATTGTTTTGGAGCTTATTTCTGTAAATCAGAGATTTAACATAACCCCGCAAGAAATAATCACAGAGCGTGAGATCGCATGATCTTGATGGCCAGTTAGGTTTCTTGCAATAAATCGATTGTCCGGCGAGATCTGTGACAAATCGCATCATCTTATTGAAAGAAAACATTATTTATATCCACACTTATTATTTCAGGCTAAAGTTATTCTTTAGCCTGGCTCAAATTATGCAGTTATGTTTGCTCACAAACCCATCAAGGCAGAAGTGTACTTCTTCGGAAAAGAATATTTTTTCCCCTAAATTAGGTCACAAGAATGGGTTGATCCACCAGACGTTGGGGACGTTTTAATCGACATTATATTCAAAACATTATTTGTTCTTCAAGATAAATGAAACTTATCGGATTATCACTTATAGTTATAAATATGCCTCAATTTAAAATCTGATACTCCTATTGGCCCCTTTATTAACTTTTAATTAACCGTACCCCATGTTCGTCATTGTTTATTTGCTTTCATGAAATAATGATTTTCCTTTCAATATTGGCATGAACCAAAAAAAAATTAACACTAATAAATGTATGAAAATAAAATAAATAATAGATATATTAATTAAAGTCAAATTAGAAATGAATTAAATTGGAAGATTTTACATGAAATGCATATAAATAACTAAATGTAAGGAGTCTATAAACCGGGATTCTAGTATCTAATATTTGTAGATAAATTTGATAATTAAATATATTCCTGGATAGGAAATGAATAATCATTTTCGAATTAAAATACACATTAGATATGCTCATGTTTTTTTTTACAGAAAAGGCCAGAACTAAGACTGATAGTAGCTTCAGCTACCCTAGATGCCAAAACAATAAAGGACTTTTTTAACCATAATCTCACAAGCGATCCTAAAAATGATACCTCTGTGATTCTATCCATCGAAGGCCGACAATATCCTGTTGATATTTTTTATGTAGCAGGTAGGAAATGTATAATATTTCTTTGTCTTTGGTAAAGGTTAAGCAGGTAAGTTTGCTGTTATAGTTAGCAAAATGGTCGACAATAAAGCTGCTTTACTTCATTCGTTCATTCAAATGTTGAAATGTATGGCTATCAATAGTACTAGGGTGTAATAAGTATTCGCGTTTTTGTGGTACTTGTTATCCACTGTTTAAATAATTTATTCCTGAAGGTAAAGTTTTAGGATTGGAGGCGCATCAGCAACTGAGAGGACTATTTAGCGACGGGACCTACAGTTTAACGTGGGTTTCGAACCACGGTCATCGGTTGCCAAAATCGCAGGTCCTCCCTCACCTCCTCGGACTATCTCGGGTTTTGTGAAAGAAAAAGTAGTTTTGTAGAAAACGTTTCAGATGGCATCCGGCCTTTACCTGCCATGACTGAGCGGTAATTCCTTGTCAGATTTTACACTCTTACCTAGAAACATTCACAAGCATTTAGAAAAAGTCCGTACCTAATACGGGAATCAAGCCCGCTCCACTTTAACTGTCTATCGCCAGGTTGCCGTCTTAGACACCGTGGCTAACGTGGGTCCATATATGGAGCCACATCGAGGACTGGTACCCCCATGAGTCTTTAAGGGTGAAAAATGAAGCCAGTTTTTACCTCTTCTTCAGTCCTGATTTTTTTTCCTCGCAAAAAGTGAGCCATTGACCGAAACAACTAGTAATCAAACGAAGCGACGTAGGGGCTGTATGCTGGATGAGGTAGAAGTCCAAAGTACATTTCGTACATTTTTGAGATGGTCATTTGTGAAGGACGGTCTTGCGTTCAGTGGCGGCTCGTGGGTTTTAAAAGTGGCAGGGCGTAGAAGAAAATAGTGCTGCTGAACCTTTTTTTTTTCTTTCCCCTTCATCCTTTTTACTTTTCGTGCTATTGAAACCCTATACAGGAGGTCAACCCCAGAAAAATGAGTTAAAGGAAAGGAACTGAACCAGGATTTTCTTTAATATATTTTAAAAGATTTTTATTTAAAAACTACTACTCAGTGTGTACACACGTAGCAAATTCCAAATCAAAACAATTATTTGCGAGGCGAACGAAATACGCGATGCGAGATATATCAAACGCTTCGTACCCATCAAATCAGCGTTTAAAACTAATTACCGATACACTCGGTCGCATGGAATCTACGTCCAAATCACATGTTTTAGAAAGCAATTAAACTCCCGAATTCTGACAAGCAACAAAACATGCAATGCCAACGACGGGATAAGATGACGTAGCGTACGGTCGCTGGTGGTAAACGTCCGACCAATGATGTAAAAATTGTGGCGAGAGCATAGAATTTTTACCCGCACTATTTGGTGTGATGGGTCGCCAGACGTTCTTCTACATTTGGAGATTTTAATTTTTAATAATATCTTAAAATGAGTTAAAGAAAAACTGAACGGGAATAAAATATGATGTTTTGCTCTGAAAAATTATTTACTGTGATAAATGCTGGAGGGGCGGCGCCCCAACGCCCATTTAGATATTAAAATTGTTTTATTTAATAAAAATATTTTTCCAGGCATATCAAAAGTGAAAATTTAAATTATTGTTTTTGGAAAACTTTTTTAATTATAAAGTATTTGCTTTTAAATATTGTAATAATATTTTAATATATAAAATATAATTTTTGATAGAAATATTTTTATTTAATCACTCACTAGGTTTGATGTTTTTTTTGCTGGCCTAATTCTGGTTATCTTCTTCGATAAAAGTTTAAGCTAATTTTAGCCTGTCGATTAGACAGAACGTCTGTTTTCGCTCAAGGACTTTGAAAAGGTTGTCACATGTTAATTTTATACAGGCTTTGAGGGTATTATTTCTATCTGAATCGTTATTATAACGTTTTAAAGCGAATTTTATCTGATTTCCATTATGGTAAGATGGCATAAGCATTTAATTGCTTAGTTGAGTTTCTTAATATATTTGTGCCTCATAACTGTTGTAACTCTGTTGATTTTTCGAATGCAATGGGAACATCAAATCGGTCTATTCAGATATCGATTAATATGTTAACAACCGTGTTGCAATCGATAAATCATATACATATATATATATATATATATATATATATATATATATATATCGATCAACGTATAATATATGTAGCAAAAAAATACAACTTGGTTGAGTTTATTTTTTATTTTTCAACGTAGTTACGTTGCAATTTAATACATTTAGACCAACGACGTTCCAACTTTCAATACTCGCAGTATTGAAAAGATGAAATAATCGCTAATAGCCAAATCCGGCGCACTTAGAAGCATAGATTATGGAGTTTTGTAACTCAAGACGTACACATTATACGTCTCAGTTATAGTGAAAGAGCACTTATTTAGCACATGTTTAGCCTGAATAGCACCCTTCAGTTGATACAGAAGTTAATCATAAAACTCCCCGGTGATGGTCTTACATTTTGCCTTTAGTCTATGAAAATTCTACCATGATAACTCCAGAAAACCCTGGCCGTGACTTTTCCTACAGATGGAACCGTTCTTGCTTTTTTGTGCGCACTTGTTATTACCCACTGTTTGGGGTGCTGCTTCCTCCTTGGCATGTGATAGATATCCACGTTTCATCTACTATCATAAAACGCCCAAGAAACTCAGAGCAGAATTATATTTAATCTTGGGAAATGTCCATCGGAATGCGTATTTGATCGACTATTAACGAATTCGGCACTCATCCTACAATAAACTTTGTGTAAAAGTGGACACGGCCTGCAAGCTTGCATACCTTCAATCGGTGATCATTTAATACAATATTGCGGATGTTTATAATAACAGAGGAAGAATCCTTTAAAGTAAATTCTAACACTTTATATGTCAGTCAGGGTCAAACCCATTAAAACAGACGAATTTATCAATCTTATCCAATTTTCAGAAAATCTCCTACACTTGTTTGCTTTTTTTGATCGCCACAAACAAGCAATTAAACTCATGAATCTGAAACTTCATTGCACATCTTACGAATTATACTTGCCAAATATAATAGTGTTAGTCATTTAGTCATAACACACCGGTCAATAAGTCCCCGGTCTAATATATAGATGGCATCACTTTCGAAAAATCATTACCAGTGGTCGATTGTGCTAACCTTCAAACGTCATGTGTCAAAATTTCATGGAAAATCTGTCTACTAGTTTTTGAGTTGTTGTGCTTTAAGTAACGCTACTTTTGTTATTTTCAAAACAAAGGAAAAAAAGAATGTCGTGTGTATTGCTTTTTGATATAAAAGTATTGCTTTTTGATACAAAAAAATACCGTTGAAGCAAAACAATGGATTGGTGTGCTAAATTCAAACGTGGCCGTACAAGCACCGATGATCCTGAACGCTCTGGATGTCCAAATGAGGTGGTTACACCAGACAAACGTTGGAAACATTCACAAAATTATTTCGCAAAACCGTAAAGTAAAGCTGCAGGAGATAGCTAATATCATAAAGGTATCGAAAGGCAGTGTTTACACCATTTCTCGTCAACATTTGAGAATGCGTAAATTGCCATCAAAATGAGTACCGCGTTTGCTCACTGCGGACCAAAAACAACAACGTATTGATGATTGAGCAATGTTTGGAGCTGTTAAACCGAAATAAAAAGAATTTTTTCATGCGGTAGGTGACAATGAGTGAAACATGGATCCATCACTACACTCCGGAGTCATATATCGATATATATGACTCAGTCAGCTGAGTGGACAGCAGCCGGTGAAAGCCCTACAAAGCGACCAAAAACGCAACTATGGGCAGACGAGGTTATGGCATCTGCATTTTGGAATGCGCATGGGATATTGTTCATCGATTATCTCGAGAAAGGTAAAACCCTCAATAGCGAATATTACATAGCGTTATTGGTGTGTTCGAAGGACGAGATCGCAAAAAAGGCTCAAAATTAACAAAAACAAAATGCGGTTTCACCCAGACAATGCACCGTGTCACAAATCCTTGGCAACGATAGCCATATTTCATGAATTGCACTTCGATTTGCTTCCTCATCCCCCGTATTCTCCAGATCTGGCCCCAACGACTATTTCCTATTCTTTGACCTCAAAAAAATGCCGGCTGAAAGAAATTTCGCTCAAATGAAGAGGTAATTGCCGAAACTGAAGGATGTTTTGAAGGTAAAGAGAAATTTTTCTATTTTTATAGGTGTAGAAATATTAGAAAAGTATTGGAATGATTGAATTGCTCTTCACGGAGAATATTGATGAATAAAGTCGAAATTTGCGTAGAAGAAGTATGTTTTATTTGACAGACCTGGGACTTATTGGCCGATATATTATAATTCGTCATCTCTGTTTCAGGCTGAGAACCGTGCTTGTTTGTTTTTGATGTGGAAGTACAACACTTCAGTTTTATTCATGTTTGGGATTAATCTCCAGTCAGCGAAATATTTTTCCGTTATAGTTCGATAATATGTTACTAGCTTCTTCTATGGTTTTACTGCGGATAGCAAGAGCTAGGTCGTCAGCATACCCCAACTTTATTGATGTTGTGTGGTATGTCTGAGATATACAGATTAAACAGGACAGGTGCGAATACCGATCCTTGACGAACCTCGTTATTAAGGTGTCTCTATATCTATGAATTTGTATAGAACTTGTATAGAACTCTCCAAATTGTATGTATTTGTATAGAACTCTCCAAACCTTGTCATATGCTGCAGTCAAGTCAACATACACCACAGCAGACTTCAGCAGGTTCTTGAAACCCTGCCTCAATGAGTTTTGTTAATCTGAGTACCTGATCCACACAGCTGCGATGGGGCCTGAATCCAGCCTGTTCAACAGGAGTATGTTCCAGTATCAGTTGGTCTAGTCGGTTTAATAAAAATATCTCTAGAAGTTTGTAACATGAAGTTAATAGAGCTATCGGGCGGTAGCTCTCAGGCAAGTTCTTAAGTTTGTTTGATTTCGGAACTGCGATTATTTTGTATTTCTTGAGCTCCACTGGGATATATCCTGTTAGTAGGATGTCGGAGTAGAATTTACTTAACCACATTCTTGTGGGTTTCCCGCAATTTTTGAGGAAATCGGAGTGAATTCTATTGAAACCAGAAGCCTTACCAGATTTGGTGTCTACCAGTGCCTTATCTACCTCTTCCATGGTGAATGGTGTGGAGTAATCAGGGTGGACTGCAGTTATTTGTCGGCGGATTGTCAGTTGTTTCTTAATGCCTACGTTCTGTTTGCTACTCGGGGCTTTAGAAAGAGAGCTATAGGTCGTGCAGCGATTTGATCCCCCGATACTTCTGGCGGGTCACGAGCGGGGGGCTACCTAATTTCCTCAAGAGGCTCCAGACTTTCCTGCTAGATTTTTTGAAGCCCATGTTACCTATCGTTTTTTACCATGTTTTGCGGCGCTCTGTATCCAGACAATAAGGAGCTCGTCGGTTATCTCAAAGTCTCCACTGTTCTGGAACTGTTTGTTCCATCCTAGGACGTGTGCCCTTCGAAGTCTAACCTTAATATTGAGAGGCGGAAAAAGCACTTTTTTGAATTAACAAGAGGAGCACATTTTATGTTTAAAGTACCAGGTTCAAAAGAAGTTCTATGAATCCAATCTTTCTTACTCTAATGTTCTTTTGTTTACGCACTGTCCCGTAAACATAAAAAACACCAATACTTTGTAAAAACCCCCTTGAAGTCCTAGCAATATACCTATCACTTTGAAATAATTTCAATGAGCCGATGATATAAAGGAGATGCAGTACTTGAAAATGGGACGTGCTAGACCCTTTTTGTGAAAAGGTGTTTTAATAACTATCTAAATGAAACGTAAAAAGAGCATTCTCATCAATGTTACAAAAATTATATCGACCTGTGTAATTGATCCAAAATTACAGGCATATGGGAATGATAAAAATTCAATTTTTTTTCTATGTAGAATGACTAGTTAGTTACTAAAAGTAAATATTTTTATTATATATTTATTGCAAAAATCACTAGATGAATAAAAATGAGAAGTAATTTGCTCAACCACTATAAGTATTTATAATTATAATAATAATTATATTTATAACTAGCCTGCCCGCTGGGCGTAAATAAATTAAACTTTCATAATAATTGATTTTTATAATAAAAATTACTTTTAGAATTCCATAGCTTTTATCTGCTATTTGACAATTTTTTTCTATAAAATTCATGAAGACAAAATTGCGAGGGATTCACAGCGTTACAATTACAAATTTCGAAGTATATTTATCTTTTACGCCCCCGCAACCCCCCCTAGAAGTTGATTTTTATAAATCCTCCTCCTTACCGAACATTTACGGTGCATGAAAAAAATT
Organism: Cosmopolites sordidus; assembly: GCA_031761425.1. Taxonomy (NCBI): domain Eukaryota; kingdom Metazoa; phylum Arthropoda; class Insecta; order Coleoptera; family Curculionidae; genus Cosmopolites; species Cosmopolites sordidus. The sequence goes on along the minus strand of JARFXV010000631.1, from coordinate 86,424 downwards.
CCTGCCAAATTTCAAGTCTGTGGAACTTAAATTTCAAAAACTGACGTATATTTATCTTTTACGCCCCCGCAACCCCACTTAGGAATTGATTTTTATGAACCCACATACGCCTTACCGAACATCTACGACGCATGAAGAACATTCATGCCAAATTTTAAGTTTGTACCTCTTATAGTTTCAGAGAATTCACCAAAAGTGAATGGTACTTACGTATCGATGTAAACCCTCGCCGAACTTCATAGCGTTATAAAAAATATCCCATGTCCTATTCCACGACATAATCGACTTTTATGCTAAATTTCATTAGAATCTTTCCATCCGTTTGACCGTGATTGAAGGGCAAACATACTTTCACATTTATAATAATAGTAATATTATCAAATTATATTTGGTTGTGTCATTATCATATTTAAATCAACTATTACGCCGAAACATAAATAAGGAATTATTATAATACTTTATATAAAAAACGGAACGAAAAATAAATGTACAAATTAAACAGCTTAATTTTCAGACTTTGTTTAAAAAATACATATATAAACACTCAACTGCAAAACTAACGATTTCTGAAAGAATAGATAATAATAAAATACAGTGTAGTTGGTTAGTCATAGTAATTCTCCTGATGTTGATCTTAATTTGCAGTTCTATTGAAATGTAGGGCACCCTACTTTCTTCCCTCAAGATTAGACTAATATTGTGAGTTAATTTAAATTTGCTCTTTTTTTGTTCTTCCTGGAAGCTTGAAGTGTTTCCCTGATGGAATTTCTTGTGTATATCTACATAAAAAGTTTTGTCAAATATTAGAAGCAAAAAATTGCCTTCATTATTATCGATTGAGCTTTATTTCATTTCGAAAGTGTTTGATTTAAAATGAATCTATATTTTTATTTATATGAAATTGACTGATTTTTTAGCATTACATTAAATTACCATCGAAACTTGTTTCACAAATGTTAATCTTACTATATACCAGGTGTCCCATTATGGATGGATCGCGGCCGTATCTTGAAAACTATTTATCCTACAGCTTTGGGGATAAAAAAATTGTACTGAAAATGATCATGAGAAATTCACCAAAAATATTTTTAAGCTTCTAAAACGACCGCAAGAGGGAGATAATTTTTTGTGTGTATTTTCCAGCGTTAACCGAGTAAGAAAAATTCTTTATGACATTTTGTCGTAATTTCACGAATAGAGGGGGGGGGGGGGGAGTTTGAAAACAAGGTCTTTTAGTCTTCCCCACAAGTAAAAATCGAGGACTGTCAAATCCGGTGAGCGCGCCGGCCACGAAAATAAACTACCCCGTCCTATCCAACGATTTGGAAACGAAGCATCCAAGAATTTTCGAACCACCTGCGAGAAGTGGGCAGGGCATCCATCGTGCTGGTACCACATTTGTCTTCTTATTTCCAACGAAACATCTTCCATTAGTTCTGGCAGTCCATTTAGTAAAAAAATTAAATATGTTTCACTATTCAAATGTCCATTAAAAATAAAGGGACCAATAATTTTGTCTCCCAAAACACCACACCATACGTTCATACTCCATCTATTTTGGTGATTGATTTCTGCGGTGAAGGCATTTTGAACATCTAGAAAGGCGTTAAAGTTCAGATTCTGTTAATTATTAGACTGTTGTGCTGTTAATTTTATTTGACTGTTATTATTATTATCTTCGTTGTTTTCTATTATTATCTTCGTTATTTTTAAACACGCTCCAAATTAATATGGCACGAAGAATTTGGACCAGTCCTAAGCCTGGATAAAGTGTGAAGGAAGGCAAACATTAGGTTAATATTTTTTTAACTTAATGCAGGTAGTAGTGAAATAATAACTGATTTTTTCAGAAAAATCGAAATATCTCTTGACATGTCAGAGATATCGATTTCGGGTTTTCACTGGATGATTCCTCTTTAAATTACCTTTCTAGCCATGTAATAAAAGCTGTACCATTCTATTTGAAAAAACTGAACAAAACTTCAAAAAAACTATTGTTGAATGTAACGCCACCTCGCGGTTTCATTTATAAACTAAATAATTTATCTCCCATATCTGATTGTCCCAGCAATTGCCTTTTAAATGAATCCAAATTGAGGAAAATCGGTTAAGGCAAACGGACATTAGACGACTTTTTATCTCAATAGGTAAAACTTCCCCCCCCCTCTATTCGCGAAGTTACGACAAAATGTCATAAAACAAAGTTGTAGGAGACAGTTTGCTAATTATAACTGAGAATTTTTCTTACTCGGTTAACACTAGAAAATACACACAAAAAATGATTTTTAAAAATGTTTAGCTCGTCACGCCCGCTTGCGGTCGTTTTAGAAGCTTAAAAATATTTTTGGTGAATTTCTCATGATCATTTTTAGTACAATTTTTTTTCCCCAAAGCTGTGGGATAAATAGTTTTCAAAATACGGCCGCGATCCATCCTTAATGGGACACCTGGTACATACAAAATGTGAATCAAAAGAATTCCAGAATATCTAAGCTTTATTGTTGGCCTTTTCACACCAACCTAAAAAAATTAACGTTAATGTTAATATTTATAACTCGTCTATAACAGATTCAACGCTTTATTGGTTTATGGAATTACTATATTCCATAATCATTCATTATCATTAAGGATTTTTCAACTTTAGTTTTACCCATTAAAGACTTGTTAAAATAACTAGAAAGGCAGAAATTTTCAGTGGATTTTACTTGCTGAAATATATTTTAGCATCACAAAATTTTTGATTTCTGCATCCATATTTTATCAGTCTGGTTTTTCCCAAGCTTAAAAATCACTGATTGTGATGTTTCTAATACTGGCTTTAGAACTGTCATTCATCAACGAATTAACGGAAAATAAAGTGTTATCTATTTCTATATATATATATATATATATATATATATATATATATATATATATATATATATATATATATATATATATATATATATATATAAAAAATATATATATATATATATATATATATATATATATATATATATATATATATATATATATATATATATATATATATATAAAAATATATATATATATATATATATATATATATATATATATATATATATATATATATATATATATATATATATATATAAAAATATATATATGTATATATATATATATATATATATATATATATATATATATATATATATATATATATATATATATATATATATATATATATATATATATATATAGGGTAGTATCAGTGTAATACCTAATTATCTTAAACGTATACTCCTTGATGCTATTTTGAGTCTCTGATAAAAAATTAATTTAATAAATACACATTTCGAAAGTTAATTCTGAAAAATTAGATAATCACTACAATAAATTAAAATGAGGATATAAAAGATTCTTTTGACAATTATTCTAAGTGGAAAGTTGAAGGTTTTCGTTAAAAATGTGTTCCTGTAATTCTTTTCTTTAAAAATACTGAAATGAAAATAGTATTAGGTATTTCGTCCACTACCTCATAGTATTATTGATTCGTCTCACAATCCGCTAATCTATTCTTATTTAAGTTTTTTACAAGCTTAGTGCGTCAAGAAAAAATATATTGGCCAAAGATTAAGTTGAATATTTTGATATATCCATGATAACGAGATCATTTCGTTAACCTCACAATGTGTATAATTAAATATTTTTTGTGTCTTTCCCTAAGTATGAAGGGTTGTTTATTCGAATCAAAGCACTTTTAATTTTAGTATTTTTAACTATTTAAAAATACATATAATACAAATTCTCTTTAATGTGTTCTATCGACTGAAAATGGGTGCCTCGAAGTGGTGGTAATTTGAGTTTTGGAAAGAGAAAGAAGTCGGCCGAAACCATATCAGGTGAATACGGTGGTTGTTCGATGGTGTTTGTTGAGTTTTTGGCTATAAATTCGTTCACAATAATAACCTTGAATGGTGCGTTGTCGTGATGCAATATCCAAGAGTTTTCTTTCCACAAATCTCGGCTTTTTCGACGAATTTGCTCTCGCCAACGCCGTATAACGCTCATATAATATTCTTTATTTACCGCCTGACCTTCTGGCAAGAATTCCGAGTGCACAACACTGCGCTAATCAAAGTCATATACCCATGTCTTATCACCAGTTACAATGCGTTTTATAAATGTGGGGTCGGAATTGACTCGTTCTAGCATGTTTTCAGCGACCTTAGTCGAGATTACGTTCACGTAATTACGAGATTACGATTACGATCACGTTTTATGCCCAAACAGTCGCTTACAATGGTACGAATTGATTCGTGAGACACAGAAAGATCAGCGGCTATCTCTCTCAAATTTAAATGGCGATTTTCAGTCACCATTTCCTTCACTTTAGCAATGTTAATTAAAGTTGAAGACGTTGATGGCCGACCAGAGCGAGGCAAATCTTCCACCACATCTTGGTCGCTTTTAAATGCACTGTACTACTCATATGCACGTGTTTTTTCATAAAGTCGATTAACCGTAAGCCTTCAGCAACATTTTCAGCGACTCGGCACACGAAAATCCATTTGCAATGCAAAATTTAAGACAAATTCTTTGTTCGATGTTTTTATCCTTTGTAAATATCGCAAAACCCACTTGAGATGAACTGACAAAATCCAGCGCTGTAAACAAACTAAATGACAGATGACGTTCAAACTTCGCGTCAGTATAAAGCACAGTTGTGCCAACTTAGTGATAAAAAGAATATTGACAATCCCTTTAAGCGGACTTTTCAAATGATCAATTCCCAGTACTTTTTTGACAGAATGTATTTGTATTTTATTTTATTGTAAATATTGTGTTGTTTGGGTCAATCAAATATGGGTCATTAGCAGCCCTGTAACTTTGTGTCCTTTTTATTGTCCAATGATGTTTTGAGTATGAATACCACATCATACTGTACCTTTAACTTGTTGTAATGGTGTTTGATGAATGTGGCTGGAATTCTTTCTTAGCCAGAAATGAGTACTCTTTTTATTCACTTGAGCACTCGACCACTGCTCATGAAAATGAGCTTCATAGCTCATTATTAATTTTGCATGAAAATTGGCAATTTAATGGAAGTGGTTTATTATGGCAACAGCTTTTGGACCATTTAAATCTTATCAGAAAACTTCAGCAAGTCACTTCTCAAAATTCGTCGAAAACTTCGTGAAAACATTCCCAGTTGTGGACCACGTCGTCGAATGGATGTTTCTGGAGACACACATGCTTCCCCAACACGCGCAATGGTTTCAGTGCTTCGCACTATTCTTGGGCCTCTAATGCGGTGCATATCTCCAACTCTTCCGAATTCTTAAAATTGCTTGAATTAACGATATATTATCGTTTTAAGAGGCGGCAGGCGATTAGGATATTTTCGCCTAAATTCACGTTAAGTTGCAATAATTATTTTGTTTTAAATGAAAATTGCAACAATGTTACTGTGTTCGTCTTAGCTTTGAAGTTGTATATAATAAAACCAAACCGAAACTATCACAAATATCAGGAAAAAAATAATGCCAAAACAAAATGGTATCATAACATTTGCTCCACCCAGTATATCATGGTGGTTATGTAGTCAAGCAACATTTCAGTAGCTCTATGACCCTAGATGGTAATTTTTTAATACATTTATTTTAGAATCATCTGCACCATGTCATAGCAACGATGTCTACTGTTCTTATCGTTTTTATTGGTTTTAAACTCTCATATGTTTCAACAGCATTTCATACGCACAGTTACTTCCTACTAGCATAATTATTGGCCATATAACAACACTCCAGCGAATCCTTTTCGAAAAGAACCAGTGTAACATTTTCAAATTAGTTTGCTTTTATTTTCAAAACAAACCGTGTGTGAACGGTGCTGCATGCAATCTAATCTGGGACTTGGCATTACAGTTGTATTCATGGATTAATTATAATTATTCATGTCGATAATAATTTGCCGTTCTGATATTTCCCATTCAAAACGGTTAGAAATTCCGACGCAATTCATTCTTTTAGAGGAGTCGCCGATCTGAATACTTGTTTCGCTGTAAAAATGCTAGCATTTCCCTTATCCATGAAGTGACTATTTATATAAGCTGTTAAGTACAATTCCTTATTTAGTAGTTTAATTTTAACAAGAACTTTTAAATTTGTTTTGAAATGACTTGTTATCATTAATTGTCCTCTCATATTTGTTAATGTAAAAAGTAAATACAAGGTATCCCAAAAGAAAATTTCTTTTTGATATAGCGATATAAATAAAAAAAGAGATGTCCAGCAAAAAAATGTTTATTGATTATTGAAACACACATTTTAGGAAATAAATAAACCCGGTTTGTTGACGTAAACTTTCAATCTTAGGTAGCGCTACAAGAGAAATGCAGAGGGCTAAAATCAGAACTACGTGGAGGCCAATTTATGCTACCTCTCCTGGAGATCAATTTGTTTGGGAAAATTTCACAAACTCGTAGCAGAGACATAATGGAAGTGTGTTAGGTTGCTCCAGCCTATTGAAACCATATTCTTTGACTATAACCAGCAACGTTTTACAGTTTAGGTACCACAAATTGTCCAATATTTCCACATAACACTCTGAATTGACGGTAACTGTGCATCCACTTCTGTTTTCAAAAAAGTCAGCGCCGATTATTCCTTTCGCTGACATTGCAGCCCATACAGTGACTTTAGGCGAATGTAGGGGATTTTGGCGCTTATTTTTCGGGTTCATTGCACTCCAATAATAGCAGTTTTGCTGATTTACATAACTGTTGAGATGAAAATGAGTCTCAAATCAATGTTTTTGTAAAATTCTCGCACTCACAACGCACGGTCTGCGCCTGAGAAACGCTCCATACCGACTAAATTCTTAAACACGGACGTGTCGATTGACATGCGCCCCGCTTTCCTCAAAGTTGTTGCGTTTGCGCAGTGAACCAGTGAACTAGAAACTTTCTTATGGGACATCTTGTATTACCCTTATCCATTAAGTGTCTATTTCGACTTCCTTTAGTCACGGGATGACCTGGACGCTTCTTCATATATGCATTTTTAAAATTATTTAATATCATTATTGCTCTTTTAATCCTTGCTGCATTAATTCTTTTGAATCTGAATAAGTGTTATATTTATCATTCACAGTATAACCTATTGAGTACAATTTCTTATCTCAGTAGTTTAACCCTCACCAGAAGCACTTCTGCGCTTCCCGATTCAGGAGCAAATGGGTATGCCTTGTCTCATATCTTTTGATTAAATTATCCAATTTAATATATTTTCTTCATTTAAACCTCAATCAGTATAGAAAAAGACAATCGAAAAAATCAGCAAAAATAAAAAAAATTAAAATGAGGTGTTCTATTCAAACTATCATATCAAGGCGAAATTATATTAAAAAATTGCAAAGTTACTAAATCAGCAATCCAAAAAGTATGAGAAAAATTAACATTTTTAAAAAATATGTAAAAAACCCATTCGGCAAATATTAATTTGTTATTATTTAACGAATGACAAACAAACTAATAAACATTGTTTTAACTAAGAAGCATTCCCTACATCAGCCGTGCAGGAGGTGGCAACGTCGCAATATTGCCACGACAAAGATTGTTATTTCAAAATTGCGACAAAATTGTTTTTAGTGTTTCGGTGAAGTTCTGTTTATAACCCAAAAATATATTCTACACGAATATCACGACATACTTTTTATTTACGGGAAACCTCTTCAAAATTCCAAAGGAGCTAAGTGTATTTACTGGTAAGGATACCACGAAAGGCCGCTTCCCGATCGGCTAACATTTTTCCAAATTTCTCAAAGATTGTTGAATACGGATAGTGTGGTTTCAAAATTTTAAGAATGTAGGCGGCGCCGAGAAATCGGTCCTGAAGTTGAAGAATAGATTTTACATCTTATTGAAATAGATTCTACCAGAAGTACTCGAAGTGTTGCTCAACAAGTTAATATTTTCCATAAGATTGTATATAGAACTTTAAAAAAAGCAATTACTCTACCTTATGATGCACAAAGGATACCAGCCCTCGTACCAGGTGATTTTTCATAAATATTGTGAATGGTTTATTGACTTAACCAAAGGAATCCAAATTTGTGTTCAATATTTGAACAACTGAACAAAAATTAAATTTCAATAGGTCAATATAAACAAAACGAACAGACGTTGCCATCGTTTGGAAAATGTATCTTGTTTTTACAAGTTAAATTTACGAAAGTACTTTACCTTGTACCCTGTATATAAAAGCGTATCTTTTAAACAGTGATTCGGTATTTATATTAATAAAAAATGTTTAATAAAATATAAATAATTTTTCGATTGATTTGTATTAGAGAGTTACTATTTACTGTGTTTATAGATACCTTCGACACCTCTGTTTTTAAATTCGATACGCTGATCAGTCGTAATTTTCAAAGGAAACACCTGTCCGAATCGAAGAAATATATAGGTACATAATTGTTACATATACGTTGTTAGCGCGTCTAAACGTATTGACAGACATATTATTACCGGTGGATTGCGATAATATTTGTACCATGGATACATTTCGTAGTTAAATACATATTCTACATCATGTAATAATTCCATAAGGTTTCAACCCTTTTCGGACGAGGTGTTTCTAACATCATTAATCACCCAGGGCGGAAAGATTTTTAAATGACGCATTTAATTTTGCTTAATAATATTTTAATATATCTAATCAACGTAGTTTATCGCCTCTTAAAGTGTGATACCGCTCAAAATTTGTTCTGACAGGTATCGGAGTAATGTGCCGTCTCCCTTCTTGCTCCCTTGATTTTTGTATTGGAGTACACAGCACAGCAGTCCTTTGTTTTCCAATTTTCTAATTTACGCATTATGTGCGAAAAGGGTTAAAACATAATGGAATTAATACATGATGTAGAATATGTATTTAGTAGAATTTTAGAAATAACTGCGAAGTGTATATATCGATAATAAATAAATAAATACGTTTATTTCGCCCATAACAACTGATTTTATTCAATGCAACAATTTACAATAAATACACTTTCAATTTGCAACTAAAAATTCTCCTTATAGCACAATTACATTGTTTTGAAGCCAACTCTCATAAAGTAAAATTGTGTTGAGAGTTAAAGTAAAATAACAGTCAGTCATCAATACAACCATATATATATATATATATATATATATATATATATATATATATATATATATATATATATATATATATATACATACATATATACATATATATATATATATATATATATATATATATATATATATATATATATATATATATATATATATATATATACATATATACATATATATATATATATATATATATATATATATATATATATATATATATATATATATATATATATATATATATCCAAAATCAAAGATACCATTCCAATCGGTCTACAATCAAATGTAATTTATAAACTGACCTGCAAAGATTGTGAACAGTCTTATATAGGACAGACCAGTCAGTGGCTTAAACAGAGAATGACATTGCACAAGAGTGACTGCCGTAATCACAACAACAGATGTGCTGTGGTTGACCATTTCCTCAGCACTGGACATAATATGGATTTCGACAATGTAAAAGTCATACATCTGTCAAGAACAGATGAATAACTACAAAAAAAGACTGTTTTTGGAGATGTGTCATATAAGACAAAATAAGACCACGAAGAATTTTAAATCAGATACGAGTGGTCTTAGCAGTATTTATTGCCATATTCTCAAATAACACCAAACAATGGATGTTCGTGTTGAAAGTGCTCCAGTCTTTTCAACCTCGATGGTTGTAGGTTGAAATACCTTAGTGTTTAAAAAAGATTGTTAATTCCTGGTTGGGCCCGTATCGTTCAAGAACGTTATTTAGATACACACGTTTTAAACCATAGTCATTAATTGTAAGTTTATATATTTATTGTTATGTGAATTTATATTTTAACATGTTGGTGTTCTATAATATTTCATTGTTTATTAAATAATAAAAGGAAAAAAAAAAATTTTAGAGTCTCCTGATGAAGTCATCAAAACAATGACGAAATTTTGAGACGATTAAACACTTGTTTTACTGCTGACCGCAAGCCCGAAAACAACCAATTTCCCCAAGAAAAAAATGAAAATATATATATATATATATATATATATATATATATATATATATATATATATATATATATATATATATATATATATATATATAATGCAGTAAAATCCAAACCCTTTTAGTTAGCCAGTAAATTTGCGAAAAAGATTTTTGTAAAAAGACAACTTTCATAGGAAGCTGTGAACAAATCGTACACATAGTTCCGTACTGTACAGTCCTTTTTTTTATAAATAACTATTCAGTTTCTCTTATCGTTTTTCTTTTAACCTTTAAAATGTTTTCCTCTCACATATTTTAGAAAAGTTATCTTGATTTCAGAGCCCGTCCCATGTTACGTAAAAGCCTCTGTTGATACAGTATTAAAAATTAACTCATCCGAGGAAAAGGGCGACATTTTGGTTTTTCTCACTGGTCAAGAAGAAGTTGAGCAAGCAATCAGATTGCTAACCGAACACGCCAATGAGATAGAAAGAGCCAAAAAGAGAGAAAAATTAATTGCATTGCCTCTGTACGGATCATTACCTTACAATCAGCAATTAAAAGTATTCAAAAATGCAGAAGAAGGATATCGAAAAGTTGTAGTTGCAACTAATGTGGCGGAAACATCCGTCACCATTCCAGGAATCGTACACGGTAAGTATTTTGTTTTACAGTAATATCTAATGCATAACAAAGATTATAAAGTTTTTAATCATATATAAGTAAACGGTCTTTCAAATTGAATTTTTTATAATGTTTGAATAACTTGCGTTGATTTCAAAAAACTTTTTGTTGGTAATTGAATCATAGTGTATGACATTTAAAAAGGAAAGACAATATCTGCCAAATGACCACCTCTTACAGCCCCACACTCGTCCATTCTTCAATTTTGGATGATATTTTAGCATAACCGTTGCTCTATCTCACCAATAACTCGAATAATTTCATCTTCATGTTAACCCCAAAGAAAATATTCCAACGGTGACAAATCACGTTTCTTGCAATAACTTGTCTAGGAGTTTTTTCTCTCAATAATTCAATTGTTTTATTAGCAGAGTGACGTGTAGAGCTATCCTGTTAACTACATATCCTCCAGATCAATAGTATTCAATTCAGCCACAAAAATCCAGTTATCATCTCACGATATCGAACACCATTCACAGTTAGAGCTTCACCAGCAGCGTTCTGATTGAAATACGACCTAATTACAGTTCCTGACCATAATGTACACCAAACGGTGACTCGTTTAGGATGTAAAGGTTTCCCATCGTGGATTTTCATCTCCCCGAATGCGGAATTTTGTTTATTAAAAGCCACCAATTTCAAAATATGCTTTATCTGAAAAGATTACAAAATGAGAAAGGTTACAAAATAGCAACCCGTTTTATAATAGAATATTCTGTCTAGTTGATAAAGAGGACTTGTCCTTTTTATCAACCCACCCTATATACACGAGAGTAGATTAGAAAGTCAGATCTTTTTTAAAGTATTGTTTTAATCAAAAATCGATTCTTTTTTCAACGTAGTTTTCTTGTAGTATACTTCGCTAACGATTTTCTAACTTCTTCATGCCTTTCAAAAATTACAACTTGTCGAACTCTGTAAAATAGTCCTCTGTTTCCGCGATGATCTCTTCATTTGATGTGATTTTTTTTTCGGCCAGCCATTTTTTTATATTTGGAAAAAGAAAGGAGGGGAGGGTATCAAGTCCGGAAAATAAGGTGGACGCGGCGGCATCAATTCGTAGTGTAAAACCGTCAACAAGGCAGCTGGCACGATACTGCGCTGTCCCATCGCTCGACGCTTATCACTGATTTTTTAACACAAAATGGCATTTTAACCATCATTCATTCACCATACTTGTCTGATTTGGCTCTCTACGACTTGTGCCTCTTCGAAAAACTTCATTTGCCGATGAAAGCGCAGAGTTATGCCGACATTGAAGCCATTCAAACAGCGTCGACCGCCATCCTAAAGGATATATATGTAGTCGAGCTCAAAAATTCATTCGTCAACCTAACTGACTTTACAAAACATTATATTGACGCACAAGGAGTCCATTTTGAATAAAAATAATTATTTTTCCAAAAAAAAATATTTGTGATTTTTTTTGGAAAAGTCCCGTTTTCCATGAGACGCACCTTGTACAACGCTTTTCTTTTATCTTCCATTGAACCAGTTTCTTGAAATTTTTGAACAATTCGATTAATGGTGCTTTCACATGAACTATTGTGCAAACCGTAAATATCACGTAATATTCTAAAAACATTTTTCTCTGAACGCCCACTTTCATAAAATATTTCAACAATTTTAACGCATTGTTGTATTATGTACGACTCCATTTTTATAAATGTCCTACATTATGCTTCTGAAATGAGACTAGACATAGGCAAATTCACAACGCCATCTGTGTATTATTGAAAAGAATTGAATGATCCGTTACTAAAACAAAAATAAGCTAAGTACACTAAAGCTTCGTAGTCATTGGCACTGTTCACCTAAGGAAACGTAATATCAAGACTAATTCTATTTTTTTCACTCAAAAGACAAAAAAATATTTTGTATTTCTCAACAATTATAAAGTAATATGAGAACTAAACTTAAGATCCATTTGAATATGATAATTTACTTAGGACAAAATAGGAATAAAAGTTCCAAATCTTGAAAATTGCCGATATAAGTTTTTATTTATAAACAAAAATGTTTAAATAAAAACATAAAAAGTATTTAGAAAAAATCTTAAATAAGAAAAGGGACTATTTCACAAAATACATAAATACAAATTAGAACACGAATATAATTAAAAAGTATTAAATAACTTTCATACATTACAGCAGTGTTTTATCATGCTTTGAATACCTTCTGAAAACTTTTATTTAAATATAACATTACAAAATGGCAGCCCGTTTTATAATAGAATATTATGTCTAGTTGGTAAAGATAAATCTTTCTATTTATCAACCATACATTTATCAACAAGAATAGAGTAAAAAGTTTTTTAAATGATACATTTTTGTTTTAATCGAAAATCGATTTATTTTTCAACGTAGTCTCGTATTTTCACGCCATTTTTCAACTTTTTCATGCCGTTTTCAAAACGTACGACTTGACTTTGACTTTGACGTTTTGGTTCTAGGATCTATAGAGATCTACATACCTTTCCATAAAGATTTGCAGCTGTTCCTATTCAAGCGTCTATCTATTTTTCTGTTTGTTCCATTTGTTGATGCATTAGCAAGCATTCTAATATTTTTCAGCCGAATTTTATTTTCAGCCGAAGCTAAACTTTTAATGTGTTACTTTGCCATACCTTTAATCATGAGCAGTTTAAGTTAGATTTTCATCTGGCTCTTCCTACATTTTTTGTCTTATTTACAATTTATAATACAGTAAGATCCTGCTTAACGCTGGAGAGCAAATAGCATCTTAACACATAAATAATGGGGATTTGTGAAACAAAACGGAGAATAAGAAAATTTATCAGTGTTTTTCATTATATTTTATTATTTATTTATTGTTAAATACTTTTTTATTACATTAATTATAGACTTATTTATTGCTAATATCGATTTTTATTCATAAAACATCCCATAAAAATCAAAAAAGGTTCGAGTTAGGTTTGTGATGAGTAAGGCTCTTCCTCAATTGAACTCTTTTGTTTTTTAGTAAAGAAGTCATCTAACGTCGTTTGCATGTTCCTCCTTCGTTCAGCAACCAGTTGTCGACAATGGAGCCAACGCTGCCTATAGTGTTATATTCTTGTGATCGCATTGCTGACATTTGTCAATAAGGTTATACCTTTTCTGGGCAGCTTTTTGAAGATCAGATTGATGATTATTTTTTTACTTTTAGTTTTTTGATGACCCCTTGTACCTAAGCATAAGTGGTAAGATCATCAGTGACTAGATCTGGGAGTATTTCTAGAATTTTTTGTCAGTGTATCCACTTCACATATGCAGAATGTTCTCATCTAAGTGCTTATTGCGCATTCTCTCCCTCTCCATGATAGCAGTCACTTTATCCTATACTGAATAGAGCATCCCGTTTATCCCATATAGTGATGGAATTTGAGTTTTTTCCTTCTAAATTGCTTTAGTTGAAAACACAGTTATACCAAATTATGATGAGGGGGCAATAGACAACATTGTCGGTAACGGTCCACCTTCCCACACTGGAACTGTTGTTTATATTCTTGTAAAAATACAGTTTTTTCGGAAGAACATTTAACATTAACTTATCTTTTTTATTAAAATAATTATATACCATTTAACTTTTCTTGATTCAATAAACAGTTCAAAAATGTAATGACTTTTTCTTATAATCTTTTTATTAACTAATATTTTAAATGCTTTTTTAGATATTTGACGGGCTATTAATCTTTGTACTTTTCAAAATTCGATTTAAACAAAACTACTGGCTGTTATAAAAAAAAACGTTTACTAAAAGCAAAGAAAAAAGCTGAGAATTATAATTTATTATTTTGGAATGTAAATTGCCAAATATTTGATAACATATTTTTTAATAACATAATTGAGATGTGCAATGCCATGTCCCTTACATTCTTCTAATCTAGAAGTTAATTAGTAAGATACTTACTGACTAGTCTTACTTATCTAAAATTATTAGAATACTGTTTAATTTTTAGTTGTGGATTGTGGTTTTGTAAAATTGAAATGGTACAACATTGACACTCACACAGACAGATTGATGATAATGCCAATTAGTAAATCTTCTGCAGATCAAAGGGCTGGCCGAGCTGGGCGTATGAGGTCAGGGAAAGTTTACAGGTAATAAAACAGAGATATATTTTGTATCATATAGGAGTATATTTTAAAAGTATTAACTATTGTATTATTTATTACGTATAACTGGCGGATATTTGTAATAATAATTTTTTCAACAACTAGTATTAAACAAATACTAGAGAAGCCAATAGTAATTATAATCACAGTCACTGTATTTTTAGAGTACATATATATATATATATATATATATATATATATATATATATATATATATATATATATATGTGTGTGTGTGTGTGTGTGTGTGTGTGTGTGTGTTTGTGCGTACTGTTTCAGATGACTAAATATTTTTATATTTGGTTTAAAATTATATTGGTAAAATATTTGCAATAAAAAAGCACTAAAATAACGGAAATAACCATTGATTAATATAAATAGTGTCCCAAAACTCAACGCCAAGGGGGTACCGGGCGAAAGGCCAGGTTATACCAGTTCTGGCAAAAATAAGAAAAAAATCCGTGTTAAGTGATAATAGGCATATTTTTGAAAATCTTGAAATTCGACACCCTATCCTATAGCTTTACCTATATCTACCTATATATACCTATATCTTTAGGTACTGTGATTACAAATTTCCCAATTTTTCAGTGTTATTTTTTATAACGTAATCCTATCTAATCATGCTGTTAATCGCAGTCACAAATGAACATTGTTAATTTAGTAAAAAAAAGTTTCATTGAGTCGTAGTTTAAAACATTATGTGAGCTAACTTTGACACTGTAAAAACATCCATTTTTGAGCACACAAAAGTATTTTTTATCATGGTATGAGTTTTTTGAAATGTGGTCCTTTTGCAAAAAAAAGTAATAAAGGAAAGCAAAATGCCAATTGTTGTACCATTTTGTCTAAATGGGCCATCTCTTGAAATAACTTGCCCGGGATAGTGTAATACCTTTTAATTAAAATTTAAAGTGTCAAATTTAGCTGACATAATTGTTTACACTATTTTGTTACTAAATTAACAACGTTCATTGTTCAATTTGTGACTGCGATTAATAGCATGGTTATTTAGGATCACGTTATAAAAATAACACAGAAAAATTGGAAATCTGTGATCACAGTACCTAAAATATAGCCTAGGGTGTCGAATTTCAAGTTTTTCAAAAATATTATCACTTAAAACGGTGACATGGATTTTTTTTCTTATTTTTGCCAGAACTGGTATAACCTGGATACATCGATATCATTTGTAATAATACAACATACATAACAATAATATAATAAATGACAATACATAACATATAAAATAAGTGGTACAAATCGTGTTTTCGGTCTTCTTCGTGGACGTTTATGATCAAGCGGTATGCTTCCCAGGATTGCCTTGTTCCATCTGTCGTTATATCGCCTTTCCATATGGCCTGCCGACCTCCATTTGAATTATTTTACTCTTACAAGCATACACCTTTCCATTACCCTCCGTACTACCTGAAATGTTTGAACTGATTTTACGTGAGTGTCCATGTTTCATTTCCGTATGTCAAAACAATCAGGACGCACTGATCAAAGACTTCTCTTCAGACAAAGTGGGAAACTTTTTTGAACGCTCTGTTGAGCCTGCCAAATGCCTACTAGTACCCCGTTCAACTTCCCGGACGGTAGCATCCTCTCTCCTCTGAAATCATCTACCCAAGATATATGTATTGATCCATCAAAAACAGAAATTCTTTGCAACTCTTGTATGTGTCTTATAACTCATCTGGGTCTTGTGACAGAAAAACGATATCATCTTCGAATCTAAGATGGCTCAAGTATGCACCATTGATTGTTATTCCATCGTGTTCCCAATTCAGATTACGGAATACCTCTTCAAGGCAAACTGAGAAAAGAACAGACGATATTGAGTCACCCTGCCGTACACCTCGTTATACATTGATTTTAACTTCAAGATCATTCATGTGAACTGTCGCTGTAACTTCATCATACATGCATTCTATTAAGTTCACGTAGGCTCTACCTGTTCCTTGGTTAAGTGATGCATCCATTATAGCTTGCTTTCATGTTGAGTCAAATGCCTTTTCATAGCCAATAAAAGTCAAGCACAGTGGCATGGTGTATTCATTGTGTATTTCTATGGCCTGTTGGATTTGAACATATGACCTGGATGTGATCCATCGTACTGAATCCACGTCTGAATCCTGCTTGCTCTCTTGGTTCATCATTCAGTGTTCTTATTTTTTTTTTGTTGAAAACTTTGTACATTACTGATATTAAACTTATTGGAGGTAGTTTTTTAAATTTTTCTGTGCTCCTTTCTTATCAAAAAGAATCACTTCTTCATTTCTTATCAAAGAATACTCAAGAAGAATCATCCACCAGGATATCTGGCCTTGCTCTTCTATGGACATTGTTATATTTGACTGGCCTGATCTTCAGATAACTTTGAATAAAATCTTCTCATAACCTGTAATATTTTCGTACATTTCAGTTTTTGTTGCAAGATTTTATTTTAAAATAAAATATTGAATTTTAATAGTAATTTATTCAATACGTTGCCGCATAAATTTGGGTTGTTTTGCTACAAAAAAGAAAAACTTACATATTATTCTAGTTTAATATCAAAGTTGAAATTTTTCACATCTTATCACTTTTTAGACGATTCACGTCACACTGAGAAACACATGATCAATTGTTTAATTAAATTACCTCTTCAAAATTTCCACGAACCCATTCCTCGTGAAAGAAGCTTCGTTGGTTGATAGAATATTGAACACAAATTTGGATTCCTTCGGTTTTAGTCAAAAAACCAGTCACAATATTTCTGCTTGTATGAAAAATTACTAGGTGCTTAAATCAAGTATGCTTGTATCCTTTAAATATGATAAGGGTAGATTAATTGCTCTTTTAGTGATCTATGTACAATCCAACAGGAAAATTCAACTTGTTGAACAACAGTTCTAGCACTACTAGAAGTACTAGTCTAGAGTACTTCTACTAAATCCTCTTCAACAACATCTAAAATTTGTACTTTGACTTTAGGACCGATTTCTAGTTGCTGCTCACATTCTTGAAACTTTGAAATCGCACTACCCGTATCCAAAAGTCTTTGAACTGTTTGCCGATCTGCAAGAGGCCTTTCGGAGTATCGTTGCCTGTAAATACACTTAGCTCCGGAATTTTGGAGAAATTCCTAGTTAGAAACAGATCCTGATATTCGCGTAGAATATATTTTTGGGTTATAAATCGAACTTGAATGCACGAACTGAAAAACTGAAATAATTTTTGTCGCAATTTTGAAATAACAATCTTTGTCGTCGCAATATTGCGACCTTGCTACATCTTTCAAAGCTGATGTAGGCTGATGATTGTTAATTTAAAGTCTGCTTTCATGTAGTTCCTAAGTTTGACTTTTCCCTCCAAGCCATACTATATCAACTAAGAAGGTATTGGATCAATTAACATAAACCATTTTTATTAGATGGCTTCTAATATTTCTCCCATTTGAAGTTCCGCAAGTTCATATATAATACATACTTTTAATCAAATTCAACAGTATGTCCCTCGAATATCATCTTACTGATAACACATTATCTCTTAGGTCTAGAACATATATAATTTCTGAAATAGTATTCAGGCCTTTTTGAGTAATTACTATTGCATTTTCAATTCCTACACTTGAAATATTTTGGTTGTTTGCCACAATAACTTGTGATTCAGCTTCATTAGTAATCTATGATCATATTTGGTATATATTTAATATCCATCTGTGGTAATCTTTGAAGTGCCTTATTAATCATGTTTTTATTTGTATTTTTGTTTTAACATTTTAAGCCCACTTTTGAAATACTATTTTTCTTTGAAAATTCCTTCTTCCTTTTTGAAAATAGGCCGCTTCATGCTTCTCTTTACCATATTTATCATATAACAGTTATTTTGCTTTTACAAAATTCCAGAAAAGCATATCCTTTTCAATGCTCTTTGGTCCAATTGTTTTCTTTCAGATTTCCTAAAGGTTTCACCAGGATAACCTTCAATATACTACTAAAAATGTTCATAAATTAAAAGCATCTTCATGCCAAATTTCCACTTATCATTATCTCTATCTGAAGATTTAACGAACGACAAATGAATATTATTTGATTTGATACTGCTGCTACTTTTATATAAACTTCTCACTATATGGGAACATTATAAGCAATCCAGTCGAATAAATCAGATACGAAATCTGAACCCATAACCTCTTAGGCTGAATCATATCCGGTGCAATTTTATGCAATTTCAAGTACCCATTTTCCAACCAATTAGTTTAGTATCGCGTTTAATGATTTCTATTTAAATGTTAATTAATAAATTATAATATAATTGATTAATAAGCTCTGCAAACTAAATTTAGTTCCCTTTTGTATAGGCTGTATACTGAGGAATTGGCTAAAAATCTGGCTAACAGTACACCACCTGAGATGATTAGACACAATCTGACTTACGTGATACTTCAGCTGAAAGCGATGGGCATCGACAACATTCTACGTTTTAAATTTGTTGATCCACCACCTACTGAAAACTTACGCAGTGCTTGTGAAATCCTATACGCCTTGAATGCAATTGACATAAATTGCGAATTGACCAAACCACTTGGATTTCACATGGCTGAATTTGCTCTGGATCCTCTTTATTCCAAAATCTTACTATCTTCAGGTGTGTATACAAAATTATCTATATAAAAATTTACAATATACAATTTCCAGTACGTTTATATTTTATATCCTGTAACAATAATAATTAATATGTTATATTGATTTTGTAAATATGTTCGTTCGCTTCTGTTTAATGAAATTAAATTTATTTAATATAAAAAATATAATTTAATGAATCAATTATATATTAAATATTGTTATCTATAACTTCCTGATAGATTTGATCCTGATAATTTTTAGTCTCTTCGTCATTGAAGATTTGTCAATGAATTCTGACCTCAACAGAATAACTGATATTTAGAGAACATTATGTCTAAGACTGAACAAGGTTTAGCGTTGTCAATTTACCAATTCTGAACGTGTTGTGTAATGATGGTCAATTTATAACCAACCAACTACCAGTGGTATACAATCGAATATACAATCGATAGGATATTATTTCAAGGTTGTTTGCGGCTGCTCGGTGCAGAGTCCCTGATGCGTCCATTTTTCATCTCCCGTAACTACCTGCATCACAAATTGATATATTTCTTGAAATTTTAGCAACAAATCGTATATAGATATGCGATTGACCAAATAACACAGATTGATTCAAGAAATTCATTCTGTGTAAAAATTACAAGGAATTGTTAAATAAAACACTAAAAAAATCATTTATTTATCAAAATTTATTCTGCCGCCTTTAAAGTAGGTCCCATCGAGTGCAATACAGCTATGCCACCGCTTAATCCAATCCTCCATACATTGTTCGTAGGCTGATTGAGGTATGGCCTTCAGCTCCTTCAGCGAATTTTCTTTTATGGCCTGGAACGCATTGACTCAAAATGTCTTCCTCGAAGTGGTAATTTTAACTTCAGAAACAGGAAATAGTCACACGGAGCAATATCAGGCTAGTACGGTGCTTTGTCGATGACGTTCTTTGAATTTTTGGCCAAAAACTCTTGCACAATGATGTTGCATTATCGCTGTGCAAGATTCATGAATTGTCCTTCCACTAATCTGGCCCTTTTCGGCGGATATTGCCACGCAAACACCTCATAGTATTCCTTATTCACCTTTTATCTCATTGGAAGAAATTGGGATTACACCACCCCACGGTGAAGAAAACTATCAGCGTGACCTTAATTTTCGAGCGACTTTGATTGATTTCAGCTCGTTTTCGAGGTGTCATTCCGAAGACTGCTTGTTTGCTTGTTTGCATGTCGTATTCGTAAATCCATGTCTCGTCGCCCGTTACGGTGCGTTTTATGAATGTGGGATCCGTAGAAGCTGCATATCATTTCTTCAGCGACCTACTTTCGACGCTTTTTTTGGACAAAACTGAACTCTTTCGCAACCAGTCGTGCGGCGACGTTAATAATGTTATGAATGGACTTAAATATATGCTGGCCTCTTAAACCAACTCTATAAAACCCATACGACGATTTTCGAGCACCAGTTCAGTCTTGATGTTGACAATGTCTTCGTCGTGCGTAGACGTCAAAGGTCGACCAGAACGAGGCAAATCAACTACCACTTCTCGACCCTCTTTGAACGCTTTACTCCATTCATATACATGGGTTTTTTTTATATGCACGATTCACCATAGGTCTTCTGCAATATTTTCAGTGATTCAGCACACGAAATTTCATTTGACAGACAAAATTTAAGGCAAACTCTATGCTCAATATTTTCATTCATAGTTAAATCACAACACACACTTGACGTCGACTAACAAAACCAGCTGATATAAATAAACTAGTTGACCTATCGCTCTCAAATTGGACATTGTAATTAGGCACATTACTCACATTTGCAAGTGCCAGTGTTGAATGTTAAGTTAAAATAAATTGTTTTCTTTTAATATACTTCTCCACTGGGTTATATCCCTAACCATTTGGTCAGCATCTCTCCATTTCAATCTCTTGCCATTCTGACCTTTTGCTACTTGATCATTCCATTTCGTTTTTAGATCTGCTACTTGGACTCTTTTTTTGGTTTTCCCATTTTCCATATATTTTTTCGTTAGCTTTGTAGCTGGCATTCTGCACATCTACCTAAGTCATATTGTGGCACTTTCATGTATTTTCTTTTCAACCCCTAATCTTTCCCTTAATTCTGTATTTGACACTTTGTCAATCAGTCGTAACACCGCAATTCTTTTAAGCGGCTTAATTTTAATTGCTTGTTTGTCTGTTGTATTGCCTTTTGTCTGTTGTATACTTAATTTCCACAGTTCAGAGTCATACGTTATCTGTTAGAGGAAAGTACCCTTACCAGTGTCGATCCAGTGTTGTCCAAGGTTGTTGCACTAACCTTCACCCTTTCAACATTTCGCTTTCTATTTTTCCCATTTCCTTCTATAGCCACTAAATATTTGAACTTTCAACTTACTGTTATTTCATGTACTAGTGTTATCAGTATTTTTTAGAATTTCTAATTAGCTAACTCTTCATACCAAATATACAAATTATATTATAAATAATATGTGTAATATGTGTAAATTTTATCGTTATTAAAAATATGTCGTTCGCAAATTCACTACCACTTTTTCTAAGTTATAATATCTCCAGGCTGCAGTTTTTACTTTCATTTCTGGTTTTTACATTTATTCATGTATGGTTTTATTATTATTTTTTTATTTCATCCATTATATTTTTAAATAGGTGTGGACTCAGTGTTCAGATTCCAGATGTGGTTGTGAATCTTTGAGATATTCTACTTCTTGTTATATAATTTGCTTTTGTTTCATATAAATTCTTTGTATTATTAATCGTGTATCTATTTATATTCAATTTCTAAAATATATTCCACATATTACATATTTTTACTCAATAGAAAGCTTTCGATATATCAATAATGCATCTCGATATACAAACGTGTGTGAGAATCTCACAAACGGCAATACAAACGTGAGTGAGAATCTCACACACGTTTGTATTGCCTTTCTTAAACAACTGTTTTCTTATTCCCTTCATTTATTTTATTCGTTATTTCTTGTAACAATTCTTTACCTATTTCTCCTATATATTTTAACATCTAATAATTCTTTGAAATAATCGTGGCATGACATCTTTTTCCATTCCACTATTTCTAGTTCTTTATCTTCATGTGCTCTTTATATTTATATATAATATAACCCGTCTCGTTTGATTTGCATTTCTGATATTTTTAAGTTTTATTGTTTTAATTTTTAAGTTTATTATAAGTTATTTTTGTTAATGACCTTTTGTTTTACTATTGTTTCTATTTTCCTTGTACTCTTCATATGACTCCTACACAAATTTTCCTTCTAGGCCTTCTTGGCCTTTATAGCTTCCTTAACCTTCTCAGTCCATCACTCCACTTGTTTAGCTTTTCTCTTCGATGTTGTTACTCCACAGATATCTACACTTTGTAAGAGTCATTTTCTAAATATTTCCCATAACCTATGTACATCCTACTACTTCACTCCATTTGTATGTGATTGTTGCTTTTGTCATACTTTTATTATACCATATTCTTCTATTGTATTTCCTTTTCCCTTAATATAGCTTCTGATATTCTTCTGTGTCGTTTCTGACCCGTTAACTACTCCATTTTTCTTTGCTCCAATATGCATTTCTATTTTTGTTTCTAGTAAGTAATGATCACTCCTTATTTCGTAACCACGATTAACCATTGTTCTTTTTGCAGAAGTCTTGACACTACAACATAATCAATAATAGATTTTTCACTTCTACTTGGTAATATTCTTATAAATTTAATCATGTCTTCATGTTCAAACTTGGTTATTGTGATTATTAATATTTTACGTAGAAAACTCTAGACATTTCATACCATTTCTGGTAATCGTCATACTACCATATTTCCCTATTGTTAAATTATATATGTCTATTTAATTTCCTGCCGTTCCATTCAGCTCTCCCAACATTATGGTTTAATTTTTTGATTTTTCTACTACATTTTCTAATACTCTGGCCAAATATTCTAACTGTTCCACCTGTTCATCCTCACTTGATCCGTAAACGATAATACTGTCCAGTCTACCATTCTTTTTTATTTCTAATATTACTTTCAGTATTTTAGAATGTATATATATCCTCAGTATATTATTTTTCTGTTCCATTCGATGATTATTAAAATGCTACCCATGCCTTAGCTATTTATGTTGTCTTAACTCTATTGTCAATCAGCACATGATCATTTAAAAACCATCACCTTTAATTCTTGTTACCATAATATTCCATCACCTTTAATTCTTGTTTCTGTAATTGTTAATAACACATCTCTATAACACAATTGGCCCCCTTTGCAATTCAGACTTTGTTCCCAGACTTATAACGTTATGTTTTTTTTACACTCCCTTTCTGAAAGTTTCCAAGGCCCGTTTGATTGTCCTCATATACCGTTGCCTATTTTCTTTTATTTTCTTTTTATCCGTTTCCATTCCTCTTTGGCCAGTACCAGCTTTTGGTAGCCTATTCTTACTGTTTTTCCTTTCATACTCTCCTCCTTTGCTTTGTTCCTTACTCTTTCTTCATTTCTCATATCACCATTTATGTATAATTTTAGATCCCTTTTCTACTCAATCTGTTCTAATTCTTCATTATCTTCACCTGTTGCATTTTTCAGTTCAATTAAGCACACTTTATTACTTAACCTTTTGACAGTTTGTTATTAAAATATGTTTTGATTCTTGTTCTTGTATATCTAAAACCTTGAATGACTACATTATTTCTTCTCTTTTCTTTCTCCATCATATCAATTTTTATTTCAACTTGCACTAACTTTTATTTTAGGACTATATTCTTTTTGTTCCTAATTCATTGCCTTTTCTTTTAATAGGTGTTCTTTTATTCTCCTTAAAATGCCTCTTCTGCCCTCTAATAAATTTTTCTTTGTTCCCTTATCAGTAGAACCAAACCATCTGAATATCCCTTTCGGAAGCAACTTACTTCTTAGTACACTAAAGCTTTATTAAACCAGGTTTTCTTTATTATTCTTCCTTTTCAAAGTATTTATTGAAATTTGGCAAGACCGCCTTATATTCGACCTAATTTTATTTTATTTATTATCTGGAAAACTGGATTATCACTTCACTGTTTTTACTTTCACATTAAGATTAAATTAAGCTAATGAATTGCAATGAATTTTCACTGCACCACACAATTGTACGAATTTATTGCAGATAAAACATCAAATAATCAATGATAAGTTGTCAATATAACCATTCGCATATCCATCTGATATTCCTTCCTTCTGACTAGGTCATCATTTTACATCATTTTAGGCAAATCAACACGATGTACATCCACATAATTAGGCATTTCGAAAAAATGGCTGCCTTTCACATGATAACAGTAGGTGTCACCGTAATACCCCCACACAACATTCCGAAAGTATCACCCCCATGCATCATTAACGGTTCCAGAGAAATTGCTGATATGGATTGAAATGTTTTACATCATCCTTCATACTCACCGGACCTGAAGCATCCCTGTTTTAGTTACTTTACTCGTTGAAGAATTGTCTCAACAATAAATGGTTCTCTAAATGGAAAATTTAGATAGGTTTTTTTGTCGATCGGCTTTAGACGTTTTTTCGAACGCGCATTAGAAAGTTTATAATAGGATGTCAAACAGCTCATACAAATGGCCAATATTAATTAATTAAAATTGCATATTAAATAAATGATATTTCACGACACTAAAAAAATCGAATAAACTTTTTGGCTCACCCAATATATTCGAGGTTTTTTTTATTTTACATGCAAATATATTACATGTAAATTTGGACTGTGTGGATTCATTATTCAGTAGCAGAGCTGTTTAACATCGCATTTTTTATTTTGTTATAATTTTTGAATTAGAAGACAATATTCTTGTTAATGAACAAATTGTCTACCAATAAAAATTGTTATGAACATTAATTTCTTCGTGAAACAAAAAAATCCTTTACTGGAACGTTTAATTTACTCAACAAGTAATATATAAATGATTATATATCCTGTTACTCTAAGAAATGAACAGTTTAATGAAGACTTCGACGGTGGATAAAAATCTTCTCCAAATGTTACTAAAACATCTCAAATGGTCTCATCTTGCGTCTGAGTATATGCTTCTGCACAACAATGCATCCTCACACAAAAACAATTTGCTAAGATTTGGCTGGAAATGACATAGTAACTCTTGACAATCAATTCTATTCGTCCGATTTTACATAATGTATTGTTTAGTTTTTCAATATTGGGTATTTTATACGAAATTATGACATAACAAATATAACAGCCCGAGTAATTTTAAATATTAAATTATATTAACAAATTTCAACAGGTGAATTTGGATGTTCTCAAGAAATCTTAACTATAGTGTCGATGCTACAAGTGGAAACGGTTTTTTCTAAACCAAATACTGGAATGGGATCTATTAAAGCTCGAATACAAAAACGTCTTTTTGAAGTTGAAGAGGGTGATTTGATTACTTATTTGAACGTATACAACGGATTTATTCAAAGTGAAATGTCTCAAGGTAATTTAACACATTATATAAAGTAAATAAATTAACTGGAGGTGCACTTCATCTACCTAATAAAATATATCTTCAATTCCACTCAATTTTTCTAATTAGGATTTGTTTTCAAATAAGAATATTATCCTAATTTTATATAATTAACATTATGTACCTTTATATGGCATGTAATATTTTATTTGATTTTATATTTCTGAAATGTTGAAAACTTTATAAAAGCAACTACAATGATTCATAGCAGCCTTAACTACTATATATTAATTTATTATGTATTTATTATTGCAGGTTTTTGCCATAAAAATTATATTAACTATAAATGTATGAAAAGAGTAGTGCAAATTAGAGAGCGTTTAGAGAAAACTGTTAGAAATTACAATATACCCATTACATCTGCTATAAGTGAGTTTATTAATTATAAATTACATACACTTATAGACAATACAATTTATTTTTAGAATCAACCGAGACAATTCGTAAATGTTTAGTCGCAGGACTATTTCCTAATTCAGCTTATTTACACAGTAGTAATATTTACAAAACTGTTCGTGGTGATGTTGACTTATATATTCATCCAGATAGTGTGTTATACACAATTCAACAACCGCAATGGTAAGTTGTTTGTTAGTATTATTTCATATTTATTTAAATAAACATATCTGTACATTTATGATAATAGTTTATCGTGGTAATGTAGACATACTTTAATGATTTTGCCATTGAGATGATTACTATAATGTAATCTGTTTTTTTTTCTCGATATTGAGTTAGTGGAATTATTTTATTCTTTTTCGATTTGCCAATCGGCCAGCATTAAATATAATCTTCATGATTTTTAACATGTTGACGTCATTGATTATTCACCATGTACCAGCAGCTTGGATCCTATGATAATTCTTCATTTTTGCTATTGTCAGTAACTCAATCATAATGTAGGCAATTGATATCAATTTCATTCTCATATTTTCGTTTTACAGTTTATCATTAATTTAAGGATATCTGTTATAAATTTGTCATGAATGGAAATTACAATCGTACTAAAGGAAACGTGAACACAATAAACCAAATATGCTCAGCCTATTTAACTGCAGGAATCAAGAAGGTGGTCTGTTTCACTTTCTTATAGGCATCTTGACATAACAGGGTGTCACGAGAGAGTTACGGTGACAAGACTATAGGTTTTGTTCAACTTAACCGCAAATATGGTATTTGCATTGTAGAAGTATGTGTATGTCCAGCACATAAAGTTCGAAGTAAAGCTTATATAGTTACCCTGACTATTAATGAAAAATTAAGAAAAGTTGAAGACACTCAATGTTACGATTGTGCAGCTTCAGCAGATAATAAATACTCAAACAAAAAAAAATGATATATATGTGTAATATTGGTTTTCAAAAATAATGAAAAATGTTAAATATTGAATAATCAAATATTATCTAGTTTTGTAATTATTTTTTGAGCGAAAAAACAATATAAATCATAATTATAAAAACAGAACACACCATTAAAATTGCTAATTTTATTTTGATAAAGAATACACTGTTAATTGTACATAATAAAACTTCCCCCGACTAGGACAATATATTATAGTAAATTATAATATGTAAACTACATTAATAATCAATTCAGAATATAAACAATCACTATCCAAAATTATATACATATTTGTTTGATGCTTTCATTGAAATTCGCAATTCTTTTAAAACCACACCGATTCTTCAAACCACCACACTTAACTCTATTAACACTTTCAAAAAAAAATCACCCATACTATATTATTGCTTTAATTAAATTTTTCAGTATTATTAAAACAATAGTGATTTTTTGCCTTACATGTTTTACAAACCACCACATTAGACTTGATTTAATAACATTTGCAAATATAAATAAATGTGGCTGCTAACTAACTCTAATGCATGACCAGCTAGAGATTTCCTAAATAAGAGAAGGCACCTAAACCTTTTTTTTTGAGTGGAAAACTTATAGTCGAAGTGTGGGACTCTCCTGTTAAAGTCTATCCACTAGAAAACCACTGTCAGGCTACCATCAGTCTTCAATGCCTATAATAAATTTCTAACCTGTGTTTAAACATACCACATCAAATGAATATGTTCAATCAATAGATGAAATGTACCAAAATCCTGAAAAATAAAATATTTTAACTTTTATTTTCATTTAGAATAGAAATATATAATTTTCTTTACTTTTTATTTGGATAGTAGGTTTGCTTTTCTATTTTCATTTTTTTGCATACTCCTTCAGATGTTTGTGTTGATTCCATGGAAAACTGCTTTGCCAGTCCTTAATTTAACTAGTTAGTGTTCATCCAACTCATCACGAATTTCTGTACTCTTTGATCATCTACAAATTAGATTATCCTGTAAAACTTTCATAAGTATAGTATTTTGTAGTAGTCGTATTTGCAGTAGTCGTATTTTGTTCTTGTCTGTTCTTATCTAGTTCTTGAATATTATTATTCCTATCCTACAAAATTGACGATCCTGAAAGGTTTTTTTATTGTTACTACCCTCGATTGTATTGCTACATGTAGATTATTTGTGGACACAGGAATATTCCTTCTTATAAATTTGGCACGTTATCCCTACATGAATTAAATAATATAAATAAAAGTTATAAAAACAAATGCAAAAAACAAAAGGAACCCTAATCTGATTTCATACTGAACTTACGATATATATGGGAATAACGTCGAAAACAGCACCGAAAGCCTAAATAGCAATTAAAAGCAAGTATATTTTCAAATCGATCGCAAACCAACAAAAGCAGTAAAAGATATAGGTTAAACCTATAGAACAAAGACTAAAGATCGATAAATTGTTTTATTTGCCCGAAACTCCAATTCTGTTCAGAAACAGGACAAAAGAAAATTTCGGGTTTAAGTAATCGAATTGGCCCGAGCCGAAACGATTGGCGGTACATTCTGTGAGGTCACATATTGCTCCGATTGTTTTCGGGAATTGTCGGTGTGTCATCGGTACCAGGTTTAAAAATTTATTTTCGATTTGATATAACTTTTTAATTATTATAAGGAAAAAAATAAAAGTAATTTTGTTATAAAACTTATATATGATCTTTCCATTTATGACAAAAAAAATTTGTTCAAAAGCCCAATTAACAAACACTAAATCTTATATTAGCTGAACTCGTACTACTATTATTTTTTTTACTGCCACTGATTAATTGTTTTCTCGTCTGTCGGAATCATAGGTGATCCAACTGGCTGATGCAAGGATTGGTGTAAAACATAGGAATTTCTACTGCATTCCTTCTTTAATGGATTTCAGGAGTTCCTATTAAATTCTTCTCTTTCCGAAATTATCTTGAAAAAGATAGTAGCAAAACTTCAAATAATTTTAATTTTAAATGATAATTTAAGGTAAAATAAAAAATCATTATTTTATTTTATCAAACTAGGTAAATATTTCATTAATGTTCTAGTTAAGATTTTAATTTTTATTTTAGGCTCATATTTTGCGAAGTTGTGCACAGTACAAAACTCTACATGCGTGATCTCACAGTAATTGATAGCGAATGGTTACTTGAATTAGCTCCGCATTTTTATTATAAAACTACATCTGTATAATATTAAGAAATACACATTATGTAGATCTTTTTTTAATAAATCAAACTGGGTAATATATATATTGACTTTAAATTCATATTACCATTTTAAAAATCAATGGCAACAGTATAAGCCCAAACATGGGCCGTCTCAAACTTTATTCCAAGTATAGCTTATATCTGGTATATTCTTGCGTTGTAGAACCGGCCCTTAGTATACATTTTTAGTCAGTACAAGGTTAATCATACGCTGCGATTGTAATATTTTCACAATTAACCAGTAAAATATGATGATAGTGCGAATATTAGATGTAATTAAACAATTGGCGAAATTACATATTAATTACAACAGATTTTGAAAGAAAGATGCAAATGCATGCAGCATGTATACAGTATATAACACGGGCGTAGCCAGGATTTAGTTTTGGGAGGGGTTTAGTTTGAAGTAAATAAAACAACAAACATATACTTACCTGAAATTTAATATCTATATATTCATCGGAAAAATTACGACATAATTATAAAGTTCCTAACTTTAAATGAAATGGTTAAATTAATTTCGTTCCTCTGCGCTAAATCTAAAACCATTAAAGAAGAAATCTTCGGCTTTTTCTTTTAAATATATCCACTACTTCATCTGAATGAATTTCTGTTCCATAGTGAATGTTCATGAGAGCCAAACCATTAAGTCTTCACTTGTAGTGTTTGGTAAATAGTTTTTCAGTCTCCTTAGGCTCGAGAAAGCCCTTTCTGGGGTAGCAGTGGATACAGGAATGGTAGCCAAGATTTGTAGTAATGTGTAAATATTAGGATAAAGGTTTTTATCGCACATATCTAGGTATTCCAAACTAGATTTCGGGGTAGGCAAGATTCTTGTCATCACTGTTTTCCATACTTCAAGTTCTGCTTTAACCACTGATATGTTGCTTTCGGGAAGCAGTGACGAGTACATGGAAATTGCTTCTTCAATTTTAGAACTGGCAGTAAAATTTGACGGTAGCACACCAGATAATGCTGATACTACTTTACGGTGCTTGGTAAACCTTTCAACCAATTGTTGAATTGTATGATCAAGAAATGGAATGAACAAAGTAATTTTGTAATACGTGCATATATCCAATGCAGGAATGTTCGGTCTATTTAATAGTCTTCCGACGACGCGTGGCATTCGCAGTATACCACCATTTTCTTCCAGTAAAACCTTTGCGAGATGAAGATATTCGACGTCAGTGTTGTTTCTCAGGAGTTGTAAGACATTAATAACATTATCTACATGTTTGAATGCCGTGATAAGATCGATGTCAATTGTCTGTAATTGTTTTGATAGTGACAATGCATAGCTCATAACTTTTTGAAGAATCACTAAACACATCACAAAATCCGAAGATCGAAGCGTACTTAGCAATTGGGCGGCTTGTTGCGATGTTTCCTTATTGTGATTAAATTGGAGTTCTTCGAGAGCATTCACAATCGCTGAATAAATTTCCCTGAATCTTATAATAGCTTCATGTTTGTGGACCCACCGTATTTCACACATTGAGAGCAAGCTGTTTTGGTTACCGACGGGTAGTAGCTTGAAATTTTTCTTGAATTTTTTCTTTCAACAAAGCAGTGCGTTAAGCAGAATGTCGAAAGTAGGAACCAACAGACTGCACAATCCCAATGCAATTTCGGACATTTGCTAATGAACATGAATCAGCAATAGCAAGGTTGAGAGAGTATGCACTACAGTGTACATAGAGAGCAAGAGGACATTCTTGGCGAACATAAGCTTGGGCACCGTGCAAATACCCACTCATAGCTGCAGCCCCATCGTAACCTTGACCAACCACATGAGAACATTCAAGTCCATGCTTTTTCAGAGCTGTAATAATAAGATTTGCGAGACCGGATCCTGAAACATCATTACCGCTGGAATGTACTCAAGGAACATCTCTTTAAGTATATGGTGTTTATTATCTGTAAAATCAACATATCGAAGACATAACGAGACTTGTTCTACACGTCCGATGTCGGTGGTTTCGTCAGCCAGAATCGCAAATAGTTTGGCTTTCTTTACCACAAATCACAAATGTCACTAATTCACCACAAATGTCAATTATTTCGTTTTGGATCTGAGGGCTTGTGTTCAGGGCACTCTTCTGTGAAGTATTCAAATGCTCAGCCAGATCTTTATCTCCAGACTCAGCCGCAAACCGCAACAGGGCTCCAAAATTACCATCATTCTGTAGTGGTTCTTCAGGTTCTGGTGATTCTGGTGTAATTTGTATGCGCCCCGAATCGATTTTACCTCTCAAGGAGATGCCTTTTTTGCCGCAAAAAAATATTGCTTTTACGATAGGGATTAGTTTCTTTCGATTCTCCTCTTGTTTGTCTCTTTCTTTCAGAAGACAGCTGTTCAGTGACCGAAAAAGCCTGCGAAGACATTACTTTTAGAAAGTTATCTGCCAGTTCTGAATTTCGCTTGTGGTATCCCGATTTCGCATGAGCTTCAAATATTTCTAGGGCATTTTTCCACTTACAAAAAGGTTCGGTTACCAACTGGCCGATCCTTTGATGACCGCCTTTACCTTTATCAAGCGAACGTCCCATTACCACGCAAACTCTGCAGTATGCTCCACTTTTATATTCCGAATATGACAACCAGGGGAATCTCTCCAACCATTTCAATTGAAAGCGCAAGTTTCGTTTTGTGGAAATAGGAAACTTATAATCTCTGGGTGGGTTCCATGGCGTTTTTAAAATTTGGACTTTAAAATATTCATCCAAGATTTTTTCTTGATTCGCGTAAAAACCAACAACCAACATAGCTATAGTTGTAAAAGATGAGGTAACAGGCAAGCTGGCCTGTTGCAGACTAGATGTAGATTCGACAGTTGAAGGTATCGAACAGGGCACCAGCGACATGGTATCGATTTCGACATTCGGTATTGTGATTGAGGTCGAGGTCGAGGGCTCGCTTGTCATCACAGTCTTCTTATCGGCATGCAAGGTAGCTGAAGCTTTGATAGCTAAATCCAAATTTGTTTCTTTATTAGAAACCCCTTGACTACACCACTTTTTCCAGTAGTCCATACCTTTAAGTTTATCACCCTTCCTTTTTTTCCCCTCCATTTTTCGACAGTAATAATGATTCACGTATCTATCCTTAACAAGGTCACCGAATAACACTGCACTAAAATTACTCACTTACATGGTACACTTAATTCTCTTCACTATTCGTTCACCACTTTTCACTTATATTCGCTTCGAGTTTGCATGGAACAATACTGCCGTAAGCGCGGTCACGCGCCGCTTATATAGCAGCCCAGTAGTAGCCGTCCAGAAACTACCACAAACTTCCACAAAGCTCAGCTCATTCCGACCGAGTGGCGTGGCGAATAATCGAGAAACAACGCAAAGTTTCCATACGATACAAAATAGTTCGACTACTCGACAAGAGATGGCGTTACTGTGCGCAACGTCCACTAGTTTGGATATATATTCAATTCAAATGTAATAATTTAACTCTCTTCACTCCTCGTATTTTTTCGGTATAATATTAGATAATATTTGGCCATAACCCCCCCCCCCCCCTGGCTCCGCCCGTGGTATATAATGAAAATATAGCATTGGGGCTGACCACTATGATCTATTGAGTTACACACAAAAGATTACAAGAGATGTTCGCGACTATGGGTTGACTGTTTTGAACCATCTCAAACTGGATTATGCCATAAAATTACACACATCATCCCATTTGACCATAGGTTTTGATTCCACCATTGGTTCTGTTTTTCAGAATTAGTGAAAATTAGAAATGTTATACAGGTATTTCATCATTCATAATTCAACGAATGAATCATTCATCATAAGCATTTTGAAGCATCTCTTCATACGATGCTAAGCTTGAATTTTCATTAAAACAATTGGTACTCTCAGGAAGGGATATTGACTGTCAAATGTTTGAGGTTCTGTTTGTTGGGTTTCAGAATCTGTCATAACAAATATCAGCCTCAACGTGGCTTACTTTCAAAGTCAGTCTCCCCTTTACTACACTTGCGACATACAACCGCGATTGCATGAATTAAATCTGCCCTTTTATATTTTTTCTGTAATTATAAAAAATTACAGATATTTAACAGTAAGTAATACACTATTCTAAAAAACACGTGATATTAACTTAACAAAAAGGTATAAACAGCTGGAAGTAAACCCTTCTTCAAATTTTTCACTATACAAAGACAACCTTTTTTCATAGGCTGGAGGTGAGAACTAAATTATTATTATAAGAAAATTAAAGTAGCGATACATATATATATATATATATATATATATATATATATATATATATATATATATATATATATATATACATATATGTTAATTCGTAGTGTTTCGCGGATGGAAGAATACGCTAGACTATTAGTCCGGGAGTACATCTGATCGTTTGTGTCCTGTTTGTTGGGAACGTGCAGACGTTTCGCCAAGGTCACACTTGGCATTCTCAATGTTTGTCTGAAGACTGCACGTTCTGCGTCTGCACGTCTGCGTCTTCCCGTCTGCACGTTCCCAACAAACGGGACACAAACGATCGAATGTACTCCCGGACTAATAGTCTAGCATAGCATGTATATATATATATATATATATATATATATATATATATATATATATATATATATATATATATATATATATATATATATATATATATATATAAGAGACAAGAATTTAATAGGAGTAATCCTTAAGAATTCACCCTACTGTATATGAAAGCCATTTGGTTTCATCTGCAGAACACCTATCTCAGCGTTAGGTTGACCTGATAAAATTTCTTATTAGATGTTAATACCATATCCTTTTCTTGCCCTTTGTTGATGTTAACAAAACCCAAATCAGCAAGCGGCTCCTGTATTTTTCCAGAATTTACGCCTTTGGCTTTTTAAGAGGGAACTTGCTGGAAACGCAATTTTTTTAACATTCGACTGTTTATCTCAACGGAGAGCTAGAAAGGACAGATATAGTACACTAAGTTTTTCCTACCTACTGGCAACTAAGCAAACAGCACTAAGTACTACGCTACTAAAAGAACTAAATGCTTATCTGTTCTTTCTTGAAGAGCTGTTACACCTTCGAAGTGTACGAGGATAGAGGGAAAAGTCAGATACTTTTCCGATAGATGGCGGTACAATTATAAAGGTGATTGCATTTCTGAAGAGTTGCTTCCTTTGCAGTAAAGCTCCAGACGAACGCAAGGAAAGCAGTTGGGAGAGAGGATCGGGGCCAGGCCAGGTCAACTGGCCATTTTAATGACGTCTGGAGCTCGGATGATGATGACTGAAAGGTTAGAAGCCGGTCTCGCGAGACACGTGACGTCGCATGGTGGACAGTTGGGCGAAGGCGATCGGTGGCATCACGTGGAGTAAGGGTGAAATATTTCTGCAATATTTCCCTCCACGGCTTCGTTACGCTACCTTGTGGGAATACCTGGAACTATACCTGAGGTTCCAGGCAGAATGTTACGAGCGGTCCTGACTGCTACGAGCATTCGCCGTATGATGGCGTGAGTTGTGTGCGATCACGACCCGTCATTAAAATGGTCAGTTGACCTGGCCTGGCCCCGATCCAACTGCTCTCCCAACTGCTTTCCTTGCGATCGTCTGGAGCTGGGTTGATGACTGCTGAAAGGCTAGAAACCGGTCCCAAAAGACACGTGACGTCGCATGGTGGACAGTTGGGCGAAGGCGATCGGTGGCATCACGTGGAGTAAGGGTGAAATATTTCTGTAATATTTCTCTC
This sequence comes from Cosmopolites sordidus, assembly GCA_031761425.1. Taxonomy (NCBI): domain Eukaryota; kingdom Metazoa; phylum Arthropoda; class Insecta; order Coleoptera; family Curculionidae; genus Cosmopolites; species Cosmopolites sordidus. The sequence goes on along the minus strand of JARFXV010000631.1, from coordinate 51,067 downwards.
CAAGGCTTCGTTACGCTACTTATACGCTATATATATATATATATATATATATATATATATATATATATATATATATATATATATATATATATATATATATATTTTATATATATATATATATATATATATATATATATATATATATATATATATATATATATATATATATATATATATATATATATATATAATAGTGATTAAAACGAATTGGCTAAATATTCGTGAATATGCTAAAAGGTTCTAATTATATGTAGATTGAGTTGTTTCAGACATTTTTTGTAATGTAATTTTTGCAAAAATTATTAAAAACTCCTGTAGCAAAAGGATATTGTTGATTGAAAGCAAAACACCATTTTTGTGACTCCTAGGTGGATACGTGGAATGTTTTTGATGTGGGTATTGGATTTTCCGATGAAATTATCCAAACTCTTTAGATGGAAATATTGGTCAAAAATATTCAAGAATCCTTGTATGTATAAGTAATAAATTGTATTTTATGGGCTCAAATTTAACTTTTCCCGGCGAACATTCTCTCCCAAACGCCTTATAACACCCAAATAATGTTTGTTAACTACACTACGATAGTCAAAGAAAACAGCCAACGTGACTTTGATTTTTGAGCGACTTTGACATTTTTTATGATGCGTGTTATACACGCCTCTTATATTCAAAATACCAACTGAAATAATAGTTTCGGTCATCTAACTTCGAAGAGGATAAAATATCTACTTTCAATCTTTGCATTTCAAGAATTACTCCTGATGGTTTCCGTGATTTGAAGAGCCAGAAATTTTCGGAATAGCCCTATAGCATAGAGACATATGCTATTATTGATTCCCAGATATTTATTTTTCAAAACCGTATTCACACCTGTTGTGCAATCTACAAGAACTTCCCCTATCAGGTAGTGTAACGCCTCTTGTCGGAGATGAAAACTCCTCAACATAAGTCAATTATTTCAAACAGTGTGAAAATTTGCACTAAATATATCATGTGTCAAATCAAATCACAAATATGAGAACAAGGAGTCCGATAAAGCAAATCAACTAAATTATATAGATGACGCCAAACTCGAACATATTTCTCATTAACATTCAAATTCTCAAAAGCATTCAAAAAACAAACGGTAACAATACCATGAACCGGGATAAAGGACCTATTGCATTTAATTTTTTTTATTAATAATTTAATTTTTTAAATTATTAATAATAACTTGCTTGATTCACGGTTCATGATTTTTACATATTTCATTAGTAACGCAGCCTTGCGAACAGAGAAAGAAGAGGCCAAAAAGGCCCCGAAGAAGAGGAAATGAAGGACGTCTCAAAGGGTCAAGGGTCGCGGTCAAGAAACGTCCAAGAAACAGAAGAGGAAGAAGAAAAGAAAAGAATGTTGGCAGTCCAGCAATGGAAAGACGAAGAATCGGGCAGTGAAGACGGCCTGGAACCCCAGGCGGTAAGTATACATCCAAAACCCCAAGAAACTGTCGGAGACCACTCCTGTTCGGTTTCCGATTTAGAGAATTTCCGTAGCGTGCATAAACGCAGACGGAGATCCTCACCGCTGCTGGTTAATGACCTGAACTTTCCAGTTTTGTCACCAAAATCGGCGGTGGGTTCCCCGTCTGATAGGGCATCCGGGTCTTCGACCCAAACTTCGCCCTCTCAAGCCCCAAAAGCGGCCAGCCAGAAACCGACATCCTCCATCGGAAATTCTGTCCAGGCCGCGTACAAATCCAGTTGTTTTGCGCAACAAGGCGGCATTCCAAGAGGTGGTCAGGCTGTGAACAGCATGGCATCGATTTCGGTGTCACGACCACCAAGCCTAATGGAGTTTTAGTTAAACTCAAAGGGTCGACCGCGGTGGTTTGGTGGGTTAGTCGCCCGCCTGGCAATCCAATGGTCCCGGGTTCAAATCCTGGTGCGGGAGTGGATGTTTGTGTGCGTATTTGTTTGTGTTTATCGATGTTGGTAAGTCACTAAATAACGCCTTTGAGCGTTAACGTGACTTAAACTAAATTAAAAAAAAACTCAAAGGGCAGAAGGAATACAGGGATTTTACCTGTTTCCTCGGGATAGGAATTATGCATATCAATCATTCATCACTCCCGAAGAACGCAATCTCCGCGTTATTTTCCGTGGTGTCCTTGAGTACATCAGTTTCAAGGACATCAAAGCAAGACTAAAGAATTTGAGTTACCACCCTACCAACGTCGAATATTGGAAATCCCAAAAGAGTGGACCCATTGCCATAGTCCAAATAACCGTACCCAAAGAGAAAAAGGGCCTAACCAACACAAGACTTTTCATGCACCAAACCATAAGGGTTCAGGTACAGAGACTATCTGGCCAAGTTGGGCAGTGTTTCAACTGTCAGCAATTTGGCCATACTGCACGCAAGTGCAAAGCCCCCTCTTCTTGGCGTCTGACAAGATCCTTGGTGGGGAAGTCCCAACGAGACTTTCTCCCCTTAAAGTCGGATGATGGTGGTTCTATTACCATCTTCGATTTGGAAAAAGCTGAAATGCCGGCGGAGTCGTTCAGATTCCAAATGACCAGTCCGAGGCTGACCGAGGCGCAGAAGGAAGAACGGACAGTCAAACGTGCGAATGCACGATTGACAAATACGCCTGATCTTACCTATCTGCAGGATTACCTCGTTTCTTCAAAGTCAGTTCTGGCTATAATTTCAAGTTTTGCCCCCCACAAATGCTCCGACAGCTCCGAAGACTTCAAAGGAAGCAAATCCCAGAGATCAAAAACATCGTGAACTCCATTCTGCGTTTGCAATACTTCCCAGCCGCTTGGAAGTACGCTAATTTAGCGGTGATTCCAAAGAAGAGAGGCGCAATTAGCATTTCAGGCCCATTAGCCTCCTAAACATCCTTTCAAAGATAGCCTAAAAAGTCATTCTTTCCGCATTAAATGACGAGCAATTCGGGTTCCGAAAGGGACATGTCCCTGCAGCAAGGGAAAGGACCGCCCCTGCAGCAATGCGCTAGGCTTGCTGGTGAAATCAAACAGGCTTTTCGATTAACAAAATGCGTTGGCGCTGTGTTTCCTAATATTTCCAAAGGCTTTGACAAAGTATGGCACCGTGGTCTTATTTATAAGGCCATGGAACTAGGTCTTCCAAAAAACCTTACCATACTTATCCGCTCTTTCCAGACTGGCAGATCCTTTCAGGTAAAGATAAATTGGTCCCTTTCAACGAGAAAACCCATAGAGTCGGGCGTCCCGCAAGGTTCACCCCTGTCCCCGGCTTTGTACAATTTGTACATAGCCAAAATTCCCTGTAATAGTGACGTTAGTTCTGCATTTTTCGCAGACGACACTGCTTATTTCGTCACATCACCTTCCATGTCGACTATTCATAACTGACTTCAAAAGCAACTTAATGTTGCTATTAAATTGCTTAAATTCTGGCGCCTGCAGGTCAATCCTAAAAAGACCCAGGTGATCATTTTCACCAGAAAACGCACAAAGTGCGCGGTCATACTGCTGGTTGACAAAGTGCCAATTCCTTGGTTGCAAAAAGCAACCTATCTTGGCCTTCATTTTGACCACTCACTTCAGTGGTCTAGTCCAATCCAACTTACTTTAAGTAAGGGGTACGGTGTCATGAACCTCGTGGACCCCTTAATTTCTAGGTCGAGCAAGTTGCTACCCCGCACCAAAATGTATATTTATACAACCCTAATTAGATTTGTATATTTATACGGTCTAATAGTGTATTTTCGCTTTCTGTCACCCTATGCGGTGCACAGACCACAAATCCTCCAGAACAAAACCTTGCGTTCAGCACTAAACGTTCCATGGTTTGTTCGGAATAACCAAATTCATAGAGAAACCGGAGTCCCTACGGTTTCTGAATTATTTTCTAAAACTTATGAAAAGTTTGTCTTCCAAGCTTCTCTAAGTCCAAACTCGTTTGTCCGGAAAATTTACCCGGATCTCCCGGGTAAATTAAGCCTAAATAAAAATCTCCAAATTTTGTGTACGGGCGGTGAGCAGAAGGAAATCGAACTTCAATTTCCGGCTTGCGTAAGGCCGCTCCGACTGTAAATAAAAGATGCTCAAGCCTCATTGAAAACCGAATGTGGACGATTGGTCACTTTAACGATCGGTCGGACCGCCATTTGGTCAAAAATCTCCATCTTTTTCGATGGAGATAAATATTAAAATTAGAAAACTCTAGCTTTTCTTACTATTTTCTATATCTCTTCTAATTAACCTCAAGAAGTTCGCCAAGACTTCTAATAATTGATTGACTCTCCTTCTTGTCTGTCTATAACTTTAATGATAGCCGAAATCTTAAATTCAGCTAGAGGTCCCAAAATATAAAAAGTGCCCCTTCATGGAAAATTTTATTGAAAATTAGTAAGAGCCTCAGGGTTAACTAAAACACCTGGCTGAAGGAGGAGTAACGTTTTGTTACACCTAGTTGAACCAAATGCTAATACTGGCCGTAATATCACTACCAATAATTATTTTAAGTAAATTCCGTTAGCAAACAAATTACTAGAAATGAGGACAATAATAGTTGGCAACCTGAGAAAAAGTAGAAGGGAAATATCACCAGAATTCATAAATATGAAGAAAATTACAGTAAAGAGTAACCTAATCGGTTTCCAGAAGGAATGGGTAACAGCAACAAAACTGAGTCAAAACAGCGAAGGGAAGGTTCAACAGAAGGTTTTTGCGGATTATGCCCGCGAAGGAAAAATAGAGAACCAAAAAAAATTGCAAAATCTGCAAAATTCCAATTTGCAACGAGCATTGCGAATTTACTTGATCAGGTTTTGTATTAAACTCATCAAGAATCTGATTGCAATGTACCTTTATACAATATGAATTAAACTAATATAATGTAACTTAAAAATACAAATATTGCCTAAAAATTGTGAAGTGTGAAGGAAATGCTCTCGTGCGACCAGCTGTGAAGGAGTTCGACTGGCGCCGGGTTAAACATGCCAAATGTTCTGTATCAAGTAAAGCAGTAAAATACAGAAATTATTTGATATCATTATTATTTAATCCAACTCCTGTAGCAGCATCCTTTTTATGTACCTTGCAAAAGCCGATACGAATTTAACTGATTTAAAAGTTACTGTATTGAATACAACCAATCCTCGAAATAGTTTTGGTTATTTTCTTAGACAAAAAATCTAAAATTTTGCCATATTGTAATAACCCCTTCATAGGAAACACAAGAGTTCATGATAAATGATTTATATGATGCATATATCTAGTATTACTCCGAGAATATACACATCCTAAGTTAGAAACCTCTAAGACTTAACCAAAACAATAATGAAGATTTATTGAAGAAATTAAAAAATACAGCTCAGCATAAATCGGATCAACATCCAGAAGAATTAGACAGACTAATTAATCAGCCATTTGTCGAAAAACTAATAGGGAACTATTTTTACAATAATTGTGATATCTACACAATTTCTTACCTGTTTTCAGTATATGTCTAAGACGAAAAAAGTTGATCATCAACGTTCCCCGCCACATACTAAAGCTGGCCAGTGTTCTAAGAAGATCAATAATTAGACTCCAAGAGCACCCCGAAGATAGCGAAACCTAAGGATTGTAATAATTATTTTATCATTTAAATTATTTTTCATTTAAAATTCGTGAAATAATATTTTTTAGTTTACGTAATTAAATCTGATCATTTTCTGTTTATAATTTTGTAGGTAGGCATGTAAATTTTGTTTTTTATAATTATTAAGTCTGTTTTAAGCTCCAAAATGTAAACATCATGGATATTCATTATGACATTACAAATGTCTCTAAACGGTTAATTAGTATAAAATTAATTATTAGATATCAGAATGTTGTTTATAAATTTTTTGTCGATATTATGACATAAATTTGATCGCTCCTTTCCTTAAGAATGTTGACTTAATAAAGGTATTTAATAACAACGTTTAACAAAAAGTACCTTTTGTAACAGTTAAAACAAATTATAATACTGGCTTCCCGTGCTCAGCCATATTCGGCCACCTCAGATTCGCCCTCAAGAGTAACTAATCAAAGAATTCAGAAAAATTCTCCAGAATGAAGCTCTTCTTATATACGACGGCATCAATTCCACCCCATTTCGCCGTTTAAGATCAAGAAAGTCACCGGTCCTAATTTCGCGTTTCGCGCCCTCCATCCACTCGAGATTATTTACTAAAATAATCCCGAAACTTCACTGCAGGTAGATAGGATAAAGTTTCCGTAGCAATTTGCCACTTAAAAAAACGTTATCTTCTCTTCGTTGGTGTTTCCGCAGCTTGGCCGCCGGACGGGGTGGGTCAAGCGCTTCGCACCACTCCTCTCTGGGGGGCAAGTACCAGAGGGAGTGTTTCTTAAGATATTATTTGATTTATCTCATTTGCTGATTACACTGACGGTTTTTCAGCTTTATATTGCATCACTTACCTCTTTACTTTAAAGGAAAGACACTTTCTGAAAGACAAAGCACTTTAACTTCACCTCACTAACCTCTTTTTTTTTCAAACATGGGATCGGTGGTCCCATTCCCACAGCAGTTGAACCCCCAAAAGTTGGAGTTTCGGTCTTATATGCCTTCTGCCACCCAAAGCTGCGATGTTTTCCGGACGATAGTCCGTTAACCTTTGCAGTTCTTGATTTGGGTAGTCCGTAATCTTCAGAAAGGTTTTCTCTGCCTTTTCTTGCATACACTGCCTGAAGGAAGTACACATCATCTCTCTTTGTATCTGCACATTAGAGATGTACTATGGGGCATCCAGAGCCTGTCTCACCAATTTGTTCTCATAACTTTCCAGTCCTTTGATGTAGGATTTTGCCGCGTAACCCCACGCGATCGACCCAAACATCATAACGATTCTCACTAATGATTGTATTATTAGTAGTTTTAGCTTCACGTCTAATTTGCTTTTTCTGCAAATTAGCGGGTAAGCCATCTTCGTTATCATCACGGCTTTTATCCGTCCGTTCTTGATGTGTTGTCTCCAAGTCATCTTCTTGTCAAATATGGCGCCCAGATACTTTACTGTATCCTGCCATGCTACATGCTGGTCTTCTATTTCTAGTTGGCGACCGGGTTCTCTCATTCTCTGCGAGATATGCGTACCCTGTGTCTTGGTGATATTCACCTTGATCTTCCAGGCTATCATCCATTCTATCAGGTCGTCCAGGTCTTCCTGGACGTAACTGACAGCCTGCTTATGTCTTACCATTATAGCGGCGTCGTCGGCATACAGGGCTAACCTTGTGCTATTCCTCTTGGGAATATCACAGGTGTATATGTTGTATAGGTGGGGCGCTAGCACCGATCCTTGCGGCACTCCAGCCTCCACCCATCTTCTCGCTGATTTGACTACACCCATTTTCACAGAGAACCTTCTGTCTCTTAGGTAAGAGTCAATGAGTTCTGTTATCCACTCAGGGATTTCTATCTCAATTGTCTTGTAGATAAACCCATTATGCCATGCCCTGTCGAAAGCTCTTTCGACATCAAGTAGGACGATTGCCGCTCCGTGTCTTCTATCCAGGGCTTCTGTTGTGTATTCTGTAACACATAACATCTGATCTTCCGCAGAGTGATTTTTCCTAAACCCGAATTGCTCAGGCGGAACGATGCTGCTATCGACGAGCACCTTCTCTAATCTCTTTAGAATCACTCTTTCTACAACCTTGCTTATCGATGGTAATAAACTAATCGGCCTCTAGTTTCGCGCGAACTTCTGGTCCTTTCCTGGCTTCGGTATCCCTGGCTGAGAAATACCGCAGTCTAATGACTGCGTTGACAACGGCGGTGATGTCGGCAATCCATTTTCTAGGTAGCTTTTTCAGCATGCGATTAATAATATCATCACATCCTGGAGCTTTCTTGAGTCTTATCTTCTGGATAATTCCCTTGACCCCGTTCGGAGTTGCAAACTACGTTAGCGGCCTGGGTCATATCCTCTCTCGGAAGTTTCTCACCGTTCTTCTGACTAACCTCTCGTGGTTTTCGTCATCATCATCATGTTCGTTGATGATGCACCCTCTTTCCAGTGCATCAGCCATTGCTTCCACCTTTTCGGTGTCACCGTATACAAGTCCGTTGGCTCCATGCAGCATCTTCGACTCTGGTTTTTTTTGAGTACCCTGTAGACTCTCCATAGTGTGCCACCTTCAGTGCCGAGCCGCGAGAGGCGGTCCTTCCACCTCTGCTCAGCTAGATCCTTCAGCGCTTTTCTCAGGATGTTCGTCGGCCTGGTCAACTCCCTGGCCAGGTCGGCCGTCCTGTTGGCCCTATGTCTGCTGTAATGATAGGCCTGTAATCTGAAGCAAGATTTGCATCTTGCTTCTTGGGAATCGCGGCCATGAAAGCGTGCTTCTATGACTTTGGAAAGTATTGCAAACGCAGAATGGAGTTCACGACATTTGTGATCTCTGCGATTTGCTTACTTTGTAATTTTCGGAGCTGGCATACTGTGATGCCATCGCATCCGGGAACGAATAGTGTCCGTACCAGACATGGCAGATATGCTGCTTCACTGCACCAATGGGGATATAGTCACCTGCGTGACTGCGGAGAGAAGCAGCACATGGTCAACCACATTGCCTTTGAATGCAGCTATGGGGCTTAAGCTGGCACTGTCAACAACTTCCTGAACGTGTCTGGCGGAGCCGTCAAATTGCCAAGTCGTCTACTACTGTGTGTATCTACTCATTGAGTACTACTTGTGATTCATATTGTATTGTCATGTGTACAGCCTTATAGATTGACAATTTTCTATCTCAACGGTTAGGACAAGATGAAATGTAAAAACAATTTGAGCAACTTTTTATATTACGTTTGGTGTAGATGCCCAGATGTTCCCAATCTTTTCCAATGCGCCCTCTTCCATAATAGTTAATTATATCAAATATTAAAATATTGTTGCACATTATCTATACCTATTTTATTTGTCTATTTTATCAATTAAGAAATACAGAATTAAGAACTATCACAAAACATTACGAATCAACTAATTACGGTACAATGAAATGTACTAAAGAATTATTTATTAAATAAAATTTTAAAATAAACACAAAATCAATAAGAAATAAAAAAATTAACGATATGGTTGAGGCTTGTGAAGTTTTAACAATTTGATAATATTGGGTTTTAATTTCATTACCATCAGTGGCAAATCACTACGCTCAGTGATGTGTGATATGTTTCTTTTTAGACATTAAGACATTAAATTAGCTACTGCACTGAATGCACGCTCAGCCAAATACGACGAAGACAATTAAAAATGTCTGTGTTGTTGTCCACAATCCAAGGTAAAGAGCTTGTGCGGGAAGTCCTCTGTTAGAAACCTCGTCCGCACATTGAGAGATATAATAATATTTCCACAGGGTTCGCTGGTTCGCGAAATGGATCTTGGTTGTTGAATAGATAAGCAGAATATACACATATATACTTTTATTTACTAAAATTCACAATTACTTCACTATACTTTGGATGGGCACTTTTTCACTTATTGTCTTAAGTTTTACGAGATTTGGCGTAACAAAATACATATTTAACTTGACTTCGGAATCTACAGAGAATTAACTCTAACGTGCAATTTTTAACTCTCAACTTCGACTATTTATGTGCAACGATTCAACTCATACTCTTCCTTTGTATTCTCAACATAAAAACCCCTAACGCGTAACTTGTGCTTTCAACTCTCACTCTTTTCTCGTGATCTTCAACCTTTCAATTCCAGCTCTCGATTCCTACTGTTTTGTCAGACTTCTACCTCGAATTTCTACGTATCTCTGTCCACGTGATAAATTAAAAAAAAACCATCTGTTCCTGTTATTTTTTGGGTTATACACAAGTGCCTTACTTCGCCCCTTTACCTGCTACAGGGCCTTTCACTATCCCTTTTCTCTGAAATGATGTTTGTTTTTCTGATGTCAAGTCCTATTGCCATCAATATCCACTTTAGAGTACTTGTAAATTTTATATTTATAACGAGTCCCTTTTTTATGATACTCCAATTTTGGAGTATCAATATCAATAATAGTATCAGTACCAATACTATATAATAGAGTATCAGTATCAATAATCAAAACAAATACACGCATTTGCGTGTATTTGTTTTTCTCTGATGGCGTCGTTTTTCAATTTCAGTATGGGTCTAGACTTGTGTATACATTTACACATGTATACATTTTACAAGGTGATTTTTTTTTTCAGTTGTGAATGTTTTCACAACAGAGCTGGTATTAATTTTTTGGAGACAGAACTTTTGGTATTAATTTCTGAATTTTACTTTTAGTTCTTCGTTGGTTGTGAGTTCTACGAGTTCCTCTTCTAAATTTGATAATTCTGCTTTATCTGGATATGCGGAAATATATAAAATCCAACTTCATACATTCATGTTTAAAATATCCTGAAATCGCTCCGTAAAATCAGCATGAAGAACGTCCAAGTGTATAATAAATCTTCTTGTTTTACAGAGACTGCTGATAATATATAAGAATGGTTGTATTCACCTCTACCTAGATTTTGTTAGAACATAAGAAGTTTTCCCACAAAAGCAGCTATAATGTTTTTTGTTTTAATTAATTAAAATACAATTGCAATTGTAAATTGACTTCATTATAAATTTTAAACAGGCCTGTCAAATAAGCAACGCCATTTTGTTATATAATCAGGGTTTCGTCTCGGTTTTTAAGGAAATCCAATACTGAATGAAATAAATTGAAAATTCGATTCAAACACCAAAAGACCAAAATACCTTTTGAGAGGCAACGAACTTATGTGTGCAACAGCAAGCGACTACAATCAAAAATAATTAAAGTACCCTAAAATTAACATAATGTTGTTCCACTGTTTCAACATTAAAATAATGTTCGGTATCTTGTTCACCTCGCTTTCCAGGAATATACAATTCCCCCTTCTCCTCCTTTGTTTCCTTCCTCTGTTAGTGCATGTATCACGAACATTGACATTCAAAATTTTCCTTCTAATTCCCCTCAGTAGATCCTCTGGCTGACTGGCTGGCTTAAAACCTAATAAAATTGACTCAAAAGTTCTTTCTATAACAAACCCGCAGCCAAATTCGTGCGTCTTGTCATGTCCGCAGTTACATTTTGATACTTACCTTTTTTCAGAGATCTTGTACCTAACCATCTCATATGTAAGAGCATTTCTACATTCAGATCGTATTATCTTACATGTTGAAAGATATTGCTTAGTGCTCGAGCCATATGTGATCATGGATCTTGTTATGCTTTGATAAGCAATAGCTTAGCCTTGTTTGTAGCTTGTGCTAACGGTGTGTCGAGCAGCAAAATAAACCCTAACGCGTAAGACTTTTAAAGATCTGCGCTCAAATATAATAAAGGAGGAGGGTTGAGCATAAATTATTTTGATATTGCCTGAAGTGGTTGGATGAAGCTAAGTCAGGTTAAATCATAGGTTTCCAACGGGTTGGTACCGCCCTCCAGTGATCACTGGAGCCTTCCATGGGGGCGGTAGCGGGTCTAGAGGTAAATGGGGGACAGTCCAAGGGGACCAAATATGTTATCTAGCTATACCTATTTCGGTTTAGTATTATCGGTGACAAGTCTTTGCAAGTTAGTAAGCAAAGACGCGATTCACGTCATCAAGCATGTTTCGACAAAAACATAGGACCTTAGCACCATACACCGTAGCAAACAAGCAAAGGCATACAAGTTGGTGCGTGCACGAAATCAAATCTATAAAAGGTAGGGATAGCTCTAGGAATATATTATTATTTTTGTGTGTTTCGTCAATAGTCCATATTCGTGAGTGATAAGTCATTAAATCCATTATTTAAATCAATATTATACCGATCTATAAATCTGTTGAAAATGTAAGTTATTGAAATCGTGGCAAATTTTGTATTTCAAAATGTCTGAATCTAAAATGAAATGCCGGCAGTACGGTACTGAATATTTAAAATATGAGTTCACGCACTCCTACGAACAATCATTACCTATGTGTTTAATTTGCCAAAAAGTTTTTTCAAATGAAGTCATGGATCCCTCTAGGCTATAAGAGCGTTTGAATAAAATATATTCTGATAAAAAGAACAAATATTTATGTTAAATATTATATTAAAGATTATATCGATGTCTTCTGCTTTCATTGTTTGCAGCAGAAGACCACCAGGTTGTAAATATGAAGCCGGAATTTTTGTGTAGAAAAACAGGTGTATTGTATGAAAATTATAAAAAATATTTTATTCGAAGTATTGTCCATCGCTAGTTATACATTTTTCCCATCTGTCTGATAATTTGTGGATCCCACGTCAAAAAAATGTTGTTCTTTTGAGGCAAACCAGTCATCGAGCCATTTTCGTACATTTACAAGTGGGGCGCTACTCAGCAAGTACGTGTCCCATCGATAAGTAGTAAACGGATGGAGCCAGTTTGTCTTGCCTTTTTTGATATTCTGGTCATTTTTCACACAAAGCTTGATTGAAATCAATAATTTGTTGTCGGTAGCGTTCAGCATTAATGGTTTCGCCAGGTTTTACCAGCTCATAATAGATCAAACCCTTCTAATCCCACCAAACACAGAGCATTGTCTTTCGTCCATAGCGATTTGGCCTTGAAGTCATGTCGATGGTTCGCCTGGAGTTACATGATCTTTTACGCCTATAATTCTTAAAATGTATCCACTTTTCATCACCAGTCACAATTCGATGGAGAAATGACTTTCTTTTGTACAATTCTTCGTACAATCGCACAATTTTTTTAACCACTCAGAGAACTGTAATTTACCACGAGCATGATCACTGTAAGCTTCGACAAGCATTCGATGCGATTCGGCAGCAGTTTTCTTCAAATGGTAACAGAAAATCAATGCGGTCCACAAATCGTAGTTCTCATAATTCGACATTTTCAACGCTATTACAAACTATGCTGTTGTATGAACCTTGTATTGTTGTGAGTTGAAAATCTGTCAGATGTCAACAAGGACATGGCGCCAATGACGCGGGTTGACGGTAACTACATTAACAGCTAGGGCTATCTATGGGCAAATTTCGGTTTCATATTTACAGACCTAGTAGACTATCTACGATAACTTAAACACATGCAATTTAACTGCGGTAGCCGATACTTGATGGAAATCCATTTTAAATAAATAAAAAAAGATTAATATCTAACATTTCCATTATATTTAAAATTATATGTATAACAATTGTTTCGACACACCCTGCCTTTTTTAAATAAAAACTACATTAAACTAATAATTTAATATTAAACAATTGTGATATACAATTTTAAATATAATGGAAATTTTAGATATTAATCTTTGTCTATTTATTCTAAACATATTAACACGACCGAAAGGATTATTAGGGGAAAGACTTGAAATAAAAGTGAATGTCAAAAGAACTGGTCAAGAAATTAATATAGCCAAGAAACAAGAGAACATAACTGGACAATCAGCGAAGACAATACTAAAATTGTGAAAGAATTTGTGTATCTGGGAACCAAACTAGACAGAAACAACATCAGAGATTGCATTGTGGAGAACGACAAATTTACTTAATCCCTGCAGTATGTCCTAAGATTTAAACTTATACAAAGAAACATGAAAGTTCTTATAGCGTTTAAAAATTATCGCCCGCTACAGGTAGTACTGTCTTGGGCATATCTTGCTTCAAAAAGCACCCAGATATTCCGCACAGAACACGGATGCAGTCGAAAACCTCGCTTCGTTCCGATCACTCGTGTCCAACGACCTAGTAGTCGACGCAGCAGACAGTCCAGGTTAAGTAACCCCCTATTAGATATATGTTTATGAGTTGATCAAGTCCTGCACAGGCTTAATTTTTGGTATTTTTATAGAAGGTTTTAGATTCCAGACATTTTTGATGCGGGGCATTTATGGTACTCAATCGTACTCATAGTCCTATGGGAATCGTACGACTCCGTACATATCAGTATATTTAAACCGGATTTTTTTGTATTAAGCGTTTTTTCAGCCGGATATTTAAACAGCACCACTAAGGATTAAGGTCAGATATTATTTTCACTATTATTACCCATTTATTATTCAATCACTATATGTCTACCATCATTTGGTGTTTCACGAATGCTAGATAAGATCCCTTACACTTTAACACTGTTAGTTTAATGTTAAACATTTTTGGTTTAATGAAATTCCCTTTTACCGCTATGTGTAAGTGTAAGTGTCGGGAGGTTTTTTTTATATTGTGCTTATTTTAATTAAAGACCCATCCAAAGTCGACTACAATCGACGTCGCTTAACTTCAATTATCTATAACTGAAGCTAGACGCTATGTTTAACATTCCCTGGCCGTATGTTGAACATTTTTATCTTTATATAATCTTCTATTATCTTCTATATACAAGGTGCACAGAGCGCATGACAATGGATAGTCCTGCGTTTAGGTATTTAGTCGGTATGGAACGCTTTTCGGAAGCAGACCGTGCGTTGTGTGTACGAGAATTTTACAAAAACAATGATTCAGAGACTGTAACTCAAAGAAAGTTCTGCAGTCATTGTGGTTTGTGTGCATTAAAGATGCGCCAAGTATTTCCTTCATCAGGGAATAGGTTAAGCAGTTTGAAGAAACCGGTCCAACTATGGATAAACGTAAGTCCGGGCGACCGAGGTCACCACAAAGTGACGAAAATGTGGAAATGGTAAATCAGTCCATTCCTGACAATCCGGACCTTTCCGTTCGTAAGCGAGCGCATGCTTTAAATGTGCCTCGAACATCATTACATCGCATTCTAAGCAAGGACTTACAACTGCATCCATTCAAAATTCAACTGATGAAAGAGTTAAAGCCTTAAGATGCCGGTCAAAAGCTTCAATTCGTCAATCAGGTAACTGAGCGTTTTGCAACATTCAACAACATATTGTTTTCGGATCAGACTCATTTTCATCTCAACGGTCATGTAAAAAAGCAGAACTGTCGTTACTAGAGAGCAACCAGCCTGAAACCCAAGCATCAAAAACCCCTACATTGGCCTAAAATCACTGTATAGGCTACAATGTTAGCGCGAGGAATAATCGGCCAGTATTTTTTTGAAGGTAGCAGGGGAAGCGGAGTTACCGTCATAGAACATGGTTTCAACAGGACGGAGCAACGTCACATATTTATCTGCGTGTATCCAACACGTATCTGCCACGAGCTCGTGAAATTTTCCCAAACAAATTGATCCCAAGGAGAGGTGACATAAATTGACCTCCACGTGGTCCTGATTTGACTTGGACTGGATTGGACTTTTACTTGTGGTGTTATCTAAAATCGAAAATTTACATCAATAAGCCGGGTTCTTTGGTGCAATTAAAAGAAAATATCCGACACGAAATGGCAGTCGTTCCAGAGATTATGTGCCGAGCCGTCCTCAGGAATTCTGCTGTTCGTTTAGATGAGTACCGTGAGCGTGAAGGTTTACATTTGGATGCAATTATTTTTAAAAAGTAATTTCCTAAAATGTTTATTTTAATAATTAATAAAGGTTTTTTTGATGGAGTTCTCTCGTTTATTTATATCGCATATCAAAAAGAAACTTTCTTTTGAGACACTTTGTATAAGCTGACAAAGGTTAATCAGTAAATTCGGCTAATTTGGAGCCTACATAGATCCAGTTACTTTATGTTAAAAATAAATAAATAAATAAATAGGTTCAATTACATTGGTATATTTTTTATAACTTATTTTTAAAACAACACTGGGTGATAATTCTTGTTTCCATTCCGACATGGGTTAGACCAAGTAGACTATCCCTCTTCTTGTGGCTTATTATTTGAATTAACGTCGTCGATTTTTAAATGAATTTGAATGCATCTGCGAGCATGATCCGGCATCCGTGGGGCATCTGGCATCCAATGGGAATAATAAAACATTTGTGGTATAATCAAAGCACTACTGTTAATTTAATTACAACAATGATAAAAAAAAACGAAATGGTTTAAAAATATAAAATACAAAACTTTCCAAACTAAGTTGACTAATGGCTTAGGGTTGCCTATATTACCGGTCACCCATGTATCGCCGGCGACCAACGAGATGGGGCTGTTCTGTAATAAACCATTCTCTCAATAACATAAAACTAATTTTTTTATAATAGTATGATTTTAAATATATTTGTATCAATCTTTATCTACAAAAAATTATAACTAAATGAATAAAAACACAAAATTAATGTTTTGTTAACATTTATTTTCTTTTGATTCCAATCTTTGTCTTTTCTTATTCAAATATTCCTGTACATTATTGAATCTCCTTTTATATAACAATGTAAGGGTATTGTTTTCACACTGAAAAAAGTTCATATATTTTGATAACTTTTCTTCTAATATACTACATTTTTTACTTTCAAATTTATTGTCAACAAAATAATAAATTAATATATTACTTGATATAATGTATAACTCACTTGTTAAAAAGTAATAAAAGGAATCACTATCGACTAAAACATTAGTTAAGTAACTGTATGTTAAATCTTCCACAATTAATTTATAGAAGTGAATTTTGTTATCTTTGTATAAAGATATAGCTATTATTACATTGGTTTTGTTTTCACACACTTGCATATCACTTATAGGTAATGTAGTAACCTCCACTTTTTCCTTATCCATTTCAAGAGCAAATAAATTAAAAACTTGACTGTCAACAATATTATATGTTTCTATTCTATTCAATTCTTTACCTTCTAAATAGTTCCACATCCTAACTGTTCCATCACCAGAAGCAGATAATAATACATCATTTTTCAATAACTTTAATTTAGTCACAAATTCCTTATGCCCTAAACAATAACGAACAATATTGTAAGCATTAGGGTAACAAGAAACACGAATTTTCTCATCACGATCACAAGTAATTATATATTTGCCACAAGGAGATATTACCATATCTAAAACTACACTTAAATGGCCTAATAATAGCACTGGTTCATTGTCACTATTTTCTAAACTGTAACTATAAACATCTCCATTTCTGTCTGCAACCAATACCTGATTATTAGGAGTAAAACAAACTTTGTTTGCTGCTTTTTGTAGTAAAATATTTTTTATTAATTTAAAGGTATGAGTATAAATCACAAGTTGTTTAGCTTCTGTAGTAAGAGCTATATAACCACCATCATTTGAACTGTTGATGCAGGTTATAGTTTTATTCTTATTTTCCTGAAAGCATTGAAAATCAGTTAACATTAGAAATGTATCACTATACAGAAAACAAACAAATCTTACTTGAATTTGAGTTTTATTAATATGCTTGGATGTTAAAATTTCAGGAATATAAATATCCACAAATTCTTGTGCAGTATTGCTGGTTACTAATTTATCATAAAATGCATAAATGAACAATTTATTACAATAATGCATGAACACCATTTTTAACTATTAAAAATTAATATACACAATTATAAGCCAACATTAAATATAGTAACCTCAAACATGTGTAAAATAACTTCTTCTTTTCAGTTTAGATAGATACAAATTCAAAAAGTTGCCTTTTTAGTATTGCGAACCATTGTAATCGAAGAAGAAGAATTGTGTTTTTTTTTTGCCTCACTTAGACGGTATTCGGCCAGTACAAGGTGTACTCAACCTTTTAATATATAATTAATATAAATTATATTTTATATTCAAAGTACTCCAACAGAGTTAGCCATTTTCCTTTCATAAGATATACACACCGAAAACACACAAACATCCATGCCCGCACCAAAATTTAAACCCTGGTGCGCTTCAATTACCAAGCCAGCAACTAACACACCAAAAATCATAGCAGTTGGCCTAAAAATTGTACTTAGAATAAAATTCTACAATTTCATTTGTTGCTATAAACGGTTTTTTTTAAAGAAGAAGAATTTAGGAACGAACCATATTAGTATAAATATAAGCTTTGGATATAAAAGTGCAATATAAGTTATGAGTCTTTTATATATTTTTAAGTTAGCAAATTTTCGAAGAGTGTCTCCATCCTTGAAGCAGTGCTTATGTGGATTCTCAAAGAAGCCAGACACTGAACTCCAAATAAAGGAATCTATAAAATCAGAAGTCGTACCGCGTAAAAAATATCAAGTCAGACCAAATAATCCAACCAAAACAGAACTGAAGTGGAGAACACCATGGCACGAACAGAAAGGGCATCATTTAACAACTTTAAGAAGCTTTTATAACGAAGACAATAATACTGAGATATTAAAATTTATTC
Organism: Cosmopolites sordidus; assembly: GCA_031761425.1. Taxonomy (NCBI): domain Eukaryota; kingdom Metazoa; phylum Arthropoda; class Insecta; order Coleoptera; family Curculionidae; genus Cosmopolites; species Cosmopolites sordidus. The sequence goes on along the minus strand of JARFXV010000631.1, from coordinate 32,871 downwards.
AATCGCCAATTGATCTGAGACTCAATACTATTAAAAAATGGTGGCTTAGGAAAAAAGAGCAGAGAGAAATTTTACTTCAACAATATTTACCAGAAAGGCAAGAAATATTAGGTAGATATTTATTGAAAATACTAAATAGAATTCAAATACTCAAATTTAAATATTTCTTGGACACAAGCTTTATTTCCTCTTAATGTCATGAATCTAGTTTCATTACTGATAAAATTAATTACTGGATATTCAAGATTATAAAAAATTTAATAGTTATCCATTAGAATAGTAATCCATGCATAACTTGACAAAATTGTCAAACTAATGATATTGCCAGACACAAGAATATTTAACAATACTAATGCTAACATAAATAAGGTTCAAATTATGGACCATTTAAAACGGATAAAATAATCTTCACTATTCTTTCTTACATAATACACATAATAGTGGTCTATTTTTATTTTTCATTTAGGGGCTGAATTAGCTGCTGCACACTTTTTAGTATATAGAGGGGGTGCAGTGAAATTTCATGGTCAAGATAAATGGATTAAAGCTGTAGATGGAAATTATGAACTGCCAACTAAGCATCAAAAAAACATGGTTCTGGAAGCTATTGATTGTACTGATATGAATTTATATTATGAAGGCTTAGAGACTTTAAGAGATTTAAAAAATGTACAGTGGCTTAGTTTAAATGGTTGTAAAAACATGGATGATTTTTGTTTGGATGTTGTTAGCAATATTTTCTCCCATAGTCTTCTATATTTAGATCTTAGAAATTGTTATAATATAACAGAAAGAGGAATAGGAGCATTGTATAAAATGAAAAATTTAAAAATTTTGTATTTAGATGACTTGTTGAAAGACACAAAGTATGAACTAACCTGTATATTATTGCAAGATGTATGTCCTGAGCTGGATATTAAAAGTGATGTTATTAATTTTGAAATTAAATAGTTTCTGTAAAAAATGGTTTATCACTTTATTCACCAATTGAGTATTTATTTAATTGCACACTAATTATGTAACAATTAAATTATCCTAATGGATAGAATGTATGTATGGTATTTACTAGTTTTTCATTTATATTGAAACAGTATTAAGTTATTAAGTAATAGATAGGTTTGCAACTAATTTCCAAAGTAGTGTGTTTCTAATAGGTTCTTAATATGTTGTCAAAACTAAGAAAAATAAGTTTTATAATTCCAATTGTAAAATACTACATTACATTATTGGGAAGTTCTGAAAGGTAATAAGCTACACATGTTCTAAGTTTTGAAATTGTCAAATGTCTTCATTCAAACATATATACAAATAAAGGTAAATTGATGTTAAATGATGCAATAGTAGTACATAGGGCATCATTTCACAATCTGGGGTTTGCTTTCAGGAATATGGGAGGTCACAGTGTGTTTAAAAAATAAGACTCATATATGAAATATCCTTTTATTAAGTTATTCTTAATTTAAAAACAGGGGTTAGAAAATTAAACATTACCAGGTAATAACAACATAATAAAATAAACAGCCCAAGTTGTTTGGAATATTAATTTAATGCGTCGGTTGATTTTGTTTTTCACTTAAAAGTTTTTCTATATGTGGATCATCATTCAAACACACAAGCAAATTATTTTCCAGTGATAATAGACGATTTCTCTATTTAGTTTTTAAAGCCACTATAGCCGAGAAGCTTTTTTCGCATAAGTAAGAAGTAGCGAAGGGGATCAAAACTTCCGTATTCACATCACCGTGCAAGCCAAAACTTATCTAAATCTTGAGCTAAAAATTCTAGTAGTAGAGTTTTGTCGGCTGATATTTCACTAACTTGGCTGTGAATCTCAATAGGTAATTCAGCCTGCAACAACATATTCATCAAACGGATTTAGAACCAATCTTTTCAACAAATCATCGTTGCTATCTGGAAAATATTCCAGTAACTAAATTAGCAATTTTTCAATCAGTAACAGAATTTTCTAAATCCATATTTTTGGTAATATAATCCAAAGTGAATGCATCAAATTTGAGTTTTTCAAGGTGTATAATCTAAATACGAAGCTTCTTGATGAAGGCATTGACTTTGTCTGTCATTAGAAAAAATGTTTTTGTTACGGTCTTGTAAACTCGTATTCGTAAGTCATTCCAATGTGAAAATATATCACTCAAGTAAGCCAACAATAATAAAATTTCGCCATCTTGTAAAACCTGTATAATCTGTAAAAACAATTTTCAATTCATCTCACAATAAAAAGTTAGTTAGAACATTTTCTTGCGACACTGGTGCGAACTGAACCACCTGGCTTCAGTTTGGAAAAGCAGTAAGTCGTATTTGATACCCATTTCTGGCTTTTAATAAAATTACACAATTTTACGGCTTCTGACAGAACATTTTGTAAATTATCTGGCATCTTTTTTGTAGCAAGTGCATTTCTGTGAAGAAAGCAGTGCGTCCTTTCCATATGTGGCATAATGTCTAAATTTTACTGTCACAAACTATTCTTCCCCGTTTTCGCCAGGTTACCAGGTTGCATTTATTAAAATCCAAGTTTTCGTTTTGTGTTGCATCAATAAAAACTTTAACTGGTGAAGAACTCCCACCAGCTGCACAACCATTCATTTCACTTCGATTCATTTGCAAAATAGCATATATTCTTTAATTGACCTCTGTCATTCGTATCGGACAAAACACAAAAATTGCGCCAAATTCGACACATCTGTTGACTCGTCGAACCGAATAGCAAAAAAACTTCTTTTAACCTTTCTCTTATTTGATCTTGGACATCATTGGCCATTTCATTAATACGCGTCGATATTGTGTCATTTCAAAATGATATAGTTTTCAACTTTTTGCTTCCTCTGGACTTATCATCATATTGACTATATCAGTGGCAGCGGGTAAAATGATCTTTTCCGCAATCTTGTGGGGATTAGACGCCCTGGCCACTCTGAATGCTACTAAATAGCATGCTTGAAGTGCTGCATATATGAGCATTTCACAAATACTAGTAAACAGTATTTTTTTAATATGCAGTCATTCACAGAAAAAGTAGTAAAGAAAAATAAAGATTTCCCAGCCAGATGCGTCCTATGCAATTGCGCCCATCTGGCTGATTATAAAGGCTGTGAGTTCTAACAGACTAATTAAACAAATCGACTAAATATTCAGCATAATGCAATTATTGCAACAAAGACTCGTACTGTACCGTCATAAATATGTGCAGTATTCACGGCAGCAGCCTACTACATATGTAAACGTAACCAAAAACTGTAGTGAACTACAGACTAATATAAATGACATGAACAAATTTTCGGAAGAATTCAACATGTTCCAGTAACGAATCTAACTGAACAAACATTATTTGGTCACAATGTACAGCAACCAAAGGCAGATCACTGTAAGTCTTATTCAAAAAAAATTACCATTTTCTATCAACTAGTTGGTTCATTCAAAATTCAAAATTCAAATAAAACTTCTGTCCTTCTGGACATAGTTTTCACTAGTACTATGTGTACCACATACATGGAAGTCATACCAAATTAAAATCTTCTATCTGATCTCACTCACTCAGAGTAGTAACCATCAACACTTTTCAGTGGCGGCTGAACGAAAGAAACTGAACGGAAATAAAATATGATGTTTTGCTCTGATAAAATGTTTAGTGTGATAAGTCCTGGAGGGGCGGCGCCCCAACGCCCTCCCTCACGAGCCGCCACTGGCACTTTTGTTGTCCACAAAACATAATCCCTTTAAATATAAAATAAAATAACTGGGCATAATAAAATTAACTAGGTAGAATATTGAACCAAAATGGAAGTCATTCCAAAATGCCACATATGTTAACAGATGCATATCTCCATATAATCTCCAAACAAGGCACGAAATATCATAATAGACTAGACAACCAAGTCAATATGGTACTCCAACCATTCTAAAACACCAAAATGCATGAACAGTTAAAATGAACCGGCTAGTTAATAAATGGTTTAACAGGACTTGTCACTAGAGAAGACCTCACCACGTCAAACAAGAACATAATCTGCTTTCAAGCTAACACATTAGCTTATAGCGTTATAAGTTACTACGTTTATTTTGATTGCTAATAAAAAAATATAGTCGGATAGTTGTAACAGGTGTTTGTTAACCTCAATTATTATTGGCCATACAACAGCAGAAGTCATCAAACGATCCAGTACCATGCAACTCAAAGATAACCTTACATCCTTGAAGATATTGATTCGTGTGTGGTCAACCATAGATATTCAAAAAACGTACTGTCTAAATAGAAATAAAACTAAGACCTGAAAATAATAGGATTATATTTCAATTAATTAATATATGATATAAATGAATATTATGGTGGTTAGAAAAATAAATAAGTCAGGGCTAGGAAGTTAACACATTTAATTGCACTTCTCACCCTGATGGCGAAAAATAAAAGTTAGAAACCTTCATCTTGATCTATATTCTATTTAAAGTGCCATATTTTAAAATATTTATTCCTACATTCTTCTGGGAATTTTCTTTCGGAATAATATATATATATTATCGGAATAATATATATATATATATATATATATATATATATATATATATATATATATATATATATAGCAGATAATAGCGGTATACCGTTTTGAATAATTCCAAAAAAAATGATTCAAGGCAAAATAATCTGAGGATGATTTCAACAATTTACGGCACCATTTTTTAAACTCTCGAAATATAATTAGTTTCTTGGTGGTGACATTAGTTTAATGGTGGCATTAAAATAAATATGTTACATAACGCGTACATAAGTGAAGTGACGAAAATTTATTTACGAAGTGTTTACATTAGAAGTTCCAACAGAGCTAGTCGCAATTTCAAATATAGGACAAACATACATAGGAATATTATAAGTATATTTGTAAAATTGAAACTATTAACGGACGATAAGTGTTAATCTTTATTTGTAGTGACTAACAAATTCTGAATAAAATTAATTTTAATAATTAATTAAACTATTAAGAAGTTTTAGTACATGAACACTGATATGAAGTATATATAAATGTAGACAATCATAAAGATAGAACATAAATTTAAACCGCAAAACAGTTTGGGTTTGGTCCATTCTTGCTGTTACTCCACCACCTCTGTCCACCTCTCCCCATGTTTTCAAGGCAAATACTTCCCAATTACCGTGTTAACGGATCTTAGATACTGTTTAATACTATTGTATTTTTATTATTTTTATTAATAAACTCTATTTTTCGTTCTTCGGTGACGAAAGCACGTTACAAACGCCACCATACCAGAAGAAAAAAAATTAAATTAATTAAATGTTACATTCGCAATATCATTAAGTTTACTCATTGCTGGTCACAAATGGTTTTTATGAAATATTGGTATATGAAATAGAAACAATTACTTCAGATAAATAAATATAATTCAAAATTACATTTTTACTCTAAATAATGTTAATATTGTATATTTTAATGTAATCTCCAATTGCGAACGAATCTATGACCTGATGCTCATTCGTTTATAAAATGAAATTAGGAATTTGAATCAAATACTGCATATCGCTACTTTTTCAAGATATTTTTTCCACTCTCAGAGAACACGCAACACCACTAAATAAACAGCTGAATTATGTCTAATTTTTTTATTTAGTTAACAAAGATACTGCATATTTTACTTTGTATCATTGGATGTTTTTCTTAAATATTTTTTTTTAATTTTGCCCTCCGGCCAATCTACATATACAAGATGTTTCAACCAAAACGATCCTACAAATTTGTCTCAATAATTCACACATTAACATAGTTCTTAAATATACATTTTCAAAGAAGGAAAATAAATTTACAATATCTGGCAGTAATAAATTGGATACTTTTAGGTGAAACACTCTGTATAAATGACATAGAAATATAAATCTTTCATATATATTAATGTTTAAATATGTTCTTCCCCTTAAATATTCTACAAAGAAATAAATAAATTTTCATATTCAGTCACTATCTGCTGATGTTGCCGCGTTTCTTCGTGCCAAGCGTTCGGTACGAGATGTACTGGGTGTTTCATTGGCTGCATCTACAAAATAATTACATTTTTCTACAAATTTACAAGAATGTTGAATGTCGTATTAAAGGATGAAAGAAAAGAAGGGAAACCAAACTATTGCAGCTTCAAATTCAAAATATGTAATATAATCGTACAGCAATACAAATTTAAATTGTTTATTACATATTGAGCTAATCAACTATGTTAATACTCCATTTTCTTTATATTATGTAAATAGTAAATATTGTATTAGCTTTTACCTAGGGTGAATAAACATATCCTATTTTTAACATTTTTCCATACTTTTGTATGAATAATATTCCCACTTATGGTTATCTTAGTTTTGGTTACATATCAGTATATATTTAACTGCATACACTTACCTAAGACAGTAAATTAAGTACCTTTGTAATAACGGAAAAGAATGGCGCTGTTGCAGAAAGTACTACTTACCTGAGTATTTCAAATTGATATTGATACATAAAATATTTCAGTAATGCCCATTTGATCTAAATATGAAATTGAATCTTTGGATATTTTTCAATATTAAATAACCGCATGTTTATTTTTATGAACTACCAGGACAAACACGGGTTTGGTATTTTATGCTCCAAAGATACTTATACTTGTTGAATTACCTTTCTTATTTCTGCCGCTTAAGCTAATTATGAAGATCATATACATTACGAAAAATATTTTTCACGGAACGAACATTTTTACAGAAATCGAGTCGAACAAATTGTACATGCCAGTCCATACGAGTAATAAAAAGCCTATGAGAATGACAACTATTCTCAACGGTCAAGACGAAAAAAAGGCACTTGTGCAATATGAACTAGAAAATTTAATAGAAATATATACGAACTCTTATATACTAAACTTATTTTCATTTATGAGAATCAGTTTTTGTGATAAGAGATTATCTCGAACTTTAATTTCTATTTAAATAATTCAATAGACATTTGAAATTGTAATCTCTTAATTATCATAAACATTGATTTTAATAATCAGTTCAATAATATCTATAATACATCTAAGTAGTGAATCTTTACGTGTGCAATATAATAGCATTTAATCATAAAAATGTATAAATGATTTGTGAGATAACTTTTAAAATACATATCAGGTTGTCCTGAAAGTTCGAAGGAATTTTCAATTTAACACTTGTAAACAAACTCTTTTACCATTTGTAAACAAAAATCTGTGTTGGATTAGTAGTTTATTAACATATTATTAATTCCCGTTATATTTACAATGTCTAGCGCTCAGATTCGCTTTGATTTGTCTTCAGGCAGTCAAGTTGATTCATATTGAAAATGTCGGTCGATAATTTGCATTAAGGCACATTATGCTTTATTTCAAAAAGAGTAAGAACGCTGTTCAAACAAAAAAACAAGATTCGCGCCATTTACGGAGAGGGTTCTGTTGGGGGTAGACCACGGTGTAAAAATGTATTGGTCGGTTCTTGCACGGAGATTTTGACCTGAAAGACTGGCATCGCTCTAGCCATCCTTCAAGTACTAAGGTCGAGGAAATAAAGGCCATAATAGCCGATGATCCAAGTACCGTGGATCCATGAAATGCATATAGGTAAATATTGGCAAATTGACTGTTTTTGTCCATCTAAAAATAAAATAAAATCGATTCGATGTATGGATCCCTCACGAACTTTGTGATATGAATCCAAACGACTCGCCAAGGCTTAACGGTAAAGTATTTCTATTTTTACCTTAATCGGCAACATGACTTTTTTCCGTGTACGACATAATTTTCCTTTGCTTTTACTCAACATTATAAACCACGAAAAAAGCAGAAGGGACACATGCTGTTCACTCGAATTTATGGCGATTCGGCACTGATCGTGCAAAGGCTCCTTTTATCAAAAGCCATAGCGTCACGCGTAACCCAGCGGGGGCGACTTTTTATTAAAGAACTTTCGGCTAAGCGACAACAAAACTTGTTTGTTTATAAATACTTTGATTCTTGTTTGTTTTGAAAGGTAATTGGTAAATAAATACATATTATTCTAAAACTACAATATGTATCATTAGTTTTGGATCCCCGAATAAAGAAATTTTTAGCCGCAAATATGGAACCGCGGAAAGAAGCTTTTACTGTACTGCATTTCATATCAAACCGTTTTTTTTATTTTAAAAACTTGTATTACTGTATACTGGTTAAATACATTTTTCATATTAAACACAATTCTTTCCAAGCTTTAAAATATCCAACCGAGATAATAAGGCCCTGAGTCAATATCACATTGTTCGGCCAAGCTTGGAAATATCTCAATTTTTCTATTGGAACCTTTGGTGTAAAACACTAATCTCGAAGAGATTCACCACTAAACACCAAATCACATCTAGATTGTAGACTGAATCATCTCGTGATGATACTAACGTGATTAGCGAGACGTGCGTCTTTAAGCTTAGAAATATCTGTCAAAAACCCAAATCCTTCTTGGATACTACTTGTTTTCATACTAAAGTATTTTCAAACTTAAAGACGGTAGAAATTGTTTCACATATCATTTTGTGCATTGAAAAAATGTTTAAGGTCATATTTTTGGTTCTTAGTTATAAAGTTGCAGTTTAGTTAATAAACTCCTAACTCAACCTAAACGAAATTTTCTACTTGCAGTATGAATATACAATATTACACCAAATACTATTGAAAAATATTACTTTGTAATAAGTATAAGTAACTGTAACTGCTTTTATTTTGAGTGAAGTTATGCAATAGCGTTTTGCTTTTTTCGAGCAATGTAGTTACAAAATACCAAAATAATACACCTCTGTGACATTTCGGCCATTTAAGAAGGGTTTAATTCGTATGTTTGTCGATAGTTGAAGTCTTCAAATGATCACCTTTGCATTGGTTATTTAGAGTAAGTCTCAATCGTGCAATCGACCACCTTGAATGTTGCGAATAGGCAATCCTTATATTCTTGTTTTAGTAACTTAACTGTTTCAAGCCTAATTTAATACTGCCGCTTTGCTTAATCATGAGGTGTTTACAAGTGTTAAGAACCAAAAAGTATATTTTAACTCACTTAAGATTTTAAGATCAAATTTCAAAACAAAATTCCAAGTCGTTTAAAAGTTATAAGCGTTTGAGTGAGTGTCCCTCAGTCGAACGGTTGGAGCATGTGGCATGTAGTACGGAGCGGTCGCGCAGGTAGCCATTCATGAATGATCTGAAATTTTTTGATTCTTTTAACATGCTGGAATAGCTGATTAACTAGTAAGTTGTTTAAATTGATTCATTACTGCCTTAAATTTACCTTTACTGCCACTCTTATTTTCAAAGGCGTTTTTCTCGAAACTACTTTTTTCGAATTTGTGTACACTAGCTCCTACAGTTTTTGATCAATCGTTATCAAACTCAGCACATAGTTTCTTTATCTAAATATGATTTATTTGAACCTCAATCCTAAACAATAACTTTACTGTAACAATTTTTTACTGCAAAAATGTGTACAAAAAAATGGTAAAAAATCATACTGAACATTCACATCCCTCCAAAAGATATTAATTTTCGATTTTTTTTGGGAAGTGAGGTTCAAATAAAAGAGACACTTATAAAAAAAAGTAAATTTTTTGAAAAATTAATTTCAGATGAAAATTGTGACTTCCAGGATGTACACAAATTGCCCAGCCGGATGGCGACTTAAAATGCGCGGCAGTTATTTCTCCGTTATTTTTCGAGGAAAATGTTTAAAAATTTCAGAATATTCTCTTGAATATATGTATAAAATGACCCCAAGATATGAATAATATATATATATATATATATATATATATATATATATATATATATATATATATATATATATATATATATATATATATATATATATATATATATATATATATATATATATATATATATATATATGTTAAAAATTCATAAAAATCACTAAAAATACGCCGTCCTATACCTAATTCCCCCCTTACAAGATTGTTATGAACTGATTCATATGCTATTGTGCACAACTGATCATGTAACATTCAAAAGATTAAATTCGAACTTTCAACTAGTTGTAATTAGTGTCATTTTGAGACAAAGTTCATTTTCTTTGTATTTTTCTATTTAAAAATAATATATTGTCTTTGAAGGGGGATTACCTGTAGTAAGCCCAAAACTGCAACTTTTTGGGATGTTATAATAACACACTAAAAATTGATCCTCACATATTTGTATTTAATGACTGTTATTGGAAGGAATCTAAAGAGAGTATACAAATATTAAAGATTTTTATATTATCTTTTCTTACACAGTTGAGTACAATTCTATACAATAAATTAAAAAAAAACATAAGGTATTTGATTTCAAATGTGCAAGAGAACATCATTTAGACATCCAATTGAAAAAACAAATGATATATAATTAGCAATATTGTAACCAATACTTTAAATAGAAAAATAGAAACACATTTAAAACTTTCTTAGTCTAAATATTAATTAAGAAGTTCTTTTTGTAGTTGCGCTTATTACTATAAATATCTTAAATAAATCCGCATTTCATAATCTAAACTATATGTATATTTCTTTTATTATACACAATCGATTCTGTTTGCTTTCTGTGGATGGTATACCAACTTGTAATTAAAATAATTAAAAAATAATATAAAAAACTAGGGGTATCTAGTCCTAGGTAGGTAAACAACATAGGACAGGGTGCATTAAGGTCAAAATTAAATACAGCAGCTCCTAATTTGAAAAATATTAAACAAAATGTAATTTATATATTCACAACTTTAACAAAGCTCTGTTTTTTAACCTCACTATACACACCTGTATACACAACACAATTCAGGGGAAAATAAAACAGGATACGTGGGTGAATTTGAAAACAAAAATGAACTGTGCAATTAATTCCTCAATTATATTTGTCCTATTAATTTACCTACTTTTGCTAGTACCCGGATTTATCTTCGGGGCGGGGCTTCCTTCTTTGCTTGCCCCATTTGTAGATTTAGGAGGCTGAGGTATAATTGTAATTTCATCATTAATTTTCAATGGTTTCATATCTGTAGTCTGAAATAATAATAATAATAAAAAACATTAATAAATAAACGCTTTTAAAGGGGTTTGATTGCCCTAAAGTAATTTTGATTATTTACATGAGCATATTATTTAATCAGTAGTACTTTCAAAAACCTGTTCATTCCTGAACCTTCTAAACCTACATTTGATAACACTACATCTGCTCATTTCATTCATTTTTGATTTTTTACAGTTTAGACAGTTTAGAATTACTTAATTTATCCAACCAGACATTGCAAGTAATATATTGTTTGGATTTTTACTATCATGTTACAATACAATTAATTTATTTTCAATCCACCAATCAGCAAGTATTAACTTTTTTAATGGAATGCTGGATTTCAGTATAGTTTGCGTTAGCTTAACAAAAACTTGCAGATGCAGATAATAATATGGATATAGAAAGTGAAAACTCATCTGAACAAAACAAGTTGTTTTTGTAAATGGAGTTCAAAATGTTAATTATTTCTTTGAAATAATTGTTAATTATTTCTCTGTAATTGTAAATAACACTCAACTAAAACTCCATTGAGTGGAACCTAAGGCTAAGAGAGGCTAAACATTCAATATCATCCCTAAAATTACTACTTAATAAGGATAATTTGGAATATCCTTTGTGGATAGAGGATCCTTGAGGAATGAGGATTGTGAATAATTACAAATTAATACCATCTTCAAAGATGCTTAGTATAGTAATAAGTATATATATAGTTTCCTGTTTTGGAAGATTAGGTCATTTTTTGTATAAGTTGGAATATCAAAGAAATTCCCCAAAAAATTATTATAGCATGGGAAAGTCTTGGTGATTCAGCATTTTGTATCTTTGATCCATTATAAAAAGTTGCAACAATAAATATTTTGAAGGGAAAATTGTCCCTTCAGTTCAACAATGTTGGACACGGAATAGAGCCTTTTTGACTGAAGACAGTGCAGTTTTATTGAGGCGATAATTATAGTTGTCAGCTTAAGTAAGTGTATTTAAATTAATTTACCTTTGTTGAAGGCGATCCACTTGAGGTAGATTTTTTGTCCATTACTCGTTTGGCAACCACACTGTGGGCCGAGTAAACGTGATTTTCAAACTGTTTGTACATGCCAAAAGTAGCAGTGCATACAGTACATTTATATGATAGATGGGCAGGCTTCAATGTCATATTGTGGTCACGGGCTACATGATTTAGCAGTTTCCATTGGTAAACCTTTAAAAACAAACTAGATAGTATATTCGATTTTCAATATATACAGAGTGGTGCAAAATAATCATATCAAATGATTTCAATAAAAGTCTGACCATTAGAGTTACAAAACAAAAACTTGACAACTAGATTTTCTAATAAAAAAAAACTGTTGAAAGACCATAGTAGAAATAAATAATACATACCCTACCACACACTGGACATCTTCCTGAATCCTTACTCTTGTTTGCTGCATCCTGCATACTAGATGTAACTAAACCATGTGATCCTAATAAATGCCTCTCTAAACCCTATAATAAACATAGCGTTAAACATATTAACAAAACCTTAATATTTTTACATTTATATACCTGATCTGTAAAGAACCTAAACTGACATTTTTGACAGTTCAGAGGAGGCCTATTATATATCATCTTGGGATGAATTTTAATTTTGTGTATCCACTGCATATGATTACGAAGTTGTTCCAAATCCTGTAAAAAAAGATTTTATTAAAAAGGAATGTGGCATGTACTAAAAGAACTACTCAAATATATGGTTTTGAAATGATTATCTCATAAATGTTTCATATGTTAATAATATCATAAAGATCATTGTCCATCTTATTCTACTGTCAAAAACCAAATGGCCGGTGAAAAAGCGAAAGAAATGATATTATATAAAAGAGGCCTGATATATAAATATCTTGGCATGGCTAGAAAATACGACGCTGTCCATTTTATGATTTTGGTCTAGCTTGCATATGAGATTTTGAATTTCTCATACAAACTGGTTTGTCATATTTTTTTTATAATGAATGGCATTCTAATTCAGTTGATTCACGCCTCTTTCGCAAACTTTTGGATTGTCTTTCTATAAGATAGTAATAATGTGTTCTATAAGATAATGCTAATGTGATCTAGAAACTTTAAAAAAATGTCCAAGAAATAAAAATATAATAGTTCTCTCTGACTCAAAAAATTCCTTTGCAGTGTGTTGGAAAACCTATAATTACATTACATAATTTAGACATCATCTTTATATATTATTTGAAGCATAGAAAGCCAATTACAGGAAAGTACATATTATGCATCTATTCACCATACTTCGGACGAAAATTCTGAGAACATATCAAGGAAAACTTTGCAAAAAAATGCTTACTTGACTGTATTTATACATACAGCATTGTACAAGTATTTGCTTTATTTTGTACACTCAATGTTGGTGATTTTAAAATTAATTCCTAACAAAAAAGTTCCCTACACTATAGTTCAATTGTACTCTATTTTCAAGATATTTAGAATAAGATTTTTGAGTTTTGGTGAATTTTCATAAAATAGCTAATAAATACCAAAAAAGCGAATAAATAATAAATAACGAGGTTTCCTCTACAGACGACAGAGCAAGAAGTACTCTTGGAAAATCAGGACCTTAGCAGTTGTTAAAAAAAATAGGTGAAATCTGCTCCAAAAATAGAAAATCATGGCTCGGCAGATGAAAAAAGCACTGCGGACAAAGTTGCGTAAGTTTTGTTTTTTAATGCTCTCATAAGTAACTTCTTTATTAACCTAAATTTAATTCCTTTTTGTTTGCTTTTCTATAAACTATACACTTATATAAAAGGGACAGAACTTATGGCAAGACTACATATAATATATGAAATATATCAAATATATTTAAAAAAATTGTATATCAGTTTAAGTGAAGAAGGACAGTAAAAAGGCTAAAAACGCATCCACCAGAAAATACATTTTCAATATCCTTAAATATGTATATGAAATAAGAATAAGGGAAATCTAGTTTGTAAAAGAAATAAATATTTTTTTGGGCCTGACTGGAAAAGCACATTGGAAAAATAAAAGAAGTGAACCAATTTTGGCAGAAAAATGAAAGGGTTTGTGAGTCTTGTTGAGACTCTCTCATGTTGTATTGTTGTCTCTCTCATGAGCTATAGAATAATATTATGATACTTCCCATAAAAACCATTACCACTTATATAATTAACAATACTAAAATCATTTAGGAGTTTTTGTAAAATATTTACAAAACTTCTCTTAGATAAATGAACTGCTTAGAAATTGTTAGTTTAACAATAGTCAATAAAATTCTAGCATGGTATAGAATTGTGAATATTTTTCTTATGTATGCTCTAACCATTACTATTCATTAGTTTGTATTTTTTCAGAGAAGCCTCTACATTATGCATTATGAACCAACCAACCATGACTGATTCTTTGATTTTCTACATACCTTAATATATCCATCACAAATCTCACATATAACAAATGAGTTCTTTGAATTTGTGTCGCCCGGTTTAGACGAGACTGTTGATGTGGCAGTCGTTCCTCTTGGTAATGGAGTGATTGAAATGCTGGGAGTGTTACTTGGTTTCTTTCCAGCTTGCCCTGTGCCTGTCTGAAAGAGAAATAATACCGAAGTCAGCTAACATAGATTGAATTTTCGCACATAACTCCAAAACACAGGATTTGTCTTGTTACAAGACATCCCAAATAAACAATTTAAACATATGAAATAAATACTAGTATTAAAATCATGCAACATGAAATTAAAAAGCAGAAATAAAACACCATTATTTTTCAAAAATATGCGTGTAAAAAATGTTATATGTACGCCTATGGGCTATCTGAAAAAAAGCGATAATAGAAAAACCAACACCAAAAGAGTTTAATATTCATTTTAAAAAATTCATGAATGAGGAACGAAAGTGATACATTTCTAAAATAAAAACGTTTTTGGAGAGAATGATAATAATCACTTTGATTGTCCTATATTTGAATAGACTTAAAGTTATTACAATTCTCTTTACAATGGAATTATGTTATTCACGCAACAGCTTGGAGAAGAAGTATACATAATTGGGAAAATGAGCTTCTAAATATTTCATAAGATAAATTGAACAATTGAAAAATAAATTATTTCGACACATGCCACTTTTAATATTATTAATTAGATTAGCACTGATCACATATATGGACATGGTTCTTACATTATAAGTGTCTTTGTATTGTCTAATTGTAATATAAAATTTCATTTAAATTTAGAGCATTTTTAATTACAATAGTCGAACCAATAATAGCGTTTCTGTTATTTAAGCCTTGTATATTTTCTGTTTAAATTAAGTTATCATTTTGCCATTCACATAGCATGTTTTGTTTGACATTTCAAATGGGAAAAATAAGAGATTAATTAGCATAAAAATTGTAATTGTTGTTGAGCGCCTCATCATTAGATTTTTTTCTGTTATCCTTGGATTCTTATTTTAAGAATATTACATAATTATTCCAAGAGTTTTGATAGGAATACTAGACAGGATGGTTCTATCTGCTAAAATTTTTTTAATTTCAATCTGCAACGTCGAAAATTAAAAAAAAATGATAATTTTGTTATCATTTCAAGCATATTAATATGCTTCCAACATTTTGGGCTATGTAACCAATATACAGAAGTTTCACCATCATTGCATGTTCTTTGGATATTGTAAAGCAAATTTCATTAAACTCGATAGCACAATAACATAAATAACATTATATCAGCTAACGTAAATAAATATTTCTACTAGGTAATGAAACGTTAAAGAAAAACTGGAACACAGCAAGAGCTGCACGACTGGCTTTTAAACAAAAAGACAATGAACTGAGGTATACCCAGAATCTTTATTCCTTTATGAGTTGAGTTTCCTGAGTTATGTTTCGAATATCACATCATTCAGAGTCATCTCACTTCTTACATACCATAATTCTTTTCTCAAAATTTTGTATCACTTTTCATAGATGTTGCGGTTTTTGGCTATAGCTTTGAGGTCATGAATAATCAGTGGATTATTGGTATCAATTCTTGCTTTAATATTGCTTCAAAGGAAATAGTTTAAATGTATTAAATAGCACTATACTGGCGTCCAATTTTTGTTATGTCAGTTTCGTTTACTAAATCGCCACTAAAAGCAATTTTTCAACAAATAATGATTTGCTTGAGGCTTGGTTTATTGTAACAACCCAAACTCTTTGAATTTGTTAATCACACTGTGAATAGTACTCTCACTTGGCACTTCATAATATAAATAAATATGAAATGAACTAAAGCGTGGGTGTACTTTACAGAAGCTAAAATCATAAAGATTTAAGAACTCAGAACAATAAGGCCATTTTATACAAACATATCACGTCTAGTATTTCCTTAATCATTACAATACATTTCTGTTGGCTGAAGGTTATAATAATTGTTCTTATTCTGACAACTCTTTCGAGACAGTAGTTATTTCAGAATCCTATACTATAATTAAACGTCTTTTTCTCTCGCAATAATATCCTGATTTTCATGGTTCATTTTGAACCAACCAATTCTAAATTTATCATAATTTATAAATTGTGAATTAGAATAAAGCATCAGTAACTAACTAATAATACTCATTTGATTACAGCTTTATGATCATAACTTTATAAACACATTTTCATGGTAAATGCAGAACTTTGTTGTAATTTAGTTTTCATGTCAGTCATGTGAAATAGAAAAAAAAACTAGAGAAAACAATTCTCCAAGCTGAACAAATGTATTAAATTTATGAACAGGCAAAAGGAATAGGAACCGAGTATTTAATTATAGGGTTATATGGGGAAACAGAACAGGACCGTTACCTGCATGGAACCTGTTGCCTGGGCGGAGGATGGAACAAAGGCCATTCCGGGCACTGGGCCCAGTCGACCACCCAACTCAGTGCCGCCCACCACCTAATGCAACATAAATTATTTTCCCAACAATACAAAATGAAGATGAATCGTACTGGTCAAAAGTGAAAGCTTATTTCTTATGAACATAGATAAATGAATGGGTAATATTTTCCATTATATCTTTAAGAGCATTGTCTTACCTGAAACACTTGGTTTCCACTTAATTGATAATTTGTAGGTACTAAAACGGAACCGCCAGTCTGCTGTTTAAAGATCATTCCTTGTGGTCTGATCACTGGTTGAGTTTTCATATTTGGACCCAGAGATGGTCTGCCCCTACCTCTGTTGAGAGCAGATGTAGCATTTGCTTGCAATTGCATCTGAAACAAACAAATATATTTAATTTATATGTAGTATTCAATGGTAAATATATACTGACAAAATGCTGGAGGATTTGCACATGTTTTAAAATAGAACAGTTTTTAATACTATAGGCTTACATTTTGGAGTAAAATTTGGAAAATTACGAAAAAATAATCAGATACACTAGAGCGCAATCTCCCTATTTAAAAAATGTCAGATTTTAGAGCAATTATATATGTTTAGAAAAAAAAACTTATATTGATAGAAACTACATTTAGTGCTGCTTAGATGCGTAACACCTTTGTGCTATTTTATAAAAAATACATATGAACATTAATAGCTCATATGTTGTTTTTTAAATTTCCATTTTTGAATTATTTCATAGTCCACGCTCGTACATGTATATTTTCAGAATTCGAGTAAGAAATGAAATTGCATCAACATTAGTGAAATCCAAGCAACGAACAACTGGTGAACTTTCAAGCTTCTGATTTAATGACAACATTGTAGGCGCAGCAGGATCAGAGGATCAAGTGGCTCATGCTGCAGAGCAATGTTTTTAGGAGAAAAGCCTAATTATTAAAAAACGAATACATGAAGTTATGGCAAGCCATGTAGACGAGTATAGAGCAGTGATAGAAAAAAGGCCAAACCACCCAAAATATAAGTATTTTTTTTAATGTTAAAGAATTCACATTTTTCAGTTTGACAATCCTAATGTTAAAGAGATAAATAATAAAGATATAAAGCCAACATTTGTAGATAAATGCTAAATTTGATTTGAATCCTCTACTTTTTAAATTTAATGTTCTTCTGTTCAACAACTTGTTCCTTTCTTAACTATATTTCCAATATTTATATACTCTTAGTAATGTTAAATATCATTTGAAGTGAAACTAAAAATTCTAAATATACCATATTTTGGGCAATTTTTATAAGATAAATTGAACATCTGTTGGTTGATATTTCCTTCATTTTGTGTATCACATCAACTGACTGTATGCTGTAAAAGAACCCTACAGTTGTATGTTGCCTTCATCATAATTTACAGGCTAATTGAAATGCTCTCCCACTTTAAACACCAGCCGGTCGCGTTGGTGCGGCGGTAAGAGCGTCTGCTTTGCCGAATCCGCGCTGGAGCGGTAGCTGGTTCGATTCCAGCGCTCGGATGGTTATTTTTCTTTCTTCTGTCCGTTTATCTTTCCTAAATGTTTGTGATTGTTTATAGGCAAGAGTGTAAAATCCGACTACGAATTACCCCTCAGTCACGCCAGTTAAAGGCTGGGTAAGGCCGGATGCCTTCTGAGAAGTGTTCTACGTTGGTCACTCGCCAGTCGGTAGGTTTCCTGATAGACTTATGGGTAGGCACATAACCAAGGGTTTATAGCCCGAGGGGGGTGCTGGCCTGGGTTTGTCGGAAGCTGATGACCGTGGTTCGGAACCCACGTTAAGCTGTAGGTCCAGTCGCTAAATAGCCTAGTTGCTGATGCGCCTCTAACCCAAACACTTTACTTACTTTTTACTTTAAACACCACCTTTGGTCATTTCTCCTGTTTATTAAATCTGTCATTTAATCAAATAAAATTCATCTATTGGCCATTTATTGAATATTTGCATTTGGGTATCATAGTTGCAGTTCGAGTATCACAATGATTATTTGTTGATATGTTAGGCTTTCAATGGTATCTGTTAGTTTTCTTCACGTTGCTTAGTTGCTTCCCAATTTTGTTATTTCAAATTAGAATCAGATTTTGGAGAATTATTGGTAAAATCGGAATATGGTGAACGTGACCAGAAGTTCCGCCGCAATTCACTAATTTTTAGGATCAGTGATCTCGATATTTGGTTATTGTGAAACATTCTGCAGCTGGTATTTATAGCAGTTTATTAAGTGTCTATTTCGGTTTTCTTTAATAAGGATATTATCTGTTTCTGAAAATAAGCTGGTTAATATTTTTCTTTTAGTTTGATTAGTGATTTGTTATTTCATTTAATCTAAGGTGTACATATTGTTAAGTATTGCTTGTATTTAAGAATTTACTAATCTGAGCATATGCTGGAGAGAAGATCTCTTCAGACAAACATATTGATATTTTAACCACTTATTTGCACTCTTAAGGTAGAAGCAATCCATTTATGTAATGACCTTTTATCTATAGACTCGTTTCGTCGTATCCTTTCTCTGTATTTTATGCAGTTAGCTGTACACTAGCTGTATTTATACACTTATAAACTCATTCAACACATTGTGTTGAGCAGCACCTTAATGACTATATATTTGGGTAATTAGGTCATACTAGTAAATACAGTGGTGACAAGAGAAATATAACCATTACAATAAAAGACACTGTTTGGCAAATAAAGTTATAATAGCATATATAATAGTACAATAATTAGTACAATAACTGTATAATATAAATATAAAACAAAAATAGAAAAACATATCAAACTTAGATTAAAAAAAATACTGTAAACATAATATTTAACAAAATTTTAGAAAAAAAGGGAACATGAAAATGTAGTATAGTATAAAAAATAATTTTAGCAATGGGTCGCAGCGTCCATTGTACAGCTGCTGAAAGAGTGTAGATTTTAACATTGTGGAAAAAAAGCAAAGCCACTAAGGGAAATTACAAGGATCTTCGGTCATTCAAAAAAACTATATTTGCCAGTGTCTTTCATTGCAATGGCTATATTTCTCTGGCCACCACTGTAGATAGACGACTTACGACTACGACAATACATTTCATTTGGCTTTTCAATTCAAATCATTTTTTAACTTAAAGGAGTTAAAGGTTCCAATAGAAGATTCCACTCCAAAGGTTCCAATAGAAGAATTGAGTTCAAATGAGCACTAAATTTTATTACAATAGGTACTATGTTCTCAAAAAAAAAAGAAAATAAATAAAAATGTATAACAGGATAAAAATAAAATTTAACTTCTAAAAATCAAAGAAAACTACATGAGCTATCTTCAAAATTACCATGAGTTTGAAAAACAAATTACTGTAAGAATGTAAAGAATAATATTTGTTGTACAACTAAAAAGAAAAACAATGGATCTTTCCAGTCAACACAAATTATCACTTTGAATGGACTTAAAATGATTTTATCAAAACCCTTTAAAAACAATATATTTGAAAGATGAACAGGAATTTAACGAAGAAAAAACAGGAGTTTAATAATTTTAATAAACATTTGGTTAGTTTGGAATATTTTTTTTTAATTATGTATTTTTGATATGAAATGAAAAAAATACATCTTTTTATTAATCCACGTTGTAAAAAAACTTGAAAATAACATACCTTTGACAAAAATTGATACTGTTGACTACCTTTACTGGCAAGTGTTTGGTATGCAGCAACTGTTGCATTTAATCCTGTTGCCCTCATCTTAGGCATTCTAGGTATCTTTGCCGGTGGTTCCCAATCTGCCGGAGGTTCTAAATTCCTCTCTGGTTTAAATTTACGAGCGCACACCACCAAATGGCGGGACAGCTTACCCTTCTGATTGTCCTCAAAGGGACACGACGGACATTGGTGAAAAGCAGGTGCTCGTTCAAGATGACCTAAATGATAAATAATAGTTATACACTTTCAAAATAACATTATATTTGCTTATATTCCTGGAATTTTTATTTACCTCGAACAGCATGTTCAGCCTCCATATGGAATAAAATATCATGTGGACTCCTAATCTCATATGGACAGAAATTACATTTATATACGAAATTTTTCATATGAGGTGTTTCTAAATGATAAGCCATAGCCAACTTTGATTCTGTTTTGAAATTACAAAATTCGCACTTTTTAATTTCCATCCTAAAGTGTTCATTATTTTCTTTAGTCATTTCAATATTTTTCATTAAAGAGGCGATAGTTTTATTGGTTTCTGGATTAGAACCTTGTTCACGTTCACGTTTCCGTTTCTGTTGTTTTAGTAAGTCAGACTGAACATATTCCTGAACCATATTGATACCAATCTGAATAAAGAATTTACCTGGCAAAATTGAAAATATATTATAACATTATAAAGCGTTATGATTCATTTTTATATACCTAAAGGACTATCAAAATAAGAGTATGGTTTCTTAGGATCAGTTTCAACTTTTTCTTCTTCATCTTCGCTTTCACTACTGTAGGATGCATCACTGTCATCTACACCTTCTAAAATTTAATACAATATGTAATATATGTTTAATGTAAAATAAAACAAAAAAAAATGTATTCTAACCTTTTTTCTTTTTGTCATCATCCTTTTCTTCCTCATTTTCTTCTTTACCATCAGTTTTTTCCTTTTCTTCTTTTTGTCTTTTTTCCCTCTCTTCCTTCCTTTCTTTTTTCTCTCTCTTATTTTCTTGAATTTGCTTTTTTAAATCAGCCACAAGTTCCTTTAACGCTTTCACTGGTGGTTTTTCATAAACATAAGGAACTAAAAAAAACATGTATGAATGTCACTGTTATACAAGATTTATATAAATAACTTACCAATAAATGATGGAGCTTCCACCACAAACATATCATCTGTTAAGGTTGGTAATAGCGGAGTGCTCGTTGGCGTGGCCATTGTAGATGGACTCTTGGTAGAACTTTGCATTGCATTTACAGGAATTGGAGTAATAGTAGCTCGCATATTAGGTGGGTACATGCCCTGCGCAGGCACAGCAACAGGCAATACATTCGTGTAATTTGAAGATGAAATCGACTGTGTATTCTTACTAACTGGAATAGGACCATGACCTAAAAATATGTTTTGTTTTGATGACATTCAAAATATTTAATTTAAAAATAATCTTCATAGCGTAAACAGCACGATGATATAAGGAAGCAAATCTCAATATTAATACATTTTAAAGAATAGAAAACTAGTCATACCTGACAAAATAGAATTTGTGTCAATAATAACTAGAGTTGGTTCCTTCTTGCCACCCGGTCCCGTATTTTGATTTGATTTACTTGCTATTTCCACCAGCCTTTTTGTGTCTTTTACTACAATTGTCGACTGGGGCTCAACTGTTACCTTCTTGATGCTTGGAATGCGTTCTACAGTTACCTGGTCAGTTACCGCTGCAATAAAAAATAAAAATATTTTACTTTATAAGTATGCTGTCAAATATAATGACATGAAAAAACCACAGTAACAGTAATTGTTCTAGAACGACATAATAATTTGTGTTAAAATGAGATTTATTTATATTTGTGTGTATATATATATATATATATATATATATATATATATATATATATATATATATATATATATATATATATATATATATATATATATATATATATATATATATATATATATATATATATATATATATATATATATATATATATATATATATATATATATATATATATATATATATATATATATATATATATATATATATATATATATATATATATATATATATATATATATATATATATATATATATATATATATATATATATATATATATATATATATATATATATATATATATGTGTATATATATATATATATATGTGTGTGTATATACAATATAAATGTTGTAATATTAGTATTAGACATCTTATTTTCAATTATTTCTCTTTCTTGTCAAGCTATTAAATTTTAATCTATTAATATACTTTAAATATATAAAAACAGACACAGAGTCTCTCCAAACGAAATGTTATTTATTTACAGTTTTTTAATTTTTTAAAATCAATATTATACAATATATACAATACAATGTATAATATATACAGGATGTAACTCCGTAAATTTAATCGACAATTCTTTACACTTTTTTTAACAAAAAGTTCCCTTAACATGTATCCAAAATGCAACCATTTCCGCGGAAAACAGATAAGAAGATTCATTATAATTTTCTCTCGATACGATTTCGAAGCGTATCATTACTTCGATCAGTCGTTAATCAGTTAATAGAACCAGAAACATGACCTAAGGAATCTTAAAGACAAAATAGTACTAGAAAACCAGGGTGTGTACAACATACCATGCACGGACTGTAAACAATCATACAACAGCCGAATTTCAGTGCGAATAGAACATGGAGATAGCTTGAAAACAAATTACTTCAGCTTTGTTCCAGTATCACCAAGAAATAGAACATAGGGTAGACTTCGATAAGACCAAACAAATAGTATCTATAAATCATTACAAAACACGCATACTTAGAAAAGCATCAGATATAGGAAAAAACGGAAAACTAAATAAACGAGATGTTGCCCGACTAAATAGATCAGACATACCAGTAAAAAAATACGAAAATGTGCTGACCGAAGCACATCTGTGACCAATCAGAACCCGACATGATATGTTCTGCGTACCCGCGGCAAACAAACTGCGATATTAGAGGGGATCCAACCATCAATTCGAAGCAGTCTACCAAGAGAGTAAATACTTCAAAAATGTCAAATGAGATTTTGAGGAAATTCCTCATAACCTGCATCTAACCTGCATTCTTTAAAAATATAAAATATTTTATATACATTTACATTTTATAGAAGATAAACCTGTGCATTTCCTTGTACTGCGTTAGTTTTAGTTACAACATATGCATTATAAAAATACAATTTACCTAAAGGATCTTGAGGCATTACTTCTTCGATATCGGATTCTCCTGATTCAGTAGCTTTGGCTGAAGATGGCGGATGAGGAGGAGGTGTATCTTCCTTATCGCTTTCAACATAACTCTTGTTTTTATTCAGGTTTCTTGAACTTCTCCTTGGAGTTACTGCTTCTTTCTTTTCTATTTTTTTCTTTTCAGGGCTTTCAATAAGATCTATAACTTCTGTTGTACCATTTGTTCTTGGAGGGTCAACTATCATTACATCACCTAATATAGCCATTTATGTTTGATGATAAGCGTTTTAAAGGCATAATACAAAATTTGGTTAATGTATTCAATAAATTTTCAATGAATCTGACCATGAACACATGTTAAGTCATAATACAAGACTGTTTAATTAACTAAAAAAATGACAATTTTCTACCAAGTAACTTGTTCAGAAAGTTGTCAGAGTATTTAATATGTATTGACATGTCATATTCATCATATTGCCATTATAAAAAAACTATTAAAACAAGGCACATAGTGGATATTACAGAAATATACAATTTTTGAAAATCATGTATCTAAGCCAACATTTTTAAAAGGGTACATATCTGTAGCAGTAGATAAAGACAAAAATAAAGAACATATTTAGTCAAAGTTGAATAGATTAGATTCCCAAGTGGACGATTAGATATAACATAAGATACAGAACATTCCCAAAGACATCTAGGCAAAATAGAATACATTTACCGTTTCGAGGTTGAGACGCGAGAAATATGATATGGATACGGTCTAGTTTTATTTCTTAATATAATTAACAGAACTGATTTAATAATCTTGACTTTGCTTATAGAATTGATGGAAGATTGGGTGCGTGGAGGAATTACAAAAACTCAGTTTACGTTGATATATATGAACTTACGTTATTGCGGATAATTACAAAAACTTAAACATGTAAGGAATGTTTCTCGTCTTTGCCCTTATGGTGATGTACAAATAGGCTCAAAGTGGGATAGGTTTTATAATTCACAAACGCCAAATAGGACAAATATTAAATTGTCCTGGAGATTTGTAAGTCAAAGGTAGCAAACATCAAAAGGTAACTAACTTTTAATCAATTGTTGTGGCCTAAATGAGAAGGATTGTTGTATATATCAATGGGATGTGATCAAAACAAAGAGTGTGTAGGAAAAATATGTGTAGAAATAACTAAAACTATAAATGAACCTATAATAGCTAACTTTTGTATAACAAATGATTTAATTGCAAATGCCTCTCTTCAACATAAAGAAATATAAAAGAGAAGTTAAAAGAATAAATAGCAAGTAGGATCTAGCAATTATATAAAAATTTCATTACAGTCAGTTCCAGGAAAGACATTTGAGGGAAAAAAATTAACTTAAATTACTCAATGATAAAACAGGAAATCAAATGGGAACAAAACCTGGTGGAAGCAGACTGGATTTTTTTTACATAATATACATTTCAGAGTGAATTTTGAATTTACTTTTGACACTACACACAGAAATATAATTTGAGCAATTTAATTAAAGCAATTCAAAGTTGTATATTCGATACATAAAGTATACATTTTTCACAGAAATAAGATATACAAAGGGGTGAGCAATGAAAATATACTTTGTTATTGAATATTGAAATATTGAATTGAAACTTTGTTATTTACAACGAGGAATAATATAAAGAAAACCAGTTCATTACCAAAACGCATATAGATAGGAACTAAAAAGTTCAAACCAGTTATACCGAAAGAATTCTTATATGTAGATAATCTGATATTGGCAGTAAAAACAAATTGGGCTTCCAAGGAACTATTATTATATGGCAAGAAAAATTAGAGTAACAATCAATATAAAAAAAATCATTAATAAAGTAATTTCAGTGAGAGATGAAAATGTCTACATAAACAGAGAAAAAATTGTTAAAAAAAGAAACGGTATGAAGTGGACAACAGAATAGAAGAAGCTGCAGTTACTATTTTAAGGAGAATCCAAGGAATTATTAGATTAGATAAAATAAAAAAATGAACAGACTTGGAGTTACTAGAATCATAGCAAAAATAACAAGACAGTTGAATTGGTTTGGACAAGTGATTCAAATGAACCAGGAGACTCCAGTGGATGGATGGAATAAAAAGAAATAGAGATGAATACCAAGAAAAACATGGAATCAGAAAATCGGACAACTTCTAATGGAAAGAGGCAATTTTGGATCTGTAAGAAATACCAAGGATAGAAAAAATTGGAAATTCTGTAAAGCTGAACACCTCGACACCTAATGATACAAATAGCTAAACAAGTAGAAATGTAAAGTTAATGCAATTCACTCATTAAATATAATATATATTTAGTGACACCAGTTAGACACCAGGTTGACGTTTGGAAGGTTGGCCAGGGAGAAAAATGTAGGAAGACTGGAACAGCTTGGTCTAATGAAAGGAAAAAAGCTCATAGTGAAAGAATGAAATTAGTATGGGCGCAAAGGAAGGCTAACAACAACAAACGCCTTTAATGGTACTTCGCGTGGTCCACCAGGGCCCATATGTGAATAACAAATAAATAATATATTTAGTGAACAAAAAAGGTCTAACAATGCTTTATTGAGACCATTAAAAGAAAATTTTAAATACATTAAAATTAGAATATAAAAATATTTTATAATATATTAAAAAAAATACCTTCGTCTTCACTATTCAATTCAATGGTTTCCTGATTTTTCACTTTATCACGCTTTTCATCTTCATCTTCAATTTCATGGACATCTTCTGTAGAGCTGGTCGCGCTGGCTGTTCTTTCATCAATGCCATTTTCAGACACATCGTTTTTCATGGAACTTGATTTACTTTCAGATCCATCTTGACTTGATTCCTAAGAACACAAAACTTAATAAAAATAACTCAAAATTATATCCTATACAAAATTAAAGAAAATCTCAAATATCAGACTGCTACGTTTGTGCAGTTCTAAATATTATAAATATAAGCGTAAAAATTAGATTCAAAATATATTAAATAATCTCCTGATGATGCTAATATAGTTAGGAAAACATTGACAAGTTTAGCAAAGTTATTTAGTGTTTAGTGGTAAACCACTTCCGAATTTAGTTCCTCATTATTGTATAACTTGTTAATTGGTTTATCCATTACATTAATTTGTTTCACAATAATATATATATATTTTGGAAATAGCATAAATCTGTTCAGTTTTCTGTAGCTAATGTGGTATATTTTTAAAATTCCGTCTTGATGTTTGAAAAACTGAGTAGTTACCAATAAGAATAACATCATACAATACGCAACAGCGTGTGCAATTTGTTTTACTTTACTGCAAAATACACGCAGCACAAAAGTGTTGACATACTTTATTTGTTATTCATCAATTTTCCTGAACGGGTTAGTTTTTTAAATGGCAATGAAGTTAAATTTCATAACCCTGTTAAAGGAGAGGTTTATAAAAATAACCCTCAAATGATCCTTGAACTAAGCACAATACCAACAGTTACCATTTTGTGTTGCATTATATCCTGTACAGTCGACTGGGCATATTTTCAACACTACTTAAATGCTTATAGTTTACTGAGAACCGCATGCGTCTAAATGTGCTACCTACTGGACACGTTATATAGGTCGCCGAGCGATTTTGCTAATTTTTCAACCGTTTAGTCAATTGAACAGTGTTCAAGGTTATGTTATAAAGCTGTCATGTGACAGAGCAGTAAAAAAGGTAAAAACCTCTTATTGTATCGCATTTAAAACACATACCCTATCGAATGATAATTAAGTATTTGTTTCAATTCATTTCAAATTCATACCTTTTTACCAGTAATAGAGAATGAAAATAATGACGATTATTTTTTGAATACATCACTTGTACCTACTAACTTAGATAACAGCATTATAGATAAAGATTTTTCGTCAGAAGATGAAATACCGCTTGCAAAACTATTTCCGAAGGCAACTGAAAATACCTCAACCAGAAAGAAAAAAACTAAAACCTCGTTTACTACAATGGAACGAAGGAACATTCGAACGAAATGTTAGTAAAATCGCAGAAGAAAACTGGTATGTATGTAAAGAAAAACATTTTCACCTTTTGACTATAGTCAATATGCTCTGGAAGAGAATGGAATAATTTTAAATTCTACTCCCGATGGCACTTTGTTGATAATCTAACAACATCTGAGCAAATAAAACAAAATAATGGATTGGGGGAAGTATAACCAATTATTGACTGCGTAAGAAAAAAAAGAACCTCCTGACCTCGAACACCAGATCTGAGTATAGAAGAACAGATGATTCCATTTACAGGTTCTACTATTCTTTTACAGTATGTGAAGAATAAACCCAGTTGAATTAAAAAATTTAGTTCTAGCGACACCTCAAGGGTTAGTTCTAGATTGTATTGTATATCAAAGAGCAAAAATATGGTCTGGAGGATCTCCTGAACCAGAGATGGGTTTTGGAGGCACGGCTGTTAAAAATTCAACAAAGAATTTAGCAGCAGGGCATACTGTGTACATTGATCGTTACTTCACTAGTCTCAAACTTTTAGATTTCTTATACGAAAAAGAAATATATTGTACCGGAACTATTCTTAGTTCAAGATTACCTTCAAATCTGAAAAGCAAACTTCAGACTGACAAAGAGTTGTCCACAAATGGACGAGGAAGCTTTCAAGAGTTAATAAGAGAAGAAAATTATCTATTACTAAATGGTTTGACAACAGATCTGTTTTGATAGCTTCATCCTCCGAGATGCGATAAAACATCTTTCTATATTAACGTACTTCTCCTTACACAATTACATGTTACAACAAATCGATGGGAGGGGTCGATCTGTGACAGATTTATTGCATATTATACAATTGCTGTAAAAACAAGGAAGTGGCCCATTAGATTGTTCTTACATTTCATAGATCTTGCAACTGCAAATTCATGGCAAATTCATTCAAAATGTAATTGACTTATTGACATTTAAAATATACATAGAAGAATATCTTGCAGGAGCTGCTTTTGTTCCACACTCAGAGGGCGAAGAAAATCACCCTCCAAGGAAAGTACCAAGACCTTCCGGAACCATTGCTCTAGTTAAAGTTAGAAAAAGTGGAAACAAGCATCTTCCCATAGGTATAGTCACCAACAAAATAAATTTATGAGTTGTAGAAACATCGGGTGTAAAGGAAAAACTCGTTTTAAATGTGTTGAATGTAATATTTTTCTGTGTATTAACGCAGAAAGACAATGTTTTTTCACAACTAACACATTTTTTTTATAATGTATTAGTAAAACATTACAATTCTAGCAAATCATAGTATTTTTAGAATTTCAAAAAAATCCTATTTATTACCCAACGTCCGGCATACTGCGGGTTTTTTTTGCAAAAATTTAAGAAAAATGTGTGGAAAAATTATATTTGAAAATTAAACTTACCATAATTTACAAGAAATTATGTCTAAAAATTATTTCATATTTTTTTTTCTTATGAGACCGAAGAGGATATAAATTATTGTAAATGTTAAGAACTAACACACTGATTTATTCCTATGTGGTACATTCCAATACCTATCCTAAAAAAGCTATAATTTTATACCCACATTATAATTAAACGTTTTTGGATTGGATTTTTGTTCAGTCTTGCATTTGTTAACAATGGAGAGACATCACTTAGATTGTGACCCTCATTTACATACAGCGGGAATGATTCAACGGGACACGAGACGAAATGTTTCTGAAGCCCTTGACTTGCAAAGAAGTGGAATTAATCGTTTAAGAGCAGGTTTCGAGAAACAGGTGACTTGGCCAAATCACAAACAGACTGTACAAGCATTCATCGGTTTCAATGCCGTTTTCTTCGACTAGAGGCTTTACAGGACCGCAATATCACATCACTGGTGTAGGCACGACTGGGCCACTGTTTTGTTCTCTGGTGAGTCTCTATTTGGACTGGCCCCAGATACACGTAAGAGTGTGGAGACGACCTGAAAACCCAGAACATTTGACAACAGTTACTGTTTGGCAATAGGTCGTAGACAGAATGGTGAAACTGGAACGGTTGAGGGTGGTATCACCATTGGTGGAAGAACGGACCGTGTTTACATGGAACAATTTATAAATGCAACTGACTAGTGCGACATCATTCTTGCCCGTTGTGGTTGGTCGAGTTGGTCCGCAATTTCGACTGATGCATGACAATGTGTGTTCTCATATGGCTAGGGCGCTGTTTATATAGTATATATTGGAAGATTTTTTTAGAAAAGAGTAAAACCGTTTGAGTAATATTTTGTCAATTGCTACTGATGATGCGTCATTAATGAGATGGCGCAGCAGGGATTTATTGCATGTTATTAAAAAAAAAACGCGGTATCAATCAAAGCAATCAACAAGTTGAGAAGCAATTCATTGAATGACAAATTGTTAGACAACTTTGTATTGAAAATGATGACAATAGCTTGCTTAATTGCAGAGAACTTTGTAGTAACATATAAACCTACATTTTTATCCTGGATAATATGCCATAGTACAAAAGATTTTAATTAAATTTCCCTCTCTAAATTTAGTGCAAAGTGGATTCAGTGAGGTCACAAGCTTGTTTGTAGAAAAAAAAAACAAAGGCTAAAACCTAATTGTGGTGATTTAAAAATACCACGAGAAAAGAGACTAATATTAAGAAATTGGTATTTATGATTTTTATGTTCATATCATTATTGTTACATTCTGTATGTGATGTTAATAAAGGTATGGTTATTTCCAATTAATAATTTTAAGCTTCAATGTGTTATTATTCAATATTATTAACATTTTTTTTTCTTGTTTTTGGATGTCTTATAGAAACATAAGATACATAAACTAATGCCAATTTTTCAACGCATTGTTCTGTTTGTTTACTTAAAGGTACATGATTAATTCTGAGAAATTTCTTGTCTGAAAAAGGGGCGGCAGGCCAAAGAAGTTAGAGAAGCTCTGCTATAAATGGATAAACATTACAAAAATATATTAAATATGCATAAGACTATATCTAAGACCACCAGTAGCATTAAAAATAAACAGCAAGACAGAGCGAATGATAGGAATCAAATGGAAAGAAGCAAAAAAATTAAGAACCACAAAAGACAAAAGACAATATTTAACATTTATGAGCTTTTACAATTGATATACCCTATCGAGAGGAAATGCCTGAATTTATTACACTGAATAAAAAAGGTGTATAAGTTTCAATGTGCCAGATTAAAGGAGACGATCTGAAGTTTAACTTCCAACAAAAAGTTTCTGTTCACTATAGTTTAATTTCCGGCAGTTTTAGAGATATTTGAAATTATTGATAAAAGTTTACAATCTACTTTTAATCCGAAGTTTTTTGCGAGTTGTTTGAAGTGTGAAGGCTAATTTTTTTTAATCTCAGTTTCGAGTATTAATTTAGGGAATTTATCAAAATTCATAATAATCATCTCAAAATATCAGTTCAATACGAAGAAATCACCAAATGTGCTTCAAACGGCTGCTTCAATAGCACCAGAAGAAAAATGTCTTAAACAGACAAAAATATCCAGTGAGATCATTGATTTAATGAAGAAACGGCGGACAATGAGAAATGCAGGGAGTCCTTTTGGCAAGGTCGAGTACAACCCAGTATACGAACGGTATAAGAAAACGTATCAGATAGGACACGCGCCGGTTCAACATGCAGAGTGCAAAAAACCCTGGAAGAAAACAAAGAAATTAACAAAGGGCTAAGCAGAAAGAGACAGGGAAAATAACGCAAATGTTAGAGGTTGTCAGAAAATTTTATCCCCAGTTGTATGAAGATCAGGACCAATCAAAGACAACAATGCCCACGGGAGAACAAATGCTAAATAACCTAGTGGAGGAAGTAACAAATGCTATAGAATCGATGAAAAACGGCAAGGCTCCAGAAAAGGAAAGCAAGGCTCCAGTAACTGTCGAAATACTAAAAGCTGGTGGTCGGACGTTACATAAAACACTGGCAAAATTATACGCAAAATGCCTCAAAGAATAAAAAGTACCTGACTTATGGAAAAATGCAGAAGTGATTCTTTTACATAAAAAGGGAGCACAGGAAAATTTAAAGAACTACCGTCCAATATCTAAAAGAATATTAAGAAAGCTAAGTGACGCACAACCAAGAGAACAAGCAGTGGATCAATTAAACCATCTTAGAGTTGCAGATGATATCGTTCTCCTTTCACAAGACCTAGAGAAGCTGCAAGAATGCATACAAGAGCTGCAAAGAGCTGGCGAACCATTTGGCTTAAGAATAAACTTGAAAAATAGTCTGGTTATGTTCCATAAATTCGCTGATGACAGAAGAAATTCAGTTTTAGGAAGAGATTTGGAGATTGTGGACCACTTTATATATCTTGGGCAGATGATTTTAATGGAGGGGGATCCCACCCGGGAGGTGGAACGGCGTG
Source organism: Cosmopolites sordidus (assembly GCA_031761425.1). NCBI lineage: Eukaryota > Metazoa > Arthropoda > Insecta > Coleoptera > Curculionidae > Cosmopolites > Cosmopolites sordidus. The sequence goes on along the minus strand of JARFXV010000631.1, from coordinate 570 downwards.
TTAAATGTGCCTGGCAGGCTCAACAGTGTATAAGAGCAGACTCCCACTTTACCTGAAAAAAAAAGTCTTCGGTCAATGCGTCCTACCCGTTATGATATACGAAAGTGAAACCTGGACCCTCACATCGCAATCAGTTCAAAAATTTCGGGTAGCACAGAGGGGAATGTAAACACGGTATAATAAATACTAAGGTAAGATATTGTGCGTGGTGAGCGGAGCTTTTTAACGGGAATACGTCATCCATTGAGTAAAATTCGAACATCATAGTTTCGACATATAAAAAGTTTACTAGAAGTTTATGTACGGCGTTTGTGTGGTGTTAATCTAAAATATTCAATAAATATTCTAAAATAACAATGCGTTGTGCTGTATTTGGATGTAACTCCAACAATCAGTCGAAAAAGAACCCTTGTGATGTGAAGTTTTTTTATTGTCCCAAGAATGAAGTTGCGTGTAAGAAGTGGATCCATGCCACAAAAAGACAGGATAAGTTTAACTTAAAAAAGGCTTGTATTTGTTCGAAACACTTTTTAAATAGCGATTTCAAGGAAAATCTTCAACAAAAATTGT
>JARFXV010000629.1:655000-713629 GCA_031761425.1 Cosmopolites sordidus | reverse complement strand
GTGCAACGTTAGTCTATTTGAGAGAATTGTCATCGACGTAGCGGAAATATACTCAGAAACTGACAAGAACCAATATATTGTTGTAGTCATAGACTGACTACTTCAGGAAATGGGTTGAGGCTTATGCTTTGCCAGGCCAAATCAAGAGGTTATAAATAGCGCCGATGTATTCGTCAGGGAATGAATTTGTCGATTCGGCGAACTTGAGGAGCTGTATTCGGATCAAGGACTAAATTTTGTTTGTTGTATTGATGTTAAACTTTTTTTTTGTTTTTAGATGAGTTTAATGAGGGAAGGTCCAGTTTCGTATTGTTATAGTAAGAATTAATAGAGTTTTCAGAACTGCTTCTACATGTGGGCTTTGAAGAGCCTTTGTGATCAGGAAAGGGGGTGAGAAAGGCTGATGTTTTTAGTGGAGGAAATGGAAAAGGGGGTTGAAGGTTTGGGAGGAGGTTTGGTTATGATAGGCGATGATTTGGAGGGGAGAGGTGAGTGCGAGAGGTAAGGAGAGGAATGGTGAGGTCACGAGATGCTGTCTTTATTGGTGACAGTTGATGTAGATTTGGGGGTGGCTATTTCATCGCATTGTGTACTACATGATTCAATTGTCTTACTCTGTGATATGGTATTCGCATAGCTACTATTAGTCTGTATTTTTAACGTTTTTCTCGATGGAATGGATGTTATCTTTACACTAAATTTAATTCTTTAAATATTCAACTTTTCGTTGGAGATGAGGCATCTCCTATACGGGGGAGTGCTACCCATTGCAGTTATAGTAATGAGGGTGGGAAACAAGGTGCTTCATCATGAGGGGGTGGGGAGCAAGGGACTTTATCATGAGCAGGTTTTCCACATGAGGGTCATATCGCAAATAATGTGCAATTTTGTTAGATATATCCAAACTGTTGGCACTGAAAACATCGAAGGGAGTTAAATACGTACTGCTTCACCTTTAGTGATAAATATCCCGCCTTAATCGTGTCAAGTAGTAATGGTTTGCCCAATATCAATATGAGGTTATTTGTAGGGGACATGATGACATCCTTTTTAGTGGTTATACTTTTAATCATTTCCACGGCCAAATATTCTGGTTTTCCAATATTTTTGATTTTTTGCTTAATAAATCTGAGCTGGTGGTGACTCATTTACACTAGTTGAACGTTAGATGAGGCCATGTATATTTTTTTAATTCAAGTATTTTTATGGCTTGATTTGCATTGACAACTACTGCAAGAAGCGAACATCCCTTAACTTCTTAACAGATTCGGCCTCGTTTACAGTTCCAATCATGGCTTTATTTTAATGAAAGGTAAAAGTTTTTTTAAGTGTTTCGTAAGAATATTTAATTACGAAATATTTTTCAAAGTTTGAAGTGATATTTTTCCTTTGATAGATAACGCTATCCTAGGCCTATTCAGCCTAGTTTTGAAAATTTGAGAGGCTAATAGTGAACCATGTTTCGATGAAAGTGAGAAATAACGGCACATTTTATTAACCTTATTTACTTCAAGGGTGCGAGAGGTCCTTTGGAAGTTACGTACGCGACAACTGATGCCCTTAGCTGTCATTCATCCCTCGCCACAAGTCGCTCACGAAATTAGTTTAACGGTGTGTGAAAAGATAATTTGAATAGACCGAATGCTCACATGCATAACTATGGTACCTCGGGATCGTCAGTTCTCGTATCGAGGAGAAAATGTCCTTTCCTAGACCCTTGAGGGGAATTTGGGAAAGATCATTGTATACCAAACGACATTATATACCATATTAAGAGGTACACTAAAGGAAGACCCAAGGCGGTGCATAACGATTAGCACCATTTGAAGGATACCACGTAGAGGTTCAACGAGTGACTTTCCTGGTTCTTAGGACTTCCTTTAACGAATTCATAGATATACATTTCAATGGACCGAAGACAAGTTATGGAGTGATCACCGAGATCTCAAGACTATGGCCGGACCTACTGTGTTGCTCAGGATCTTATAATCTATATCTATATTTCGAGGTATTGCGATTATATTCAACAAGAACTCGGTTCAATCAATATATTAAAAGAGCAGATTCTGCGGGTGGAAATGTACTACATGTTGCCGAATAAGAGGACAGAGGAACAAGGGACATATTCTACTGATATATTCTACTGACAAAAAAGTTTCCGCAATCGCAATACAATCGCGATTTAATTATTTTATTGATTATTATTATTTTATTTATATTCGATGTCCCCAAGTTAGACGTTCAAACATCTTAAAAAATGCGGAATTCCAATTCGTGAGTCCATCGTGCCAAGTGAATGAATGTGAGCATGCATTATTGAGGCTCTGCTGTTGTGTGCCACCCTTTCTTAGAATATTCGTGAGATCTATATATACTAGTATAACTAATTTTTTTTGGTGTTGGCCTAGTAGTCCCACCCCGGAAAACAATTGCTGCTGCGAAACCTAATGCGAGGTTTGTAGATAGAATATTGCGACCGATTTCTATATATTTTTAATTTAATTGAAAGTACAATTCTACATTGTCTCCTTTAAAGTAGTTGCCTTAGGAAGTCACACATCGCAGAAGACAGTTTATCCACTCTTCATATTAGTACCCAGATACTGGATATTCAAATACTAAAATTACCTTCAACTGGTGGATTTGTTATTGTGGCACAAATTCTTTATGGGCAATTTCCTGGTTATCACAAAGCAAATAAACATGCTTTTGATTTTTAATTTGCTCATTCTAGCTTTTTTGGCCACGGTAAGATTGGAGTGCACCATTCCTGGGTCTGGTGCTTCATTTCTTGGTCGTATTGAAAAATCCAAGATTCGTCACCAGTAATAACACGTGCTACAAAATTAGGATAATTTTCAATCGAAACATGTTTCCCTCCGGTTGTATTTTTGATTCTGCGAAAGGTTTTCGGAACAATTTTCGCGTAAATTTTCTTCATACCCAATTTATTTGTCAACATAAGACGAACGGTTGTGTGAGTCAAATTCAACTCTTCTCTGATCATTCTGAACCACTTCGTGCCCAAGTTTTAAAAAACTTGATAACACACCGTTGCTCCAAATGGTTGTCACTCATTTTCAGAACGCACTAGAAAAATTCGGTTTACAAAAATAATTGAAACGAACCACCAAGTGTCCCTAGGAAATTTTTATTGAAGACGTATCAGATGATGGTTAGCCTCCCCTTACCAGTTTGAGCGTTACGCCATCAGTTTCATTGTTTTGTTTGGATACATCGTACACAGTCTTATATTAGATTGATTCATTATATCAACACGGTTGAAGGCGTATGTTGAAGGCGGTCAAGGCTCACTAATGGGCTGTAGCACCACAGGAAGAAGAAAAAGAGGGTAGGAATCAAAAGTAAGAATAAAGGCATAGAGAGTTATTCAATTTTTATCCAGCGAATGTTTTCCTTGTTTGTCCACATTTTTGGAACCCAAGAAACGCTACATTATTTCGGAAGGATTGAAAAAATATTATTCTCAATGCTCTTCTAATTTTATTTACTTTTTATATAAAACAACAATAAAGTAACTAACAAACAGAAAAACAAGAATCGAGTTTGTACAATAGAGTTTTCTATATAAATGCAACAGAGCGAGATTCTTACTTAACGAGAAATAATTTTAAACATCACATCAATAACATATGTCTTATTTGTACCGAACACTAAACTTGTTATTTACAAGGGACAAGAGTATAATTTTAGTATGTTACAAAAATATGCTTTTCCTTTAAATAAGTTGATACAGTGGAGGATCTAGACTAAAACTATGCGATTATTACAATAGGTCACATCGTAATATGCAATACTATTTTATACATTGTATTTACTGAGCTTTAGTACTTGAGTTTTATAAAGTATTAGCATGAAAGAAATGACACTTTTATCTCATCTTAGCGTTACAATATAACTTCTAAAATCCAATGGAATATGTATTTCTCATTTCCTCCACTCTTATCAAACATTATGGGATTGATGTATTTGTTGAATTATCACTGCAGCTATGTAATAAAATCAATAAAATTAATAAACAGTTCAAATATAACAATCTGTGCGGTATAATCAGTTGCCTAACACTCAGGGGAATTACTGAATTCATGTTATAATAGTATTTCATAAAAATAATCGACAAATTATACTTTAGTTAGTTTATTATAATTTTATGAGTTAATACTGAAGAATATTTAGTTTTACAAACATTATATACAATAATATATAATAATATATAAAAAGAACAATAAATAAATATTACATTAATACTTATATCACAGATGTGTTGTGGTATAAGGTCGCCAATAGTCAAGAAATCATAAATATTTTAACTCGTTAGATTAAAATCTGTTGGTTACCTTATACACCGAAAGAGCTAGAAATGATTGTTTTTATTTCCCATTAATGCTTAGTATGGTAGCTAGATTATCTCAGATGCTAAGTTATATATATATATATATATATATATATATATATATATATATATATATATATATATATATATATATATATATATATATATATATATATATATATATATATGTAGTACAGGAAGTATAGGAAATACTGACAAAGCGCACTCTTCTCTATACCAAAAAGATGGACAGAGACTTAGTAGTCGACGCCGCAGACAGTTCAGGTTAAGTAACTTCTCCATTACAGGTATGTTTATTAGCTGGCCAAGCCCTGCTCAAGCTTGTTTTTTGATATTTTTTTTAGACGGTTTTAGACTCCGGATATTTTAGATACGGGACATTTTAGTTACTAGATATTTTTGATACGGGGCATTTATGGTACCAAACATTTTGCACTCCGTACATGTTTGTACCCGCTCGTCTTAGTTACCGGACTTTTCACTAGGCGGATATTTAAGCAGTACCACAAAGGATAAAGGTCAGACATTATTTTACTGTTATTTTCACTATTATTACCCATTTATTATTCAATCACTATATGACTACCATCACCTTGTGTTTTACGAACGCTAGTTTTATCTCACTTACACTTTAACACTGTAAGTTTAATGTTGAACATTTTCATCTTTATTATTCCTAGTTAACTAAGGTAGATGTAAGCATCACATTTAAATTTCTTATTTTGGGTTATAATTATTTATTTTTATTTTTTGTTTATCTCGGAACTTGTGCTTGTAAATTATTTTTACAGTTAACTGAGTCGTTTTAGTAGGTAAACCCTTTTTTCAGTTTAAGGGTATATATATTTTTTTGATTCTGAAGAATTAGGTGTTGCCCTCATCGAAGTGCGGTCGAGATCCAGATCGGATGTCGTAGACACCTCACTTTTGAGCCACACAAATGAGTGACACAAGTGAGATTGAAAAATTGTAGAAAATATACTACAGGTTTAATATACATAGAAAAGTTAAAGAAAACATGAATTACGAGACGAACGCTATGCAGTATACTGAAGAATAAGGATGGGGATATTTCATACCCAAAGGAAGGTTTAAATATAGGCAGAATATATGCAGCAACTCTTTGAAGACCACAAAAAAACGGCGGCCAGAATAAATGATAAAAGTCGAAGAAGACGAGCGAGGTCAAATATGACATTTAAAGGTATTAAAAGTAATAAAACGTCTGAACAAGATGCGATATTAATAAAATTAGTAGAATTACTGAAAGAAGACTAATTGTAAATAATAAAAACTGTTTCAAATCTATTTACAGTACAGGTATCATACTACTAGAGTGGTTGACTTCAATTTTCATTGCAATACCTAAGAAATCAAATGCCAAAAAGTGTGAGGATCACCGGACCATCTCTTTTATGAGTCACTTACTACAAACTTCATAAATATATAGTACATAATTCCATTTATCGACAACTGAGCAACACATAGTTTGAGTTTAGAAATGAACTTGGTTCTCCAGATGGCTTCTTTAGCTTTAGTGTAGTGGTCCATCCATGTGTTCATTTGTCATTAGATAAATTCATGCGTGCTTTATAGAATATGAAAAGGTCTTCGATAAAGTACTTACTTTATCGAAGTTTTCTTATAACTTTATAAGAATCTTATGGAATTACTAATCTGAGGACAATAGAAACGTTATACAATAGTTGAACAGCTAGAGTCAGTGTAAAAGAAGAATATACAAAGGACGTACGAGGATTGCTATTTATGTATCTGAAATAAATATAAACAAATATTTATCATTAAAAATAGTTTTATTGTTTTATAACATATTCTCCACGATGATTGATACTTTTGCATACGTTTGAACCAATTATACATACGTTTAAACAAATGTTTTCATTCCGATTGAGGTATCTCCAAAACATGTATTAGGTGGGTGACTCCTTTAATCTATGGAACGAAGGATTCTTTCTTTATTTACTTTTTCAGTTTATGGTTAAACTTTTGATGTGTTTCCTTACTCGTTCGCGACTTCATTAGTTGATTTGACCTTGAGTTTAGTGTTTTTGCGACTGTGCTGGATGGTGGTGTAAATCTAATATATATATATATATATATATATATATATATATATATATATATATATATATATATATATATATATATGTATATATAAATATATATATATATATATATATATATATATATATATATATATATATATATATATATATATATATATGTATATATATATATATATATATATATATATATATATATATATATATATATATATATATATATATATATATATATATATATATATATATATATGTATATAAATATAATATGTATAAAATATATATATATATATATATATATATAAATATATATATATATATATATATATATATATATATATATATATATATATATATATATATATATATATATATATATATATATATATACATATAATATTTTTTACTGGGAACACATTTTTAAAATATGTTCGTCATAAGGTTGTCTTGGGGTGTACTGTCTGTATGTTTTAATATGTCCAATATTTGGCGAATAAGAATTGCCATTATATCAAAGCTACTTTTGTTAAATTAGATACAGTTTACGATAAATAATTATGACTATGCATCTCTGAAATAAACGTAAGCTACCATTTTATGAGATATATTATAAAATATTATGAGATATATTAGAAAAACTAACAAAGAAAAATATTCAACATTTGTACGAGTATTTAAAAATTGGACAAGGAATTCTTTTATGTTGTAATTTGATTGAGTATATACATATTTAAAAATGTTTATTCTATATTTGGTTATACTATTTATTCTTGCCATAAATAAAATTGAATAAATGAAAGTAACACAAGTACATTATTGGCTTAAAATATCATGTTTTCGATTCTTAAAGTTAAGCATTATATTATTGATTTGTACAGTTCGGCATTAAATATTATATTTAAAAAAATATCGAAAAACATATATACTAAAAGGAATAAAACAAAACAAATATTTTTAAAAATAAAAGTGATAGATAACAAAGTCAAAAATTATTTTATTCCTTTTAAAAAATGAACTATCACAAAGTAACGGACAAATCAATCAATAACATCTATACTAGTTCATGTTCAGTAATTACGTCTCTTTCTCTTCTCGTAGCTGGTTCTATCCTGACCATATCTCTATAGGAAGCTATGATTTGCTACAGGTCTCTGTTTTCTGTCGCTTTTGAAATTTCTACTGATAAATTGTTAAAGTGTATTTATTGTCAATAAATACTTCTTTTTCTTGAAGAAAAGCTTATCAGTTACCATCATTCATGAGATGGACTGTAAGACCAACTATTTCTACGCTTCAAACAATAGAGAGCAGATCAGAAATTTTCAAATAGACGATGATTTACGTGGGTGTCTGTTTTGAATTTAATATATGTACTGGTTCAACTCTATGGAAGGAATTATGTTAAAAAATAAGTACAGTTTTAAACAGTAAGTTTATTTTGTTGTCACTCCACAGACGTTTTAGCCTGTCATCGTACATTTTCCATTTTATCAGTCTAGTTTTTAAGATAGCCCTATTGGCTGCTACTTTTATTTCATTAAATTATTATTATTTGTTTTGGAGGTTTCTAGTTACCCCATAATCCTCGTAAAATGAAAAACTGCCGCTTTGTCATAGAGAGCATATGCCAGAACCAAGTTTTCGGAGTACCGAATAGTAAAGTTTTAGTTATCAGTTTTAGTCGACAATGTCACCAATTGGGCAAAGAGATGGGGCATTAAATTAAATGAGGCGCAGTCGATCTATGTTAACTTCACTAACAGGAACTATAACTATATATCAGTGACAGTCAACCAGAAAAGAATCCTACATGCCAACGAAGCAAAGTATCTGGGCATGACTCTGGATGCCAAGCTAAGATGGAAAACGCATGTGAAGAAGAAACGTGACCAACTGGGTCTCAAATTCAGAAAAATGTGTTGGCTACTAGGGCGCCATTCTGTGTTATCAATACAAAATAAACTGTAAATTCTGAAGCCTATATGGACTTATGGCATCCAACTTTGGGGATGCACCAATAAATCTAATATAAAAGTCATTCAGACTTCGCTGTATTGTCAATTATCCATGGTACATCTAAAATCAAGACATCGATTGAGACCTGAAAGTGCCTATGGTCGAAGATGAGATCAAGGAGTTTGCAAACAAACACCAGAAAAGGCTGAAAAGCCATGAAAATGTCGAAATGATCTTGTTACACGACAACAACGGACTTATTCGGCCGCTGAACAGACCGAAATCTTCGAATCAGTGTAGTGACAATGAAGGGTGTCCGGAATTTATTCTCATGAAAAGAGTGAATAGTGTATTGTGGAGGACGTCGCTGGACATATATCTACCAAACAGTCTAAGATAAAAATAAGTTTTAATTTTTGATAATAGAAAAATATTGTTAGATATATTTATTCTTGTTACAATTTGTAATGTCTATGCGACAGAATTAGAGAATAAAAAAATATATAAACACTATTCATAATTTTTTTTAGTGTGTCCAAACTTCCGATAGGGGTCGCTATCAACGAACTGTGAGTTTGCGCGCCTCTAGTGTCAAAATTATTCAGAATAGTCTGGTAAAGTATCATGGAACGTTTAACATCAGAGCAATGCTTACACATTTCTAAATTTATTATCAAAACCAGCTTTCTGTGTGTCAAACTTATAGAGTACTTCTTGAATTTTATTGTGTACATAATCGCCGAACTATCGATAACTTTCATGCTGCTTGATATTAAAACAAAAACAATAACAAACTGTGAGTTCCATAGAAAAAATCGCCGCTGTTGCTCGCAGTATTGATGAAGATCCAAATTTATCAATTCGTCGTCGTTCGCAGGAGGTTGGGCTTTGTTATTCGACTACATAGAAAATTTTGCTTAAAGATCTTGAACTGGTGCCTTAGAAGATCCCTCTTGTCCAAGAACTCAAGCCGCAAAACCGTCGTTTGCACTCAAAATCATTTGCATCAATTGCAACTTGCCCTAGAATTTAACCGCAAAATTTTGTTCAGCAACGATGCTCATTTTTGGCTAAATGGTTACATTAATAAACAAAACTGATGAATCTGCAAATGATCTGACAATTACTGTTGTATTCAGAAAAATGCACCGTATAGTGCGGATTGTACGCCGGTGGCATCATTGGGCCGTATTTCTTTCAAAATCAAGCTGGAAAGCGCGTTACTGTTGGAGATCGTTAGAGAGCGATGATTTTTAATTCCGAATTTGAATGGTATTGATCTGTAGGTGATGTGGTTTCAACAGGACGGCTCCATATATCCTACAGCTAACGCAACAATAGATTTATTAAGGGAACAATTCGGTGAGAAATTTATTTTCAGGAACGGATCTGTTAATTAACCACCAAGGTCATGTGATTTAAATCCCTTTAGATTATTTTCTTTGGTCTATTCCGATGAACCAGCAACTATTGACGCCTTGAAAACTAACATAACTCGGACAATTGCGAACATAAGACCCTAATTGCTTGAAAAAGTGGTTGGAAATTGGATTGATAGAAATGCGTTTTGTCAGAAGTAGCCGCGGCGGATATTTGTTGAAATTATTTTGAAACATTAATGCCATTGAATGTAATTTTGCTTAAAATAAATAGTTTCAAGGTATGGTTGTTGGAATGGTTTCAATTTGGTTGTTTTATTATAATGTAAAGTTCGGGCGCACTCAAAAAATCACCCTATACAAACAATCGGTAATCTAGCTGGATTCTAATGAAGAGGTAAATTCTTTCCTTATACGCCCTTAAGAGTCCATTGTTACTGTTGGTTTATTGCCGTCATCACTGACTAATCTTCCTCAGTATTGAAAGCATTAGTAGATGAGTGTTTTCAAGAAATAAATATTTCCAAAGATTCAGTAGTCCTGTACAACAGCAGTCATATAACTCTTATAGTATAGTTGTCTGACCTTTCATATTTTCTGCTGTTCTGTCTGCTGTTCTGTCTGCTGTTTGAATGAGGTCTATTTTATTTATATTTAAGTGTTACACGTAAGATTTTCACGCCTATATTCTGATGGTGTTCTCGATCTTGTGTCTTTTGACTCCTTTTTTGAATAATTTTAGAAGTTATGGGCCAATAATGTTTGTACTTAATAAATCTGTAACTAAAGTCGAAAGGAGGCACGGGTGGACCCCAACCTTATGATCGCCAGTTGCCAATCTAGTCGAAATGCATTGTTTCATGGAACTACAGAGCGCGTTCTGTATAAAACAGTTTTTTTCAGATATTGTGATTCATACGATACTACTCAATGGCTCTTATTTCTAGAATACATATGGACTAAGATCAATCTGTCTCCCAACGTGAATCAAATCTGAACAGTAAACTGCATCCAAACAATGTCCAGTCGGTACAGGATCCAAGGAGTAATGATTTTGTTATTCTTAAAACGTTCATCAATTCAGTATTCACACGTTTCGCTAACTTGAAACATTGAACATTGAACATTAAAAATTTAAACTGAAAGATATGTACCATATCAGCTCGTTATGGTTAGCGAAACGAGTCTCGAGATTTTAGAACAAGTATTTTGGTGTTTAATGGTAAATCTTTTTGAGTTTAGAGTTTCACATTTAGACATGATATATAAAATGGTAGAAAACAGTGACCACTGGCAACGATTCATAGCTTCCGACAGAGTGTAGGCAGCATCGCTTTGCCTGAAAAGATGTAACAATTAGTGTAAGCTAATTATGATATTTTACAAAATTTGTTGAGAATAAGAGATAGAGAATAATATTGTAGCAAAGTAGAATTTTATTTATGACCAGATGAAATTATAAAACTAGTAAACAAGATATCAATACCTCTAAAAACAAATACAATTTTAGATAACAATCAAAAATCTTTTGGAGTCAAAGACTAAGCTAATGAAAATTATCGGAAACAAAACAGTTCGAAGCGTATATTTTTCCCCAAAAATTATCCTATATTAAGTATATTTTAAGGACTTAAGCCTACGATTCTCTAGACCTAGATTTTTGTTTAGTCTATTTTATAATTTTTCTTTTCTCTAACACAACACGTACACGATATCTACACAAGGAAAATCAAGTTGACTGTGAAAAAAATTATAGTACTGATTTTTGGTTGTTATCTTTTATGATGACATAATAAATAACTTGAATAACTAGCTATATAGAAATGACATTTACTTTAAAAGTATTAGGTCCTGAAATTTGATGAAATAACCCCTATATATAGCAACTATTAGGTTATAGAAGAGAACAATTATTGACAGAAATAAACCTAAGATTATCGGTTATGAACAATTTCAATATTAATTCTATTGTAAAACATTCCAACTTTGTCATTTCAATTCAGCAAATTATTCTGTGGAACAAATGAAAGTTTCTTCGATTTGATGTAGAATATAACCTAGATCTTCTTTCATTTTTACGTAACACGAATCGCATTTGGAGATGGGGTACAAGAATGAATGATTCTGTGTGTTGGGCTTCCTGCCGATGAGAGTCCACTTTGCGATATCTGCAATGCTGATTGGTGGTGCTTTATGTGACGTCATAACGGGTACAGCTCATGTTGGCCAACCGATGAGTACGTGCATGTGCTCGACGTGGGCTCGAGCACTTGGGTGTGTGAATTGAAGTACTGCAAAAAGAAGAATGAGGTTAGGCTCATGTTAATAAAAGTTATGTAGTCAAATTTGTGCTGAATTTTGTGTATGTACAAGAGTAAAAGATGAAACTCGTGTAAGCAGGGGTGGAAGAACTACATTAAGAGTCTATTCTGGTTAAAATAGGATGTAATAAAGGGGTTTTTACTCACTCCAAATTTTTTTAATGGGGTTTTCATTAATTTTCCAGGAAAGCTATTGCCTTAAATTCACTATTTTATACAAACAATCAGTACATGTGTTTAGTGAGCTTGTAAAGAAAAAGACAATTCATTTCTAAGTTGTTTCGCAGATAAAATTCACAGGAGCATTTCTAAAAAAACAAAAACTAGCATTTCATAGATAATCTTTAATGGATTTAGCTTTTGTATATTAGAACGGTATGCACAATGGAGTATAAAAATACTTATTTTAATATGGTCGTCGTAAGAAAACTGGAGAAATATGTTAGTTTATTTTTTTAGTTATGATGATAAATATTAATACTTTATTGGTATATTAATATTTCATTGGTATATTAATAGTATATTTATATAAAATTAACTTTTTGATGGCTTACGGTACGTAAGTCCAAAACACGCGCGCTAAATGCCACTTGCTGTCAACGGATTAAATCGTTGACATGCTACAGACGCATGCTGCAGCTTTCTTAGATGACACACAACTAATATCTCAATTCTAAGAGAACTCAGGGAGAGTTCACGAAAATTGAAAAAAGTGTTCGAGAGTTCAATATATTCTCGCAAAGGAGCTCAAAATGGTTAGTGATAGGGTCTCGAAAGCAGTCTATGGCAGCTCTTGGTCGCGATAACATTCTGATTAAAGTACCCGGTCTATTAAAGACGCATCAATAAAGTCCATCTTCAAGTCCTCATCGTGTGCCAAATTGTATATGGGAAGAACAGACGATTCTTGTAGGAAATTTAGGAGGGAAAGATAGAAGGCATTGGAGAGAATGAGCGATAAGCTATTTGGGAGATTGTACCTCTTCTGAGTATAGAGTCGTACATGTACAACCAGTACCAGTCGAATCGTCAAAATGAGTGGGCATTAAGAATATCGACAATGAGCCACCCGTTTTAACAGATGGCCGTGAGAAAAATGACAATGGCCGATCCTGAGGCGGTTCCAGATTACTGACAAAGGTTCGTCTAGTGAAGAAGATGGGTTCTTTTCGAATGACGGTGTAACTATGTACAGTTTGGACGACCCAATCAGTAAGTCCAAATCAAATTGAATGATGTCGTTTACTAGAGCCCGCATAGAGGCAGAAGCTTCCCGATAGTAAAGGTTCAATTGGGACATCTTCCTTGAGAGCAGTTCATTATCTTTTAAGTTCATGCCTTTTTGCGGCATGATGTGGTATCCACATGAGCCTAATGCTTGAGCTACAATCAACCTCTTTTATTTCAGAAATATTCTTAATTGCAAGGAGCGAGGGAAAGGAACTTTGCAAATAATTAAGAGCATTAAGCGAATTTGAAATATTCACTGTATTCACCTCTACCTAGATTTCGTTTGAACAGAGTAAGTTTTCCCACAAAAGCAGCTATGATGTTTTTCGTTTTAATTAAATTCAACTGGTAGTATTGATTTATCGATTTGAATGGTGATAATGTGCAAGTTTTTAAGTAATCGCATAATGATATTGTAACGCCTTTAGCCATGTCAACTATACTTTTTTGTTTTGAATTATTACTCAGAGGAGTTTTCCTGATTATATATGACGGTGCCTTATGACGAAGGATATTTTTTAATACCCCTTTGAGTGCCGGCAAGATTAATTCCTCACCAACAATGTGTGGTTTTTCCGCTTTTGCGATTAACAATGACATCTTATATGAAGATCGTAGTCCATCATCTTGTTGTTTAGAATAGGAAGCAAAAAGGTTCTCTATAGTTCGCAGTTTTAAATATCTCTTTTGCAGTTCTTGAAAATAGGATACATTTTTGTCCTTATTATCAGAATTTATTTTATTGAAATGCTTTAGTAGCTTAGAAGGCTTCATGATTTTATTTGAAAAAAAATCTTTGGCATTAAGCACGTAGATAGTAACTGAATCGTAGAAGAGTGCGTAAACCGATAATTTAAATAGTCAATACTGCACTGCCGGCATTTCCTCTTAGATTCATTCATCTTGAAATACAAAATTTGCCATGGTTTCAATAAATTAAACTAACTTCACTAACTTCACTAAAAGTAACTAACTTCAATAAATTAACTTTTCAATAGATTACGCCATTACAATAAGAAAAAAATAGGTAGATAGATAAAATATTTATTTATATAAAACGGTAGGTACTTAAAAGTATTTTATTATATTAATTTATTACACCCTCATTGTCCACGACCGCCCCCATTTGCCTCTGGACCCGCTACGGGTAGTGCAAACGGATAGGGGGGGGAGGCACAGCCCCCATTGGTAAGCTATGATGTAGATCAAAGAAAAGTTGAAAAACCATTATGGTGACTCTGGGCCTTCATATTTGATGGTTATAAGTGATTTACTGAGTTTTGATGTAACCTAACAACCCGAGTGACGGTCCGCGTTCTGGATGCCTCGTTGAGGTCACTATTGAGGAAATGGCCAACAAAATTCATGGTATAGTGTTGCGTGATCGCAGAGTGAAAGATGGGTAAATCGCTGAAACGATAAACATCTCGGGCGAATGCGTACGGAGCATCCTAAATAGACATTTGGGTATGATAAAAAGTATCTGAATTTGCCCTCTATTCTTGTACAATCAAAATTATGTTAGGGTGTATTTTAGATCTTTGGTGTGAATATAAGTCTACTTTTATATTTTTTTTCTTATAATTTTTTTCTAGTTAATGTATCACGATGAACTAGTGGACATTTGATACTTAAATTTTTGATATTAAAATTATCCTTCCACGAATCACTTTGAATGAAACTCCACAGTTATGATGCCCTCTTAATGAATTTAGGTTGAAACAAACCCGAACAAGATAATTAATAAGGCTTAACTGGAACCAAAAATAAATCTTCAACTCTCCGGACGCGGCCAACTGCGATATATATAAAATTTGCAAACGGCCAGCGCATAAATTGCGGAAAAATGTCACGGGCTGCGCGAATTAAAAGGGTCGACGGCGATTAATGTCGCTGCTTTTAGTTAAATCGTGATCCTTCTATGACAAATACGAGCATTTTCGGTATTTTTCTTTCCTAATGTGTCGTTTCCTTCGAGCTGATGTCTGCTCAAAGCTATTTGCCTCTTAAGTGCGCTACAGTGTACACTACTTCAGTTTAATTCTCTCCAGATTCGTTTATATTACGGCATGACATTTTATTTTGGAACGAGAATCAGAAACAATAGACGTCCCTAAAATGAAATTTTTAATGAACTGTAACTAAAAAAAAACTTTTAGAGTGTGGATCTACATCATGTCAAATATGTAGGTAAAATTATTCAATAAAATAATAATAGATACTCCCCATTTGATCATTTCCTATCGAGTAACGCACTCAACGAAACACTTCTTATAAGCACTTTTATATGGTGGATAGAATGGTTGACCTCAATTTTTCTAGCAATTCTGAGAAATCAAATGCGAAATAGTGTGAAGAACACCGAACAATTTCTTTAATGAGCTACTTACTTAAAACTCTCTAAAATATAGTACGTAATCGATTTTATCGACGTGGGGCTGGGAAGGGGAGCTGAGAAACACACACTTTGGGTTTAGAAATAGGTTCGGTACACAGGATGTCCTTTTTAGTGAATGCAGTGGATCAACGGTACCCTGATGTCAATAAAGACATTCATGTATCCTTTATTTATAATGAAAAGATCTTCGATAAAGTAGATATGAGAAATTATTAGAGCTACTAAGGGAAAATCAAATAAATGAGCTAGATTTGAGAATAATAAATATCTTATGCAATAATCAAACAGTTAGAGTCAGAAGCAGGACATACAACAGACATACGCACAAAACGAAGAGTAATGCAGTGGTGCATCCTCTTACCGACACGTCTCAAAATGCATTCAGAGGTCATCATTCAGGAATCATTTCGTGGCACCCGTCGTGGTAGTAAATGGAGTTCCTATTAGTAATTGAATATGAATCTAAAGAAAACAAATATATGCGTTTCACGAAATCAACCCACATTTATAATTAAAAACAGTAATATTGAACGGATTTAGGAACTTGGGTTTATTCAAAGAATGATAACACTGAATAAATAAAAACAAGAATAGAAGCAGCTTGCAACACAGTCTACAAGATTAAATTTTTCTTCTGCTGTAGAAAAATAGAAAATGAATTGAAAATCTGAATGATACGCTGCTACATATACTCTCCATTCTTTTATATGATATAGGAGCTTCCACCCATTAATAAATATATTGCAGTGATTAAAAATTATGGGCCGCTATATGTAGTACTGCCTTGCGCATATCTAGCTTTAACGCTCTCCTGTATACTCCGCGGTGAGCGTGGGGTACTTAAAAACCCAAAAAGATGAACAGCGACCTAGTAATCAAAGCTGCAGATACTCCAGGTTAAATAATCCCTCCATTAGAGGTATGTTTATTAGTTGGCCAAGCCCTTCATAGGTCTATTTTTTGGTATATTTTAGAGGGTCTTAGGATCCAGACGTTTTAGGATCCGAACGTTTTAGGATCCAGACCTACTAGACTCCAGATATTTTAGATACGGGACCTTTTCAGACCCCGGACATTATTACATCATTATATTTTAGTTACCAGACATTTTTGATGCCGAGCATTTATGGTACCAAACATACAATTTCGAACATGTGCCGGACTTTTGGACTTTTTAATAGCCGAATATTTAAACAGCACTACAAATGATAAAGGCCAGAGTTTATTTTATTATTATTTTCAGTATTATTACCCATTTATTATTCAGTGACTATTTGTCTACAATCATTTTGTGTTTCACTAACACTAGATAAGATCCCTTACACTTTAACATTGTTAGTTTAATGTTCAATACTTTCATTTTTATTATGCCTAGTTAACTAGGGTAGTTGTAAGCATCACCTTTACATTTCTTTTTTTATTATTATAATTATTTATTTTTTGTGTCTTTGAACTTGTGCTTTTGATTATTAAACAATTTTTAAAATTAACTGAGTCTTTTTAGAGTAGGTAAATCCCTTTTCCAAGTTTAAGAGTCCATTTCTTTTTGATTCTGACGAACTGGATGGCGCCCTTATCAAAGTGCCGAGGAGATCCATCCGTGACCCGCGACCCAACTGCCTCCGACGAAAGGCTGCCCTAGCCGTAACTCAAATTAGAAAATAAAGAGGTTATAACATGATCAAGAGACTTGAAGCTTTTGAAATGTAGTTATTCATTAGAATACTACGAATATATTGGGTAGATAAAGTCAAAAATAAAGAGGTTCAATGTATATTTGAAGAGATTTATCACTAAACACCAAATCACTTTTTTTTTAACTTCTCAACGCACGTTTCGCTAACCATGTTATCATCATCAGGAGATTGTTTAAAGAGATAAGCGATTAAAACATCTTCTGATGATGCTAACATGGTTAGAGAAACGTGCGTCGAGAAGATAAGAAACAGTGATTTGGTGTTTAGTGGTAAATCTCTTCAAGTTTCGTGTTTTACACCAAAGGTTCCAATAGTAGAATTGAGGTCCAATGTAGAATATCCACCAAAATAAGTCTAATAACAACTATAAAGACACGCAAATTGGAATATTTCGGGCATGTGATGAGAGGACTACGTTCGAACTATTGAGATTGATTGTGCAGGGAAAGATAGAGAGAACAAGAAGCGTGGGAAGACCAAGAATGTTTCGGGTGCAAAATTTGAGAGAATGGTTACATCAAACCAGTTATATAACTAGTTATTAGAGTAGCTGTGTGTAGTCAGGGTGAAGGTAGTCATGATGGTCGGCATCCTTCGTTTGAAGGCGGCGGCAAGGATGGCATTATTATTATTAGCTGCATATGCTAAATAAAATGTATTTTATTTCATTTGTAAAGTTTTTGGTCAAGAATTTGCTAACAAAGATGAATGTGTCGGGCTGCGTATTACATCGTAGTGTAAAACCCAAAAACTGTTCTTCCACAAATCTAGTCTTTTTCAGTGATTTTTTTTCTCAACGGCCTTATATAATGTCCATACAATATTGTTTATTCACCGTTTGACTCCTCGGATGCCATTTTGAGTGGAGTAAATAGATTCACTGATTCCGCTTATAAAATTTCGTTTCGTCTTCGAAACTTTGTGTTCGTATTTTTATCTATATTAGATTGATTTATTCGTATTAGATAAACAACTGTAATCAAACTGCTCATCAGATGGCACCATAAATCTACGTGATAATTTGGTATCAACTATACGTGATAACTTTGGTATCAACTTACAGAAAAAACTTATACAAGATACTAGTACAAGTTCCGCCGATTGGCATACTATGTTGGCGATGAAATTTTAATATCATAAACAATGTTCAATGGGTTTTGTGAATGTATTCTATAAAAACAAGAACTGAGAATAATGAGGTATTGCCTATTTTGTTGATGTCGACATGGTCTTTACATAGGAATTAAACGATCCTTTTAAAAATTAACATATTGTTTGTATCAAAATTTGCATTAGAAAATTAATACATTACTGAATTAATGTAACTATTAAGACATTAAAATGGTATTTATTGATAGCGATGACTGAAAAATTTAACTAAACTTTTATTGTTTTAGTTAATATTATTGAATTTTATTAAAATTCTGTCGTAAAGTTTTGTTTTGGTTGGAGTTTAGTTACTATTTAAAATTTTCTAGAACTGTATTATTTCGTTATATATCTGAGTAAACCTGACAAAGAGTTAGGTGATGTTCAATAATTTCTACTTGGATTACTACATATATTTTTGGCCGAGGATTTTAATGGAGGCGCGTTAAATGTGGCTGGCAGCTATTCGGAAGTTTCATTATACTGTTTAAGAACAACTACCCACTTTGCATGAAAAGAAAAGTCTTGGATTAGTATATCCTGCCCGTTATATCATACGGAAGTGAAAACTGGATACCTATACCATAACCAGTTCAAAAAATTCGAGAAGTACAGAGAGGAACATGGATCAGAGAACAAACGAAAGTATGTGTTATCATTGGAGGAGTGAAGGCATTGAAATGGAGATAGGCAAGTCATATAACGATGCGGCGACAGGTAGACCAAGGCAGTCCTCTAGTAGATGACGCTTACTCACAAACGTCCACGAAGAAAACCAACAGCATGATGGACTGATGGCATTATCGAATATATTAGTCCTGAATGGGAGAGGAAAATTCAGGACCATGTGAGTTGGAATCACGCTGAAAAGGCCTTCATTTTACAGTGGGTGGACAATGGCTGAGTTATGATTACCGTGGGAAAAATAGGTCTTGAAAGATGACAAGGAGAAAATTAAAGTAAATATTTTCGAACTACTGGACCTACAGCTGAACGTGGACTCTCAAGCACGGTTAGCAGTTACCGACCTTGGCCATCACTCGAGCTATTAACCCTTGGTTTTGCGTTTAACCTTAAGTCTCTCGAGAAGTGTACCGACTGGCGAGCGACCAACGTAGAATATTTCTCTGAAAGCATACGGTCTTACCCAACCTCGAACTGGCGTGACGAAAGGTGTTTTTTTTGTCAAACATTTAATAAATTTAACAAAGTCCATTTACAATACAATAAAACATTCACATTGAGATATAGGATATTGAACTCGCTGTACTAAAAATATATTGGTCAAAGTGGTAGAAGTATTAGATGTAGAATAAAAGAACACAAAAAAGATATCTTAAATATCATAAAAAGAACAGGAATGTCCACACAGTGTATTGACAACAATCATTTTATAGATGTAAACAACTATTACACTCAGAAAAGAAACGTAAAACATTAGACCTACTAGAGCAATTAGAAATAAAAAAAATCCTTAAGAAATAGTCATATAATAACCACAAATGACCAAATTAATTTCCAAAACAGCCCAATAATAGATAAGATTATTCTGTAACTGAATAGCCCGGGTTTTTATCAGCCGACATTTAAAAAAAATTAGACTAGATGGTTGAGATTAGACACTTGGTTTAACCATTAGTATTAGTTTAAACTACTCTTAAGAAAGTTCTAATAAGACAAAACTTATGTAGAGTAAAGTCTGTAATAAACACTTAAACAACATTAAAAAGTTTATTCTTTTAAAAACCTAACATTTACAAAATGTGTCGCAAGGAACCAACTCTGCGGAATCCATAAATATTATAAACAAATTTAATGTGGTTTGAAATATAAAAAATTATAAGAAAATCGAATAAGGAAATTCGACTTGTTTTATAAAATGAAGTGTCCTCACAGGCGAAAAGCTTCCTCGTGTTTTTTCGATTTTTGTTAGTTAGGTTCATATCATCAATTTAAGAAATATCGGGAGAATATGGATACTGATATTCAGTTTTCCATTCAAATTCAATATATCTTTCACTGTCTTGCTGTATCTGGAGGTTGCAGTATGAATTCTTATTATCTTACATGACATTTGAAAGCATTCAAATAGAAAAATGTAAGAAAATCATGAACCGAGATAAAGGGCCTATCCCATCCAGTCAATTTTTTCAGTTATTAATGTAAGGTTTAGTAAACTTCACGGTTCATGATTTTTACACACTTCGTTAGGTAGGGTTTTTCATATAAATAGTATATAGTTTAGTTTTAGAATTAAATTAAATCATCTCCTGATGTTAAGTTTGATACAGAGAGAGTCCTTGATAATTTTTCTACAAACAATTTTTTTTGTAAAACGTTGAACTACATGTTATTGAATCTTTTGATAGAAATGGTTTCTTCATGTATGTATTGTAGAAGGGGATACATTTTTCATCTTAAAAAAAAAGTAAACCAAGAGGAAAATAAATTGTTTATCTTTAAAGCCCTTTGTTGTCCGGCACGCATTAATGCGTGCCGGATCCATTTACATATCCTCCAAGTTTTCCATTTACAAGTTGATGTAAATATAAATGATTAATTTCTTTTTTTGAAATGATTTAAACTGTTTACGGTGGTGAAGTAATTAACTGGAAGTAATTTGCAAGATTTTGTTTTGCTTTCTGTTTTCTTTACATCCCAGTAAATACATTTTTTGTATTAATTTATGTAATTGGTAAACAAACTTTACACCGAGTTTTTCATCCGCACGCAATGAAATTACTCGACGCCTGTTTCGCTAACCAAATTAGCGAATAATTTTTAGGATAATGATTGAAGACTCAGAGAAAAAACTTTGCAGAAATCAATTTTTAAAGTTAACATGGTTAGCAAAATGAGTGTCGAGAAGTCGAGTTTAGTGTTTAACACCGAAGGTTTCAATATAGGAATTGACTCTGGAAACAGTTAGTAAAGAATATTATTTAAGCGCCATGAGTCATTTCAAAAGGAAGGTCTATCATATTGAAGGAACTTATTTAAGCAACCATCGATTTCCAAAAAACGTTGTACAACTCAGTAACAATATATAATATTTGAAAGATATGCTAATTGGGCTGACGTCAGAAGGTCAGAACGAGTAGGTTTGAAAATGAAAATTCAAAAAACAAAGTTAATGGGGACAGTGGAAGACAATATTGTAATAGATATCAATTTTGAGGTGATGGTACGTTGCTAAATATGCATACTTCTGGTTACAACATATGGATTAGAAACGATGACGATGACGAAGAAGATGATAAGACTAAGAAGTGCATAATGAGCTATGGAAATGGCCATGGTCGCTGTTAGGCTTCGTGAAAAAATTAGACAAAATACAAAAGCAACGGACATAAACGGGAATATGTTAAGAATAAAATGGCGGTTGACTGGATACGTAGTTCGTTAGCAACCGGATCGTTGAGATACGAAAATTATAACATGGAGATCATGACTAACCACTCGAAGAGGAGACCTCAGAAATGATGGACAGAAGACATTGAGCAAGTAGCGGGAAAGGGATGGGTTCGGACTACCCAACATAGAGACAGATGGAGGGGAGCTTGAGTAGGTCTTTGTCAAGCAATGGACAGACTGGGGGTGATTCGATCGTTATTCGAAAAAATTTGAAGGAGACAAAATAAATTTGATTAAAGAAATAAATACTTTGTGTTTTATTTTAAAAGTATTTTAAAAGCCACCTTACAATATTTTAAGTAATTCCATGAAATGCAATTCTGAGTTCATATGGTACATCTGTCAAAATGGCTCAGTCAGTCGTAATTCGGTTATCGTTGTTACAACTGTATAGATATTACTATCAAATAATGAAGCTACATTGAAAATTACGAAAAAATGTAAATTGGTAGGAATAACCAAACCACGAGATCATTTAAAGTTCTCAATTTTACGGATTTTGAATAATTACTGTTATAATGAGTACAATATTATTTTACACCTACACACAAAATATAGGCTAGCTCTCCGCGCGAAGTTGGCTTATAGCTTGTAAAATTATTTTTCTTCACTTCTTCTGCCTACTGCCCCCACGTATCGATTTACATCGTCTCTATATCTCTTTTTACTCCTGCCTTCCACCTTGTTTTCGACTGTCTTTGTTTTCTTTTCTCAGTTATACAATTTGTCATTAACATTTTGAGTATACTTGTTTCAGTTATTCTTTTTATGTGTTTCTCTATCCACTCTATGATCTAGCTATTACTAGGCTAAATGAAAAGTTAGCGGAGCGGAAATGATAACAAGTATATAGTTGAAAAAATGACTTTATTCTTCCGTATATTCTTCCTTAAGCTCTGTACATTTTTTGCAGCGGTTTTCCAATACATTTATTCCATCTCTGAAGTGATTTTTAGGAAGTCCTTCAAAATACTCATCTACGGCGCTATAACTTTATTATTTGATGAGAAACGCTTGCCATGTAGAATTTTTTTGAGGTTAGGGAACATATCAAAGTCAGAGGGGCTAGATGGTAAACATGATGGTAAACATGAAGGATGCTTCGTAGCGTAATTCCTTCAATTTGGTCACTTTCCGAACTTATTACCTCAACTTATGACTTGTTCGGGCATGCAATATCTTCTTATAGTTTGTTTTCAATATTATAACATTTTTTCCTCCCATCCGACTCGCATTCCTCATTCAATAATTGTTTAAAATATTCTCTTATCTGTTGAACACCACTTCCTCTCCAGTAAGCAATTACTTTTTCTCTCCATTTTCACACTCCATTCTACTCCATTTTCTTATATAAATTATTAATGTTTGCTTTTATAATTTCCTCCCATTTCTTGAATATTTATTTTTTTATTTATATTAATTATGCTTATATATTTGAGCTATAACTTTATATTTGAGCTTTAATTTATATGAATACGGCAGCTGCAATAGAATATTTTTGTGAAAACAAAATCTCCTTAAAATCATATATTAAGATATCATCGAGGGCACAATATGAAAATATAGCAGTGACATTTTTATCAATCTTATTAAACTTGTTGCTCATTTTAGCTGTTATTTAACTTAAAAATGTTTTTATTTTTAAAAAGAAAATAACAAAACAAAAGACCTGGAGGTGCCCAAACACGTACATGGGTGAATTTCAAATTGACCAAGTTGCCATTTCGTACCCCAATTATAAAGAGATTTTGAATGTTCAAGTCAGGAAAGGAGCTAACATAGACTCAGATCACTACTTGACTAGAATCAAACTTAGCTTAAAACCTCGAAAACTTATTCAAAAGAAACTGCTAATACCAAAGTTCGACCCAACGAAAATAAAATCAGCTCTAACAGAAGAGCTTGATAAACAACCAGCACAGAACTGGCAAGAATTAAAACAAAAATTTATTAAAACAGCCTTAAAGTTGGTCCCTTTACAAATCCGTAGAAAACATCCGTGGTGGAATGAAATTTTGCGAGCAAGCAGTATTAAGCCGAAGTAAAGCATTCAAAGAGTAGAACAATCAAAAAACAGTAATAAACTATAACATCTTTTGGGAAGTAAGAAAAGAAACATCGAAGCTAATTAGACAAGCTAAAAGAAAATATGAAAACAATCAACTTAATGAAATAGAAAAAGATTTCCAAAAAAATAACACCCGAAACTTTTACAAAACATTTAAAACTATATTAACAGGCTATCAACCCTAAAGTCTTTGCTTCCAAAAGGAAAACGGACAATTAGCTCTAAATAACCAAGACAATTGCAAAGAACTTGCGAAATATTTTGTATAAATACTAAACTGTCCTGAGCCCGTAAACAAATTACCAACACAAAACCTTAAACAAACAAACCCAGATTCATTACCACCGAATGAAGATGAAATAATTAGGTGAATCAAGCTACTTAAAAATAACAAAGTTACGTGAAGATGAAATCTAATCTCTAATCCATCCACTACACAAGAAAGGAGATAGAACGGATATAAACAACTATAGAGGGATATCTCTTCTTCCAGTTTGTTACAAGATTCTATCTGAATGTCTAATAGACAGAGCACAGGGACAGTTAGAACCTAAAATTGGTGAATATCAAGCAGGTTTTCGACCGGGCAGATCCTACCCTGAACAGATCCTGAATCTAAAGTTGATCCTAAGGCATCAAAAAGTGTACAATAAAAATCTCGTCTGTACATTTGTGGATTTCAAAAAAGCATTTGATTTTATTGACCGCGAATCTTCATTCCGAATCTTGAAAGAACAAGGACTAGATCTGAAAACGCTGACAATTATTAATGCAACACTAACTAACACAAGGTCAAAAGTTAAATTCATGGGTGACATGTCAGAGCCCATCGAAATTAAAACTGGAGTGAGAGTGAGACAAGGGGATGGACTCTGGCCACTGTTATTTAACTGAGTTCTAGAAAAAGTAATACTGGGGTGGCGTGAAAGAAATTCGGCCCTGAATATTGACCAGCCCATTAAACTGGGGAGAACCAACATCAAAATTGATTGTCTGGCGTTTGCTCATGACCTAGTAATTTTGGCTCAAGATTTATTAACGGCGCAGAAACATATTGAAATCCTAAAAGAAACAGCAGAAAAGGTAGGACTCCAAATTTCCTTTGCAAAGACACAATACATGACCTGCAACAGACTAAGAACACCATTTCTAAAAACAAAATATGGTAACATCAGACGAGTCTCTCAATTCAAATATTTGGGTGAAATAATCATGGAAAATGGGTTGGAAAAAGTGGCCAATAAAGCTAGATGTCAAAAAATGGAAACGGCATTGAGACTTACACAAAATATTTACAACAAAAAATGCCTAAAGTATTATTTACAAAAAAAATTTAAAAACACAAAACTGAGAACAGGCAGAAACGCTCATTTTGAATAGAAAGAGAGACATCGAGGACATTGAAAAGAAGAAAAGAAAAATCATAAGAAAAATCTTAGGTCCCAAACAAATAAATAGTACAACATACCGACTTCCAGAAAACCAAGAAATCAAACAATATACAGATATACATAGAGATATGAGAAAAAGAGGCTTATGTGTTACGGACACATAATACGGATGAATCCGAGTAGGCTAATTAGACAAATAGTCGAATTTTATGAAATTAGGAGTAGAGCTAAAGTAGAAATAATTAAATGGATCGCTGCAATTTAAGAGGACCTAAGATCAGCAAATATTATACAAAGTGAAATTCAGGATAGAGGCTGTTTCAGACACAAGGTTGACGTTTGGAAGGTTGGCCAGAGAGAAAAATGTAGGAAGACTGGAACAACTTTGTCTGACGAAAGGAAAAAAGCTCATAGCGAAAGAATGAAAAAAAATTATGGGCGCAAAGGAAGGCTAACAACAACAAACGCCTCTAATTGTACTTCGCGTGGTCCACCAGGACCCATACGTGAATAATAATAATAATAATAAATAAGTAAAGATTAATATCTAAACATTTCCACTATATTTAAAATTGTATGCGTAACAATTCTTTCGACACACAGTGTCTTTTTCAAATACAACTGGGTGACACCGTGTCGAAACAATTATAGATACAATTTTAAATATAGCGGAAATAAGTTTTAGATATTAATCTTTGCTTATTTATTTAAAATTAATTTCCATAAAGTATTGGCTACCTCACTTAAATTTATTTAGTCAATAAATGTTAGCCATTAAAAGATACAGGGTGTTGAAAGTAAAACTAAACTTTCGAAAAATTTAAATAATTCTAAAACGTTTGAAGATATCAGGTTCAAAATCGACGTAGTTGGGTTTTCAAAGGCGGTCAATCCGAATTTGGTACTACCGTTTGAGCCTAGTTCCTAGAGGGCGTTTGCTACCTACTTTGTGAGGAATTAACACGCTCATATTTTTTTACCACATAAAGCTGGGAATATTTTGAGTTCAAAATAGAGAAGAGTCATAATTTCCACGTAAAACATGTACTCTTGGTCGATTGGTCGATTGTACCCTATCGATATTTGCCGGGTAGATCAGAATTTTGTTAAAATCTACTATATAAAAAAATTAAGACCTCATGCCCCTGAAAAAGATATTGTGTACTAAGGGCAACTTTTAGCGGTCGCGGAATTTTTAACTGGCAAAAAAATCCACACCTACCTACGACATTTCCAGCACGAATTTTCAATTAACATTTGGTGCGGCATTATCGACAATTTTTTTATCGGCCTATTTGAGTTCCTGCAAAGACTGAATGGAGATCAATATGTGCAGATTTTAGAAAATGATTTATTTTAAATGATTTATTTATTTAAAATGATTATTTTTGGACGGTATACCTCTAAACTTATGACAAGACATATGGTTCATGCAAGATGGGGCGCCACCGTATTTTACTGTTGCAGTGTGAAATCATTTGAATCAACGTTTTCCACATCGATGGAATGGGCGCGGTGGTAAGTTTCCTTGGCCACCTTGTAGCCCAGACATTAATTCGTTAGACTTTTATGTGTGGGGTTATATGAAATCTTTAGTTTATTATGATGAAATCAATACACAAGACGAACTTTTACAAAAAATTCAACAAACGGACAATGTTATCAGAAACAAAGAAAATATATTTTTAAATGTGAAGCGTCACTTAACAAAGAGCCTGCGAAAATGTATTGAAGTAAACGGTGGACACTTTCAACACCTATTGAAGTAAATTTCAAAAAATTGTTATTTTAAATAAAGCCCCTTGTATTTGTGACATTTTAATGTTTTTTTTTCAAAGAATTATAAAGTATAAATTAATTAAAAATTCCATCAAATGTAGTAAAGAATTATTTATTAAAAATTTAGGAATAAACACAAAATCAAAAAAATGAAGATATTAATGAGATAGTTGAGACTGGTGGAGTTTATCGGGTTCCAATTTCTATATCAGTCGCAAATCGCCACGCTCAGTGATGTGTAGTCTGTTATTTTTCTTGGACAGTAAATTAGCTACTGAACTGAATTTAATTTCAGCCACATACGATGAAGGAAATGCAATTAAAATTTTCTGTACTATTGGCCGCAATCTAGGGTAGACAGCTGGTATTGATTTTTGAAGTTCTTGGTATCCATTTCCGAATTTACTTTCAGTTCTTCGTTTCCAACCACTTCATGAAAAACACAAATTTTATTAAAAAAATAAAACCCTCAACCTGCTTCTATCAACTAGCGGATTATAGATAATCCGTTTACTAGAGTAAACAAAACTAATATGTTGGTCCACTAAAATTTGTTATACAGTCATTAGCTAGACGTCGTATTGATCGAATGACATAGTCAATTTGGTAATGCGGTATCTCATCCTAGACTAATTGTACCTTATATTTTAGGACTTCTGATATTTTGAGGACTTGTGTAAATTCACAAGTTCTGGAGATTTTAGTGACCAAGGTAAACGGTAGAAGGTATTTAATATATCCAAAAATTTCTTTGCATTACCTCATTAAAGCAATAGGAGGACAATAATAGGAAAGGAAATATGAAATAGGAACCTGATGAAGTTTAACAGAATGAACTCTCGCATCCAAATTGTTGACCACATTCAATAGAAGCAATACAACTTTGAATCTAAAGTAATAAAAGTATATATTTGATTATAAAAAATGGCAAGTAGTCTACAAAAAAAAAAACGCTGGACCAGTACCGCTAAAAATTATGTAATTGTACACTATTGACCTGACAAACTTTTCATAAGAAAATTATTGTAATATTTTAAAAAACTCAGGGAATTTACATTATTATGTTAGTCAGTATAGTAATAAGACAGACATTTATAGGGCAGTATGGAACTTTTCTTAAGTTTATCATTAAATTATAGTCTTCAATATAAAGTGGTTTAAACAACGACAAAAGAGTATTAAATTGCCACAAAAACTCTTTTGTCCTTTGTTTGAGCACATAAATTCCAGTCTGGCTCCCCTATTGAGTTTTACCTACAACTTGGAAATCAATAGTTTTTTTAGTGGCCATCCTAAAAACTGCTGGACGTATAAAAATTAATATTTTATAAACAATATGATTATTTAATACAACATTTTCCTAGAAATTTAACAGAAAATTGGAAACATTTCCTCTTTATACTGAGAAACAAAAAAAAAAGAAAAAACAATTTGAAAAATATTTGTATTGTATACATTTTTTAATGTGTGTACAATGGAACGGAATTACGAAATAATAAAAGAAAATTCTTGGGCGTGGGCTTAACAGTCCCACTCCGGACAAGAATTGTTAGTACGAAACCTGACACGAGGGTAAATAGAGTAATGAGACTGATTTTTTATACTTTTTATTCGATTGAAAGTATAATTCTACATTGTCTCCTCCAAAGAAGTTGCTATGGACACATTAGTCGTGGCAGTGCTGGAACTCAGATACTGGAATCGCCTTCAGATGATCGATTACAACCTTTTCAATGTTGTTCAGTCTCCCGAAACGACAACTTTTGATATGAATTGTCAGTCACGGGAATGAGACAAAATAACAAAGACTTAAGTCTGATGAATACGCATGATGAAGCCACAGCGATGTTTTTACTTGACAAAACCCTGATCGTGTTCAAAAATCCAAGACTCGTTCTCAATAATGACATTATACTTAACATGATGGTCAATTCCATGATGGTCAAGTAATACCATATTATTCTCAATCAAAAATTGACCATTAACTTTTGCTTTAGGGGGGAAAAAACCTTTTATATATCTACACTTATTAATTTAAATCTATCCTGTCCCTTTTCTTTCAAAAAAGGAGACATAACCAATATCAGCAACTATCGAACTATATTATTGTCCCAAGTTTAAAAACAGCTTATGAAGATAATTAACACCAAAAATAGTTGCACACCAGTCAGAAGACTGGATAGTGAAAAGAAGGTACTTCTGTCTGTCTTATATTATAAGAATACAATTATTATTATAACATTATAAAAATTCTGATTATAAAAGCAATGGAATATTACCTGTGCTTTGTTTTTATTGATTATGGGAAAGTTTTGGTAGTGTAGAACTATAGGTAGTAGAAAAGAATAAGAACTGCAGAATAGACTCTTGCTGCTGGAAGCTTATAAATAATTTTTATAGAAATGCAATATTGACAATAAAGCTACAGCAAAAAATAGATACTAAATAGAAAGAAATAGAAAGGGCCTTCATATTCATAAGGTTCGGAAGGACCTTCATATTTTGATTCTTGGATTGGACATATTACGATATAAATATTAACAGCGGAAAGTTAATTCATATTAAGTTTGCAGATGATAATATTCTAATCGCAACAACGTTCGAAGAATTATGACTCAATAGCAGGTTGAAGTTTGTGATAAGATGGTATTCAGCATACATATCCAGGGGATCTAAATAATGACAAATAGGAAAGAAATAAGAAGGACAGCCGAAGTAATTAGAATAATGCGATTGACATTGGCAGAATTTGGCATGTTGCAATACATACTTAGAAATACCACAATACCTCAATACTTAAAAAGCAGAGTGTTCAATTATGAGATATGGCCGCCAGACTTTGGATAGATCGATAGTCGATAACGATATATAGTGCAATTTTTTTTTAAACCTAATATAGGTTAACTTTTTTATTTGAAATTATAGACTAGTAGTTCCAAATACAAATACAAAGTTGTACGTGTATAACTTTGTTAATAACTAAGTTATCTCTTACATGGTAATTAATTACTTAATAATTAATTATAATTAAAATACATTAATTGATAATAATAGAATATAATGTCATGGCAGGGGGCGGAGGGTCCGTAGGGTGAGTAGAGTCACCACCTCTCCGAGCTGAGAGGAGTAAAAAAAAATCCCTAAGCTCAAGGTGGAAATCTATCGTGCCGAGGAGTTGAATGACACAGAGTTATAGGGTTTTTAACGATGTCTCTGGATACGGAGCGCCCTCCGGTAGTAAATACCTCTCACAAGGTAATGCAGAGCTCTACCTTGAGCTAGAGACTAGCTCTAGCTCAAGACTTAGAGCTAGACGTGATGGTCACAATGGGCTCCCGTTGCAGCTGGACCCAGCACCAGAAGCGCGGTTCGAAGTCATCACGTATGGACGACTGAGCAGAGGTCTGAGCTGCTTTGTCTTTACGAGGTGACCGAGCCGAAAAGAAGGGGATATATGAAGTGACTACATAATACATGGTGTGCATCATATCCAGAACATGCTGGATATACACATGATCTAAATGTCGCAGTAAAACCTTTGCGATTAAATTGCCTCTCTTCATCGACGGAATAACCAGCAGGGTGAACCATTGCGGGATGACACACTTCCTTTCGTTCCCAAACCAGATCAGATTGAGGAGTATGTGCCAAATTCAATAAGACCTGAACATGATTTCTTTACACAATTTTCTGTTGCTCTGAATGAATAGCAACATGGAAGATATGACTATAGCTACAACGTTGCATGCAACATGATTATAGCTACAACGTTGATTCCAGATTCTGACATTACCGAAATAGGGGACGGTGGTTTATGCCGCGGTTTACTTCTATGCCGAGCTAAGAAAAGCAACCCCAACGCGATGACACAAAGAAGGCGAATGGAACAACTGAGACTCAAATTAAAGAAAGCTAGGCAAGACGCTTCCCGTCTACAGTGTGTGATAGATGTAATCAGGAAGGGGATTTGACCTAGTCCAAAAGTGAAAAGCATGATGGCGAATGTGTGCAAGTACCATCACATGCTGAATTTAGCCATCTTAATAGTGCTAAAAAAGAAAGCTACGGACAGAATTCGCTCACTTACCATGGCGAGGAAGAAGTTGATTAACCGACAGAGGTGGATTGACGAAAATAACACGTTCCCTACCAATCCATTAGAGTTGTTTCGCAAAAGTAAGGAAATACAAAATGATCCACCAAAAGCAGCGGAAGTGGGGGAATATTGGAGGAACATCTATGAGAAAAGGGACCCAGTAAAAGACTCACCAGTAATACGGTCCTACAAAAACATTGTGAAAAACATCTCAAGCAAAATAAGAATTACCTTCCTGTCACTGAAGTCAGCACTGCCATTAAGGGTAAGAGTAATTTTTCTGCCCCAGGAACGGATGGAATGCAAATTTTCTGGTGGAAAGTTTTTCCATCTGTTCTTCAACATCTGGCCACAGTGTTTACAACCTTCATCCACCAAACTGAGATGATGCCATCATGGCTAGTTGAGGGCAGGACGGTGCACATTCCCAAAAACGAGGATGCGTCACAGTCAAAGAACTACCGACCGATAACTTATCTTAATACACTTTACAAAATATTTACAACTATGTTCTACGAACGAATTTTAAGTTTAATACGGCCGTTATGGAATGAGGCGTATGAACAACGAGGATCCAGGAGAGATGTGGCAGGGTGTAAAGACAACTTATTAATTGATCTTTGTGTCTGTCAAGATGCAAAATACTACAAACGGTCATTTTTGAGTTTGCCATACGAGCAAAGTTTGCCATATGAGCAGACAAAAAGGAAATAATAACAGGATGGATTAAATTTCAACGTGGAGTCTTCCACGATGACTCTCTTAGTCCGCTCTTGTTTTTTATCTCTTTGTTGCCACTCCGGATATAGCTGAAACAAACAGGTTTATCCGCAACGGTATAACACAAGGTTTATCCGCAGATCGCACATTTATTTTCTTGCGGTCTGCTTCCTTGAAATCCAAAACCCAGGGGGTTCATAATGGCATATCAGGATGGAGTGGTGAGCGCGCTAATGTACAAGAAAAACATTTTAAAGCAAAATATCTCCACTGTCTGTCGAGCGCGCAAAAGTCAACTAGATACATTAACACACATCCTGGCAGCTTGCTCTACTCACGCGAAGTCTTTGTACCTTTACAAATATAATGCTACTTTATGTGTACTTTACTTCCATCTAAGAAACAGTTATGGCATAGACAAAGATCTGGTCTTGTCCTATGTCCTTCAGGAAATCGAGACAGTCGTGGAGAACTCACAATGTAACATTTACTGGAACTATTCATTTTCTACGACTAGGAAGCTTAACGCAACCAGATCAGACATAGTGTTGATCGATAACAGTGCTAGAAAAATGTATGTCATCGAATTATCTTGCCCGGCGGAAGTTAACATCACTACGAATGAGGCAGAGAAGCGGGATAAGAATAGATAGTTTCTTTTCGAGCTTTCTGATATGTATCCGGGGTGTTCTAAAAAAATGAATATACTTATTATCAGTCCTTTCGAGGGCATGAAATCGTCGTTCATCATCGTCGTTATACATACCTGCAGGCCGGTCTCTATAGTCTTGGCCTGGAAAATGCAAAGAGCGGCACTTCTGGGGTCGCTCCGTATAGTGAGGGCTCACGAAGCAGCGTTTTAATGTGTTCAATAATGATGGCTCCTTTCAAACAACGTAATTTTTGTTTAACTTTCAAGGCCTTTACAAGGCCCGCTATTGCTAAATTAGCTTCTTTTAGTTCCTGCCGACTGCAGATTATTTTAGTTGTTTTTGTTAATTGTTCTAAAATGGCTACTCCAATAAAGAAATATGACTACATTTTTTATTTCGAATTTTAAGATTTGTCAAATTATGTTAAAAAATACGGTTCCATTTTAAAAATATTGTTTTAATAGCTATTGAAGAAATTTGGTACAGCATTGTTTGTTCAAATAAAAAAGTCAACCTGTCAGGTTTAAAAAAATTACACTGTATAAGCAGATTGAAAAATTAATAAATGGATGAGGAGTAAAAGTCGTGGCCGCAAGGAAATCGAAGAATGAGAGTTCTTGTATAACAATGGTTTAACAGTTATTTAGTTCCCGCTGTGACATCTTATTTGCTACATTGGTTACAGAATTTTAGTTTGTTTCTTTAACTGGAATTTTAATATAAATAAAATATCGAAAAAAAGCCAAATAGTACGATAAACATGGATGGCCAAACAGTTAATAAGCTTTCCAATAAGCTTTCCAATAAGCTTTCCAGCTAAAAACTTGACAAACAGCTAAGCTCTTGTCCTAGAGTCCTAGAGTGTATTATCGTGCTAAATTATCCAACTTTATTGAGTCCGATATATCTATCGTGTGTTAGAACCCATTTAGTTTAGAATAATTATATTCTTCTTAGTTAAATCTGGCTTTACGTTGAAATTCTCCGAAAGCGGATATTGTTGCTTGCCTTGTTAAAAAAAGGAAGAAGAAGTCTTCGGGGAAAAGTCAAGTGCGATGTAAAAATAAGTAATTAGTAGTCAAAAGCGTTGAAAATAGAGGATATTTAATTGTTACCGGTTTTTATTTTGCGCGATTCGAGTATTGGATGCAAGACGGGTAGTTTTGTGTCGCACATCCATTTTTGACAGTGTGAGTAAAATTCGCTTCCAAAGATATTTTTATATATTTTAAGACTTTAGCGATATTTGTTAATTTAAATTAATTTTAATAAATTAATTATTATTGCTTTCCATTGATCGCTTTTTCAATTATTTTCAATTGATTTTAGGTATACTCTGAGTAATTTAGCACGATCCAATCAATATAAAACTTGAAAATTGATTGATTTGTCAGTTGCTTTGGGAAAGTTCATTTTTAAATTGAATAAAACATATTTTTTACTTTGTAATTACCTATCACTTATTCTATTTTTAACTTTATGTGGCTATAGTTTCGTAACCAAAGTTTGAAAGTTAAAACCAGAGTTTTAAGGTCGTGTTTGATAATGTAATATTGGTTACGAATCTATAGTCACACAAACTTAAAAATATAATTAGTGATAGATAATGTAAAAAAAAAATTGTTCGATTTAAAAACCGAAAACTTGTGTGGGATTGACAATGGGAGAAACTTTGTGTGGCTATAGTTTCGTAACCAAAGTTTGAAAGGTAAAACCAGTTTTAAGGTCATGTTTGATAATGTAATATAGGTTACGAATCTATAGTTACACAAACTTAAAAATATAATTAGTGATAGATAATTAAAAAAAAAAATGTTCGATTTAAAAACCGAAAACTTGTGTGGGATAGACAATGAGAGAAATTTTATTATATATTTTTTTAGTTACTTAAATGCATTTCACTGAGATTTTATGAAGAGATCATAAAACAACCATTGTATTAAGTGTATTAATTAGTAATATAATTTTTTGATTCTGGACAAAATTAAGAGAATACAGTTTTAATCTATATAATTAAAAATGTAAATGTTCGTTTATTCAATATCTTAAATCTCCGAAAGTTCTTCACCGATTGCTTTGAAATTTTGACACAACGTTGTATTCGAATACGCGTGTGTTTCTATATACCTATTATATAGATGTCACACCTGTGACAGGTGAACACATCTGTATACACAACACAACAGCGCCATCTCTTGGACGTAAAAGCAACATATGCTATACTAAATATTTTACGGCAGCGGGAGAGCCATCTGTTGAAGGTAACATCAACATACGCAATATTAAACATGGGCCTTTTTATCGAAATAATATTTAGTACGCATGCGTCATTGTCAACCACCTTTTTCGTACTGTTCTTCGTAAACAAGTGTGTTAAAGTACCCGAATATAAATTAAAAAAATATAAAAATAAAAAAATAAAATAAAAAATATAAAAATAAAAAAATAGTATTATAGTTTTCAAAAAGCGAATAATTAATAAAATAATAAGAGGTCTAGTTAAGAAAAACGAATTTTTTAAGCCAGTATAATTATATTATCCATACGAAAATAACAACAAAACGGTGTTGTTATGGAGTATCCAAGCGATACGCGATATAAATCATTTCAAAATAACTAATTCTATTTTTAATATTTTCCGAAACCTGGTCTTTAATAACGTAAAAAGATGATTAAAGCATCAAGCAAAGTACATATTAAATTATCTCCTAAAATGTGAATTGTGGGTGAGAAAATGTGGCCGAAGTGACAGAGGTTTTCTGCTCTCTTCGGTTCATATTTGCTCACTCCATTTTTTTGGAGAATGTGGTTCAACTGATCAAAATCCAAATTTTCTCAATCATCAAGAATTAAAAAAAAAAGATAATTCAAACAATAAAGTAATCATTATTATTATCATTTGTACAATGAAAATAATAATCTCTTCAAAAAGATAACCTCTAACACATTTTATTGGTGGTTAAAGTAAAAACAAGTTTAATGGGAAGATATAAAAAAGTAAATAAAGCAAATGGATCTTTTACGAAAAATATTCATAATATTGAAACTGCTAAACCGGTGAAGTATAAATTTAGAAATAATAATTGCAAATAATCATCGGTTTTAATAAAACAATTTTTTTAATTAAATAAATAAAAAAATATATTATGAATCATTATACATTATTCTGATATTTGTAAATACATCAATATATCAGGTATATAATTAATTACTATAAAATGTGACTGACATAAGTCATTAAATGATTTATTTTATCAATAATACTTGTGAATGACTTAAAATATTTTATGAAAATGTTTCAGCTAATCGAAAGAATGTATTTTTAGTTGATTAAAATTCATTCTGTTTCTATTTAATTTCATTTATTTATCATAGAATAAGAATACAAACTCTTTTATTTCCTATTTGCGGACGTCCATGACATTTCAACCATCTTAATTGTTCACAAATATGTGTTTCTACTAAACTGTGAATCAAAAAAGCACCATCAATAATTTTTTCTAATTAACTATTTGATATTGGAGAAAATACAGCGTTTCCAGCCATTATTACACAAAACAGTACGAAACTTTTGAATTGGCGCTTTTTCAACATGGCGGTTGCGCTTGTGCTTACCAGCTCGTGAAAAGGCCTATTGCTCATGCCGGGTAGCGTGTTTCTTGACAGCTGCTGTCACTTAGCATTTTCAATGTATCCGATTGCATTGTTAAATTGAATTTTCATAGATTTCGATTTATTTTAATTTTATTTTCATTTTGATTTAATTATTTCGAGTGACATTGCCTTGGAATTGCGCTCTGTCGTTTACCATAGTGTTAATTTCGTGAGTCTAGTCATATACAAGTCCGTCGATACTGTTGTGGAAGTAGATGAAGCGGTTAATTATCCAACAGAATTTTTTAATACACTCGATCTCCCAGGGATGCCACCGCACGTACTGCAATTGAAAATCGGCGTGCCAATTATCATGCTGCGAAATATCAACCGGCCAAAACTTTGCAACGGCACGCAGCTTGCAGTAAAAAAAATAATGAGCAACGTCGTAGAAGCAACAATCTTGACAGGACCTTTAAATATATAAATATAATATATATGCCATTTCAATTTAACAGATTTCAATTCCCAATTCGATTGGCGTTTGCAATCACCATCAACAAAGCTCACGGCCAATCTTTAGAATTGTGCGGTTTAGATTTAGATACGGATTGCTTCTCACATGGACAATTATATGTTGCAATGGAACAACAAAAAAATGTTGTATACCCACAAGCATGGTGAAATGAAACATATTATAAATGTGTGCTTTCTCTTTTCTTTCTTTTCCATTTAACAAGACAGCCAGAGCAATGCGTGATCGGGTATAGCTAGTTTACGACATAATATATTATGTTATTGACAATCTGCGCCCATGTCTCTGACAAAGTTTCTATTCCATTATAGTAAAATTAATGTGATCTTGAAGTAAAATATTCTTGGAATATAGTTTTGATGGCTATCGGAGTAGGCATTTTTTTCAGGAAGAAAGTGTCAAGATCTGAAAATATTGTAATTTGATGGTGCCACATCATAAGAATACAATAGGTGACGAAGTACTAGCCTAATTTTTTGAATTTTTTTTTGGGTGATTTTGGTATTATTAGGTCTTGCACTGCTATGCTGTAGAATAATGCCTCTTCGATTAATGACTTTCGGACGTTGTTGAATTAAACCTATATTTAGCCTATCAAGTTGAGCACAGTAATATTCAACACTTATTTACTATAATTTCTCTAAAAGCCCACCATAATGACAGTAACACATTTTTAGGATGAAGACCCGGTTTTGGAGTGGACAAAGGTGGTTGTCCTGGTGTTAACTATTGTTTTTTCTTAAGTGAAAAATCATTCATAACCTGGACAAACGTGCTGTGGGTGGTTAGACGTTGAATTTTGTTTTCAACTGACCTTAAACATTGTTGACATTCCTTCTCTTTACACTTTAGTCGGTTATTTTAAATACCGTTGTATATGGACCATCAAGTTGTAAGCCTTGTGGCTAGTGATTGGATAGTTTGTTTGGGATCAGTTTCAAGTGCAGCACAGAACAGATCCGTATTAAACTAAATAGATCTTCCAGATTTTAAATGAGACAAGAACTCATTTCTCAACTTTCTCAAATTTTTTAAACCAACGCTAATATGCTCGGTTATCCATGGCACCAGAGTAAACAGCATTAATGGTATTTGTGTTATATTTATGCCTTTGAAACTAATAAAACATCAAATGGAACTTGTTCACATCTTGCTTTTCAATTATTCTCTTCCTAATTTTCCTTTTAATGCATTTAACTAGAATATAGGTAATTGATCGATTTGTACTTTGTTTCGTGATACAGTTAATTTTTGAATAAAATAAAACATCTTTTTTTAAATTTTATTATCTATTACTTAAACTTGAAGAGATTTACCACTAAACACCAAAACACTTTTTTGAACTGCTCGACGCACGTTTCGCTCGAGCAGTTCAAAAAAGTGTTTTGGTGTTTAGTGGTAAATCTCTTCCAGTTTAGTGTTTCACACCAAAGGTTCCAATAGAAGAATTGTATCTATCACTTATTTTATTTTTAAATTTGTCTCTGACATTAGTCACAAATTTAAAAATAATGTAAGTGATAGATAACAAAGTAAAAATGGCTTTTACTCCATTAAGAATATAGGTTATGTTGTATTAACCCTTAGTTACTGAGGTGAAATATTTTGACCTGCTTACTGAGGTGGGTGGAGTCTTAGAGACTCAAAAAAAACAAGAATACGAGCATAACCAATCACAAATATAGCAACTAAACGATCCATATTTTTTTATTGTGATATGAGTCATGGATACATATAAAATATTTTAACCTTAAAACGAAAATTTAACAAAAATATAGTTAAACTGACAACGTATTTTTCATACGAGAAAAATAATCTACAGAATATTTGCAGTTCGCCTTACTACCTTAAACAAAAATGAAACTTTTTAACCTTCAATAACTAATATACAAATATAATATTATTTTAGAACAAACAATGTGCCCTTCCATTTTTATATATAAAAAATAACACATGTTAAATTATTCATTTTTTCAACACAGGATTTATATATTTTTTAGAACACTAAACATATTGATCTTTTACTACGTGTTATACGTATTATATACGTATAACACGTAGTAAATAATACGTATAACACGTGTTATACGTATTAGATACGTGTTATATAAGAATTATATAACACGTATTCTACAAAAACATAGTCCATTTCTGTATCCGATGACCACATCCGCATATTGCACATCCTTCGTCTAGGCCAGGGGTCTACAAACTACGACTCGCGGGCCAAATCCGGCCCTTAACT
This sequence comes from Cosmopolites sordidus, assembly GCA_031761425.1. Classification (NCBI taxonomy): domain Eukaryota; kingdom Metazoa; phylum Arthropoda; class Insecta; order Coleoptera; family Curculionidae; genus Cosmopolites; species Cosmopolites sordidus. The sequence continues at coordinate 674,545 of JARFXV010000629.1, read as the reverse complement.
AGCGAATATAGTAAGCGAATGCTCGTTTAGGGCGCGTACTCGGCGACTAGTTTATAAATTATCGATAAAGGCGGGAAAATTAAAACGGTTTTGGCCTATGGAACTTATTGGAGTAATCAGTATGACCCTAAAGCTGAAAAGTTTGAAGGCCCCTGGTCTAGGGAATCAACCCTCCTATAGTATTGTTATAATATTCTATAATTTCTGGCTTGCCGAACATATAGTTTGATTCTCCGTGGTGCATTGAAGAAACAAGCAGAACTACTTTTCTTTTTGGTAAATACGAGAGTAATGTTATATCTTTAGTAAATTAATACATGACTGTTCCTTGTGGTTTTGATTTTGAAGGCAAAAACTCCCGAGGTATTTCTCTTTTATTCGTTTTTACGGTGCCAACGAAAGTTGCTTTATGTACCACCTAACTAGTTCTTCTAATCTTTGCTAACCAAATAAAAAGGACCAGATTTCTTCCGGAGTTGCAGATTCACTAGTACGAGCCTTTCGACGTAATACTGGCAACTGCAGTACTATATTATGATGCGAGTCCTCACAAATTTAGATGAAGCTTCGTTAGCCCATTTAAATCGGTTAGATCAATAAAAAATATTTTTGCTTATCTGAGCCTGAACTGATATCGCCAAAGATTCTTCGTTATCGAATAATAAAATTTCGGATGATGTGTCATGCTCACTTTCCACGTAAATGTCTGTCTTTTCATTCGATACGTCGCTCTCTTCTGCTTCATACCATTGAAGGACATGTTTCTCAAAGTCTTCATCCAAATAATTTTGATGATCCGGGCCGAGAACTCATGTTTTACAAGCAAATTGAAAAAAGCCGTAACATATTAAGTTTGGCACTGTTACTGACGAGGAATCTCGCAGACTCCTATACCAATACAAAGTTATTTTACAAGCGTGCTAAAACCCTACTTTTGCTTGTACACTCCAACAACTGATTAACAGGTACTGAGCATCCGAAGTTCCTAGCATTGAATGTCTAAGTAGGATTGTGAAGTATTTAAAAGGCGGATTATGGGAGACTCCACCTCATTAGTTGGTGATTATATATATATATATATATATATATATATATATATATATATATATATATATATATATATATATATATATATATATATATATATGTATATGTCTATGTATATGTATATGTATATATGTATATATATATATATATATATATATATATATATATATATATATATATATATATATATATATATATATATATATATGTATATGTCTATGTATATGTATATGTATATATGTATATATATATATATATATATATATATATATATATATATATATATATATATATATATATATATATATATATATATATGTATATGTATATGTATATGTATATGTATATGTATATATATATATATATATATATATATATATATATATATATATATATATATATATATATATATACAGAATATGTATGTATATACAGAAAATAGTATCTTTTATATTTTGGTATATTTTTAATAATAGAATACTCTGGAATAAACAATCTACATCTAATTATATTCGTAAATTATCCAGGATACCAAAAAAAACTCAATTTGAAGTTGTGTATACTCGTAAAACTCAATGGAAGGGACATAGTAGAATTTATGTACTCACATAAGGGAAAATGAGTCTTGTGACGATATTGGAAATTATTTTTCTTTGTGTTTATCTAATGAACGGTAAGTCGGAAAATTGCAGTGGTTTTATAAATCATCCCAAGTGAAAACAATATAGAAAATAATATATATCTTGCGATAGTAATTAATATTTCAGTTAATTTTTGGATTCGTCTTGTGCTAATAGAAATACAGATATAGATGCAATATAACTAATTTATTGAAACAATTGTAGGATTTTGATATGATATATTGATATATAAAGGGTTATTCAAGTGGTATGTCCAAATATTCCTTTTAATGAAACACAAAATATATACAATTTTTCCATTTTTTTTATATTAATAGTATGACTCATTACAACTATACGTAGAACGGAATATCATTCAAATGTCCACCATGACTGCATCGACAGACATTTTTATATTCAAATGACCTCTGAAGGACTTTTAGATGTTTTTAAAGAGAGATAGAGAAGTGGCAGTTGATATTGGAGGGGTAAAGTTTGATCTAGCAACACTCTGACCTTTTCTTTTGGATAGGAGGCAGACCAACATCTGATTTTGAATCACAACCATTTATCAGAGTTCGGCCAATGAAAATGATTGCGTGAAAATGATTTCGAAAAACCTTTCGTCGGATGAAAAGGACAACAGGAGGGAAACATGTCTTGACTTTTTTGGACGGATTAAAGATGTTCCTCATTTTTTGGGACGTGTTACTACTGGTAACGAGTTTTGGATTTTTGAATCAACCCAGGAACAAAGCGTCAGAGTTTCCATCGCACTATGCCTGCAGTCTGAAATAAATCTTTTTAGCGTATCGTTGCCCGAAATTGTTGTCAATCATTTTCAGAACGCACTAGAAAAATCCGCGAAGAATTGTATGGATCCTCAAGTGACTCTAGGGAGTTCAAGTTTATAGGGAAGAATCCATCAGATGTTGGTCTACCTCTTCTCCATAAGGGAAGTCAACATTGTTGTCAGATCGAAGACCAGTATAGTATACAGATGTAGACATATAGTATACAGATGTAGACATAGTATAGAAGTACAGATGTAGAATTGGATATTATCGAATCAATATTCAAATATTCCAGTAAAACGAAATCTTATTTCGTTTGGTCTTTTGTACCACATTTTCAATATTCGTAAGCAGAAAAATGACCTAAGTAGGTACTTTTTGAAAGGTACAAAAATTTGTAAAATAAAACTTGTGTGAAGCGGATCAAGCTAGTAGGGGACTATGTTGAAAAATAATCGATGTTTGATCAAAAAAATTATATTTCATGTAAAAAGTATCCGTCTCTTAACTGAACCCTCTATACACGCCATTTTCCGCTTTACTAATCTTCTCGGGCTTGTTTAAAGTTGTTGAATGTTTGGGAATTTCCAATCTACATATGCTGTGTTTCTCCCCTGGATCATAGGTGGTTGTGTTTTTGCTCGTGATAGCCATAAATTTGGTACACTTTTAAGGTTGTGTCGTCTGGGCGTTATTGAGTAGTAATAACATTAAATGAAGATGGATATACTATAGGAAGAGATAAAGATGCTAGCCAATAAGATTAAAGGGATGACACACTGAATCTGCTTTTAGCTTGCAAAACCGCTACGGAAAAGCTGAAGGTGGAAAACTGAAGGTATCGCAATATAACATGCTTACCTGCGTTCAAAAAGAGAAAAATCGAGTATACAGTAAGGTCATCCCAAACATTTAACAGTTCTTAACAAGCAAACCCGGAAAGGCAATTTATCAAGGAAAATCCAGGGTAATCCAGTAATACTAGGGGAAGTGTTTGTTGTGTTGTCCGAAACACAATAGGATGAACTAGTTTCTCCTAGCCCAAACTAGTTTGCCCTAAATACAATGCAGGTTCAGTAGGATTTCATATCAGTTTGACCTAGTCTAAACTAGTTTGACCGAAATTGCAAGGGAACACATATAAACTAGTTTGAACTTGTTCGGCAGCACGACGTTGTTTGAATCGGCAGCACGACGTTTCCGTTGTGCGTTGTCTGTCTTGGAAGTTTAGCGGTAGTCGAGGACATTAAGAAGAATTAATCTTAGTGTATAATGACAAGAAATTAATTGTTAGTTTGTAAAAGATTATTGTTAGTGCTTTCTTGGGTGTAAATCTGAGACTTTCTGGAATATTCTTGTGTATTTATTGTTACGTTCGTTATTATGAATGAGGTTTCGTCAAGTGATAACGTGAGCCCAAGAAAATGGAAAGCGATGTTTTTGGCAGATATTTTAAGATTTGAAAGTGAAAAATCGACTCATTTTAATGCTATTACAAAGTATAAGTAGCACTCATGAAGTGGAAGCAGAAAAAAACACCCCTGCCAGTAAGAAGACTAAAATGGTTTAATGCAGTGAAACTCGGAGGCATAAAGAAGCTTATCGAAAGAAACGAAGAAAATACGTAAAAAAAAATATTAGCTTCAGCTAAAGAAGTATATGATGTGATTGATGCTGCCCATGCAGTAGTAGGATATGGTGGTCGCGATAAAATGTTGGCAGAAACCTCTAAAAAATTCGCAAACGCCAAAACATATGATAAGTTTATTCTTGTCTATGTGTGCGGTTTGTTAGAAAAAGAAAACGAAGAGAAAACGGGGGTTGGTTTCTAAGCCGATCCTGCATTCTGAAATGAACAGTTGATGGCAAGTCGATATCAAGTCAATTTGATTGACTTTCAGACACAACCAGATCAAACTTCATAATGGTGTATCAGGAATATCTGACTAAGTTTATTCTACTTCCTGCCTTGAAAACCAAGAGAACTGAGAAGGTGGCTTACCATTTCAACGACATATTTCTAACTTTTAGATCCCCGTGCATTCTGTAGTCTAACGATGGTCAAGAATTTGTGATCCGTGAGATCGTGGAAATGATAAACCTGTGGCCTGAGCTGAAAATCGTGCTTGGAAAACCTCGGCACAGTCAAAGTCGAGGGTCAGTAGAACGAGCGAACCAAGATATCGCAAATATGATTAGAGCATGAATGAATCATAATAAAACAACTAAATGGGCAGATGGTCTGCTGTACGTACAGTTTATGAAGAATATGGCATTTTGTTCAGATATTAAACAATCACATTACAGGTCATGTTTGGTGTTAAATCCAGAGTTGGCCTCTCTACTACTTCATTGCCACCAGAGGTGCTGAATAGTATTGAAGATGAAGACGACTTTTTAAAACTTGTCAACAATAAAAATGATAATTTAAATAAAAACGAAGAAGCGAGTGAGAAGGGGGATATTTTAGAAGCACAGACAACCGCAGCGCAAAAGCTTCGAAAGTAGGCGAATAAAATGATAGCAACTTCTTGTAAGTCGTATCCACCAGCAAAAATTGGAGATAATGTCACAATATCTATTCCTGACGTAGACAAGGCAAAAGGAGATCTTCGAAATGTTACAGCAGTTATTCTTCAAGCAAATGAAGACGGATTTTACAACATCGGGAGCAAACATTTTACAGAAATTATACTGCAGGTAGTTACGTCTATCCACGATTTTTTTTTAATTGCCTTTATTTCAGAACAGAATTTGATATTTGTACACAGAAGTTTTTGTCCGAAGAGGAAGTACATCAAAATAATGAGATTTCATTGAGAATTGCAGCGACCAAAAGTTTAGTCGGAACAGGGCAAGGTTTCTTTAAATGTAGTTACACCAAAATGTGTAAATGTAAATGTATCTTTACAAGAAAAAATGGGTACTCTGCATCTCAAAATGCCATAATAATTTGTCATGAATAATAAATAAAATGATAATAGATCGGTCGGTGTTCGATTTTTCTTTGATCTGAAAAATAATTAATTTTAACTTATAAGCTTGAATAGTTTAGACTCTAGTTTAAACTATTATTTTATATAAACCAATTTATCCTAATAAATTGGTTTATCCTGATGGACCTCCATTGCTCTTAGGACAAACTAGTTTGGACTACGAGAAACTAGTTCATCCTCTCGTGTTTCGGATATAGCGGTTTGACCTAGGAGGAACCTAGGAACCTTATCCTAGGATCGGTTTTGGTCAGTAACATATATAACATAACAAAGCCTTCATTTAATCCCGAAAACCTATCTATTAATGTGAACAACCAAAGTGACAAGTTGGTAATGATTAGAGACAGGACAGGATTAGAGCCATATTTACATATGCTTATAAATGGTAAGATAAGTGAATAAATCGTTTCATGTAATGGCGTGCGTCATTACTTTAATTTATGAAAATATCTATATCACCAAAATGTTTATAAATTAATTTTAATTATTTTTTATGAGTATATAGGATTATTTTTTTATGTTGTAGTAGAAAAACTTGTTGTAGTTGTAGTAGAAAAACAAGAGTACGAAGTAAACACAATGAATAATCTAAAGTTAATAAGAATTCATTTTAATCTTATGAATATCTCAAATGTACGACTCTGACTAAATACGCGGATAAGCAGTGACCTGCTTATCCGCGCCGAGCTCGGGCAGAAATCCGCTCTCTACTAATGGTTAACACGAAATAACTAATTTTCTTAAACTACGACATACGTTTATTGGCTTTTTCGGTTTTTATAAATAATCTTTTTTATTATATAGAGAGTCTAGCACTAATAACGAAAATAAATATTGTATTTGATACGTCTTATAGTTTGGCAGTTATATATTTGAACATAAAAAAAAAGATAAAATTACTTTATCAAAATAGATGTCATGGAAGGAAAAAAGAACAGAAGCGTATGTCGCAGATTTTTTTAATGGAAAATATTGTTGATAAAGTGCAAACAAACAAGTACCGTTTTAGTAGCGTATATGGTAGCGTTTAAAAATTATAGCCTGTATACTCCACGGTGTGTGAGCAGGCCAGTCGAAAACCTCGCTTCGTGCTGAACAGTTGTCTCCATACCAAAAAGACGTACAGCGACGTAGTAGTCGACACCGCTGATAGTCCAGGTTAAGCAATCCCCCGATTAGAGGTATGTTTATTAGTTGGCCAAGCCCTGCACCGACTTATGTTTTTGGTATTTTTTAGAGGGTTTTAGACTATAAACATTTTAGGATCCGGACGTTTTGAGATCCGGACGTTTTAGACTCTAACAGCACCGTAAAGGATCGAGGCTACATTTTATTTTATTATTATTTTCACTGTTATTACCTATTTATTATTCAATCACTATTTGTTTACCGTCGTTTTGAATTTCAAGAACGCTAGATAAGATCCCTCACATTTTAACACTGTTAATTTAATGTTGAAGTTTTTCATCTTTATAATGTTAACTGAGTATACCTGGAATAGATAAACCTTTTTCCAAGTTTAAGGGTTTATTTATTTATTTTTTTGATTTCAAAGGACTGCGTGGCGCCTTATCGAAGTGCAGACGATATATATCCGTGACCCACGACCCAACTGCCTCCGCCGAATGGCTATCGTAGCTATACTTTAAGTTAACAACAAAAAAAAGGTTACATTACAATTCGAGGCTGTGTAAGACCGTATGCCTTCTGAGAGATTTTCTAAATTGGTTACTCGCCAGTCGATAGGCTTCACGAGATACACTTATGGTTAAGTACAAAACCAATAGTTTTTAGCCCGAGGGAAGTGATGACCGGGGTAGCCGATGACCGGGGTAGCCGATGACCGTGGTTCAGAGCCCTTTACTTTTTTTTTTAGATTTAAACATTGTATATGAGGCATTAATTATAGTGAGATTTACGAAGAATAATGGATAGTGTCGTATCAATTCTCACCGCTTAGTCCTGCTTCAAACAGTTCCCGGAGAGAGACTTCGGTCTTGAAGATAGGGAAAGATTAGGTCGTAATATTCACTTTGAGTTAACCTCTTGATAGTAGGGTGAAAAATTCTCAGTTCAACTTGAGAGAGTACATGCTTATCTGGCTGAAAAATATCCAGTTTTGGTCAACCGTAAAAAATGCTCCTTCAACAAGACAACGCAAAACCACATCTTTCATATCTGACCACCTCAAAAACTAACCCACCTCGCACTGTCGGATTGCTACTTGTTCCGGTGCATAGTTCACTTTCATGAGGAACAATATTTAGGATTGAAGAAGAGGTATCAACTGCCAGAGTTTAATTTTTCGCCTGCAAAGATTTATCGCGGTACCTAAGAGAAATAGAGTTACTTAATTACGTTAGTTAATAAATTTTGGATATTGCTGCTTAAACCTAGGTTGAAGTCTGCTAAATTTTCTTTTAACGGTTGTTTCAGTTTGGAATACTTTAAACATAATCTGGTATTGCTTTTAATATGGATTATGGCGGAGAATTAAAATCGAATATACCGTGGATGTAGAAGTGCCAGTGAGTTCTGAGTGGAAGTATGAAATGAGTGGAAGAGTGGAAATATGAACAGTTTTGATCATTTCGGTAGTTCTTGCAACACTTTTAGCCAAATTAACACAAACTTTAGTGTTGCGTTTTTTGACAGGCGTTCAAGAGCTACTATCACATTTTCAGTCACTACAAATAAACAAACAAGCACTTTACATTTTTCGTGGTTAATACAGTAATGCGTTATTGAATAATCTACCCATAATAATGCAGCATTTTCATTGCAACATCTCGTAGAAATAACTTACTAGACTCCTGTAATTAGATTATAAACAATCACGAAAAGCCTTTTCTGGTAAAAAAAAAACAAAAAATACACGAAATGTGCTTTTATCGTTGCAATATCCCTTAGCGGATCATTTTTTTTTAACAAAGCAAGTAATAAAGTATTTTCTTGGTTGTTCTGTCCAATTTAGGAGGATATTGTCTCGAATTGAATGAAATTCTATAAAAAAGTCAGTATCAATAGCGACAATGTATTTTCCGGTTCGTAGCTGAAAAAACTATCGCTTTCCAAATTGTTTTGTAGAAAAAACTGGATGGAGAAGAGAGATTGGAATTTATTACTCTCGATAACAGAAATAAAGTTTTTATGGTGAAGTTTAATATTGTTTTGCGGTTGTTTAATTTCGACATATAAGTAAATTCTAGCAGTTTTATTAAACTTTGTAATTGGAACATTAATTATGATTAAGAAAATAAACTATTATAATAAGGGTTAGAAAATTGTTATTATTATGTTTTATTTTTTAATGCTATTAAGTACAGTATTTTTGTGGTTTTATTAAAAGTGTCACTAGTCCCTGCACCAAGTCATTTCAATATGTTATTCGAATTTTAAAAGGGACGAAACTATTTATATAAAAGAATCCAGTTTAGGGCCGGTTCTACAATATAAGTATATACCTGGTATAAGCTATATTTGGAATAAAGTCTAGTAATATTCTCGGTAGAAATCGACAGATATAAGTTATCCCCTTGAATTTGGGCGGATATACTCCGAATATAGTTATACTTGCTTTCTATTGGCCATCTTCAGCTGTCAGTATTAATAAACATAACCTGGCCTTTCTTTATATTGGACAGTTTTATGCATTTTTTATTATAACAGTGAAATAAATAATTGATATGGATCGCATAAATATAAACATTTTTGATTTTGATGAAAGTGATTTTGAAGACGTAGTTTTAATTCGACGGCCAAAAGTATTTAAACATAGGAATGAAAAAACAAATATATAGTTATACGATTTTTAATATAAAATGCATTATTTAGGCCCGATTATTTCGTGGAGTTTAACGGCCTGGAGTTTTTTAAACGTTTTCGCTTACAAAAACGAACTTGTGTAATGTTGCTGAGTTTTATTGAAGGTGAAATTAAATCTTCAACAGATCGTAATCGTGTGATAAAATCTGCAATAAAATTGATTTTGACATTGCGTTTTTACGCTATGTATAATGGATATTGTTGCACGGTGGCCTGGATCAACTCATGATCAAGCCATCTACAGCAAAAGCAGAAGTAAAGGGAGGCTGGAGAACAATGAATTCCACATATCAATAATCTTAGGTGATAATGGGTACAGCAATACCAACGTCCTAATAGTACCTTTACAACACCCAAATACTCCAGCGGAAATCCTTTTTAATGAATCTCATATCCGAACAAGAAACTGTGTAGAAAGATGTTATGGAGTTTGTAAAAGCAGGTTTCCTATTTTGTCTAATGGTATGCGTGTGTCAATGGAACATTCCAATTCCATAATAATAGTTGCAACTGCTATTCTGCACAATCTTGCAATAGATGAACATGAAGAGCCACCAGTCGAACACGACATGAGCTGCAAATTGAGCCTCCTATTGTTCAAAATCATGATGTCCGTGAAAACAACAGAATGCGAACATCACTTCAAAAGCATTTTTCAAATCTGATATAATTTAATACGGTTTAATTATGTTGTATACTGAAAACAATGTATTGTTTGTTGTACTTTGTATTTTAGTATGTAATTTTGTCTGCTTATGCCTGTTTAGCTATGCAGCTATTTTGTTCGCTTAGAACAAATAAACATTTATCTATAAGAACGGTAAATTGGAAAATTAAATAAATTTATTTACCTAATTATTTTGTTGATAAACGTTAAAATAAAAGAAAAACGGAAGTACATTTTTTAACGTTTTATTTCAAGCCTCATGATAATACATCAATTTCTAAAATGAATAAAACCCCTTAAAGCTAACTATTTATTTGTTATTTATGATGCTAGCTAATTATGTAATATTCACATCTATCAATAAATCATAATTATAAACCTAGAATGCCTGTGTGGTTGGCAAATAAAATTAATTAAGATGGCTTTACTTTCTTCTCTTTTAAGTTGAGCATTCATACTGAATGCTCAACTTCCAACTGATTGTTTTTCTTCCAACCATTTTTCTTTCCTTTCTAATTCCTCCAGAAGGGCCATTTGAAAATAAATGAACTCAATTTTTTTTCTGCTCAACTCTTCATACACTCTTCCACTGCGTCCTTGCTGCAACTTGGAAGAAACTGATATATATATATATATATATATATATATATATATATATATATATATATATATATATATATATATATATATTTCTTGAATAATGTTTACCTAAATAATTTGAGATTTGCAACACTTTGCTTTAGGCTGTCTTAACTGGTGTGGATTCAATAAACTCCAGTTACAATTAATTATTCTATAATTATATAATTATTAATTACTTTTATTTTATTACACATCTCTTTCATTTGCATATACATCCAAATTCTATACTGGCACTAAAATATTCATCTGTAGTACCTCCAACTGCCTTATATTTTCTTCTTATATATTCCTTCTTTATTGATGTTTTTAACGAATCCTATGTGCTACACAATATTTTGGCAGTCCTGTACCACAAACTGCATTGAACCTTCCTTCAATCAGTCTCTAGTTTATATCTATGGCATTATTGGAAAGGGTGTCTGTTTTCTTGCACTCTGGAATAGAATAATGTGAGGATCACCGGCACTGTTACTATGTAACACAACTTTATACGTATCGACAATTTCTTTACTTGCCTCAACCAAAATCCACTAACAGAACAATTTCGTCAATCGTGAAATTATTGCACCGCTTTTTCTCCATGTTAATAAGATAAAATAATATTTTAATAAATCGAATAAAACAATTTTATACTTTGTTATCTATCACTTTAATTTTTAAATTTTGTGAGTATAGTTTCCTAAACGATGCTACATTCTCAACCACTACTTTAAAACTAAGGTATTACAGCTTATTAATTTCTTTACAATATTTTAAATAGTAGGGAATTCCAGAGATCTGTCTGATCATTTAATAGTTGTCTAGACGGGTCTTTATTGTATTTACAAATTTCAATTGCTTCTAAATTGTTTAATTTTTTGCTTTTTGGCGCTGCACTGTAAATGGTTTTACGAAACCTATAGTCACGCAAATTTAAAATAAAAGTGATATATAACAAAGTATAAAATTGTTTTATTCGATTTAAAAAATGAACTATCACAAAGTAACGGACAAACCAATCAATACTATTTTTATAATTTTCAAATCGTTCACGTTAGGTTAAGCTTATAAAATGCTATAATTTCCATTACCTTCAACTGTCAACAATGGCCCAATTCCACCTACCATTTTGACGTATTAGAACTACTACAGCCTTATTTTAGGTATAACTAAAGGCGTTGTAAGCAATAGGCCAACACCAGATATACTGAGAATAATACCTGGTATAACTTATTCCGAGTACAATTGGTCGCCGTTTATACTTTATACTTGCATTGTAGAACCGGCACTTAAGTTTTCGAGAAATAGCTAGGTGATCGGGCATTGATGCTTCTACATTTATAAGATGGCTTGATGACTTGAATTATGCATGCGAACGAGGTCTGGTCATCTTAGAAGTTTCGAAAGGACATGGCGAACAATATTACTGTACTGTTTAATTACTGTACGAAATCGACATGAAAATACAATACAAGTGAGTGACGCTTTTATTGAAGCTTGGGCTTTAACTGTTTTTAGGATAATTCTGACTGATGACCACAGGGTGTACAAAAGAATTACAAAACTAAGTGAATACAATATATTTTGGATAATGTGGTATTTTTTGTTCTTCAGTATATTTACTGAGAAAAAAATGTATTTCTTTTGCCATAATTCACCACATATTGTAACAGGTCTGCCCATAAGTTAATACAGTTATAATAAACAATATCATCTCTATTGTTATTGACAATATTCGCTCCTTTGTCAACTTTCTATTTTTTTTTATAAAATGAGAGTGATTTTTAGTATTATAAAATATTCCTTGAGTGCCGTTTTGATAGATTTTTATTCGCTTGGAAGTATGCAATGCAAGTCACACAACACTGAAGACAGTTTGTTTACTCTTCATCTGCTATGAATGAACTGAGATATAGGAATCATATTCAGCTGGTCAGTTACGGTATTTTTAATGTTCTCCAATGTTCCATAATGTTGTCCTTTGAAGTGAATTTTCAATTTTGGGAAAAGAAAGAAGTATGGTCAATAAGTAAGCTGCGGAGCCACAGTGGTAAAGTGCAGTGTCGTTATGCAACATCCATGTATTCTTGACCCCTTTTCGAAGTCTTTCAAGAACTCCTGGGCAAAAATATTGGCTTATCGTTTGGTAACAGGGCTTCTGCTGCTTGGTTTATCTTCAATCGACTTTCGGCCTTTTGAGAGAATGCCTTAAACCATCTGAAAACCTGGTCCTTTAATAAAACAATGTTTTCATAGGCCTGTTGCAGTTTTGTAAAACTAGTTCAATTTAACATTGAAGACACATCAAATATTGGTGCGACACTACCCCACCGCCTCCAAAGAGAAAGTCAGTAATATTACCAGATCAAACGTTACACTACCAGTCTTATTATTTTATTTGTTAGATGGCCTCAGATTCAATTGATTAAATATATAGATCCGGTTGGAGGTGAAGGTTGAATGAAGTCAAGGTTCACTAAGGGGATGTAGCACTAGAGGAAGAAGAAGAAGGGAATGTATACTAATGACCCAAAAACTCTTCTTCGGTCAATTTGATCGTCCTCGTGTACAAGTCTGAAAGAAAACTTGATAGCACACACTTGCATGAAATTGTTGTCACTCATTTTCAGAACGCACTAGAAAAAATTCGGTTTATAAAAACAATAGCAACGGACCACTAAGTGACTCTAGAGAGTTCCAACTTGTTCTGAAGATGCATCCAATGACGACCAACCTCCTTTTCAAAGAGGAAGCCAATGGCGTTGCCATTGGCATTGTTCGAGCGCTACGCCACCAGTCTTAGCCATGCATTGCCTTGTTTACATTCATCGTACTCATCGTATTCATATCCTCTTATTGGATTGATTCAATATATCGATCCGGTTGGAGGCAAAGGTTGAAGGAGGTTAAGGCTCACTAACGGATTGTAGCACCAGCACAAGTTAATGAATTTCTGAGGTATTTTTAGTTTTTTCATCCTGGTAATCCTTTCCATCCTTTCAATTACCAAGTCGTACGCTTGTTCAAAGTCTACGAATAAGTGATGCAAGTCAGTATTATATTCATAGGAATTTTCTAGTATTTGTCTGAGTGTAAAGATTTGGTTAATCGTTGATTGTTCTCTTCTGAATTCTCCTTGAAATTACCCTACCCTTTTTTCGACTTGTACATTTAGTGGTATTTCTAGTAATTTACTAAATATTGCGTAAATCACATTCCTCTGTACATTTTGCATTCGGAAATATTTAATTAGTCTATACATGTAAAAATATGCTTCTGCTTTGTTATCCTGCTCTAGCTTGCTAAATCCATCTTTCAGTTTTTCTTCATTCTGTACTAGCCTTTGTGGTGCATGTGTATTATTTTGCTTTGTTTTGACTAGCTGTCTAGTTAAGGGGCGTGTTTTAACAGTACTGTTCTGACTGTGTTCGGATTAAAAAACAAATTTTTTTTTGGGACATTTGGAACTACACGACTACTTGACATGGCATGGAAAATAAAGGCAGAAGGGAAACATAATTCACAAAAGTCTGTTTTGGATAAATTAAAGTACGATAAATGTCGAGCTGATAAATAAGTTTTCGGTTAATATATAGTGTAATGCAATAAAATTTATATAATTTGCAAAAATTCTTAACGTTTTCCGTTTATTGCATGGCCAAATTATATTAAATGCAAGTAGCAGAGGGTTGAATCAATTGTCCTGGATGTCGGTAACACTTCGCAATATTATAGATAAAGTCTTTATAATCCGACCACACAGATAGGGTGATTTTCTTCAGATGCAATCCATTTTTCATTTCCCGTAACTTTCCGCTTGCGGTGCCAAAACGTCGATGAAAGCTTCTCTATAAACGATAATTGTATTCTACGCTTGTATATACCCGATATATTAAGTGTTGTAGCAATCTTCTACACCGATTGGGATTGATTTTTATTGACGACATCCTCTAGATCACTAGAATCAATCTTAGTCGGGTGATTGGAGTGCATCAGTTAAATTTAGTAAAATACTTTTGCATACGTATTTTCTTAATGCATCATTCGGGGTATATAATTTTAGGAGTTTGCTCAATCAATTGCTTTGTAGGAAATAATAGAACGGAAATATGTAATGATTTACGTAGTCTAATCAAAATATTTCTAATTATATATGAAGGTCGCTCGAAAAGACTCGATCAACTCAAGATTTTTGAGAATTTTTCAACGTAGTCATCTTGGAATTCAATACATTTAAACCACTGATATAACTTTTTAACATTTTAAGTATAATGTGATTTGCTCAATCCTGCGAAATAAGCATTTGTTTTAGTTTTGACTGGATTATTTGAAGTGAACTTTCGCCCAACGAGCCATTTTTTCAGGTTTGGGGAGAGAAAGTAATAGTTGGGAGCCAAATCGGACGAATACGATGCATATTGAAGAAGTTCGAAATGTAAATCATGGAGTTTGGCAGTTATAATTCGAGACGTGTGTGTACGTACATTATTGTGGCAAAAAATACTTTGATATTGGCTAGATGTGGCGTTTAGCGTGAATAGCACCGTCTTGTTGGTCCAACAGCGACGAGTAATACTGCCCGGTTACCTGGCAACATATGAGCGCCACACTATGAGAATAATATAAAATTGATTCTAACTCTTTTTGTATGCTCATCGGGGTTATAGACCATCCGCAACAAAGTGGCTGTCATTAGCCAAGCATCGAAACAATTTCACATCATGCCATTAAATGAATCATTGGTATATATATATATATATATATATATATATATATATATATATATATATATATATATATATATATATATATATATATATATAGTCATTTCATCATACTTGCGCCATCTTTGTGTTAAAACTAGAACTGTTTGAATTAATTAACTTTACTAAATAAGTTTGATGTATAAATACATTTTTTGGGACTCAATAACAAGAGAATATATGACAATTAATTTAATTATTTTAAATTTATCAGCAAATTAATAATTGATTAGCTCACTTCAGATCGGTTTGAATTGCTGTTAATCGTAGATGCGAGAGTTAGTCGTATGCAGATTATCACGTGATAAGCTTACAAACGGGCACACAAAATTTGGGTTTTTCACATGTTCACATTATGGTGGATCATCTTTCATTTTTAAATGTTTTGCTTAAGAATATTGATCGATGCATTTAAATTACCCAGAATTTGTTTATGTAATCCCATTCATGACAGTTTTTTCATTATGGGACCAGTTTGGATTTTCCCAGATATTTCGATAATCACTTTAGGTCCCTACATCATTTTATTTAGGAAACTTTTTATATACCTTCTTCTAAATATTCTTTATGCCTTTTCAGGGATTAGATTCCGTAAAACTATCCAGCTTCATTAGCTTTCATTCGTTCTCTTCATTCATTTTCTAAATTTTTGAAAATAACTCCACGGCCTACACGGCTAACAATTAGCTTACGGCCTAACAATTAGCCTACACGGCTAATTTATGTGTGGACCTATTTGTTCAGCTGGCGCAAGACAAATGTCGGCTGTAAGGTCAGAAACCGGTCTCGAGAGTTACTTGTTGACGTTATGGTGGCGACTAAACTAGCTGGCAGGGCATGCCTGTGGAGTATGGATGAAAGTTTTCTGCTATTATTATGTATGAGGTGTGTAAATAAAGTAATGATACTGGTAGCATAGCGTGCGATTTGATAACACTCTTGGCTTCCCATTTGGAGGGGAGGCAGATCAATATCCGATGAATCTGAACCTAATTGATGGTTTCGATATGTCGATTAAACCTTCGTCATTTGGCCACACGAATCACAATCTTTAAATCTGTTCCTTTCGCATTTTAACAGTATATATCCTCAGGTCCAATTTACAATGGAGACGGAAAACAATTCTGCCCTTCCTTTTCTTGAAGTTCTAATATCAAAAAGGCCAGACCAAAGCTCTCCTATTCAGTCTATCGTAAACCCAACCACACAAACCGTTCCCGAACTCTGGGGAGTAGGCAGATTGTGGCCTCGGAGTAAATCAACTAAATTCTTTTGAAAATGGTTTCAAAGTGGAAGCCGAAACGTCATCTCACTAACCGAACATTAATCATGTAGAAAATTTGTGGAACATTTTGAAGACGTATGTAACTTTAGGGAAAACATCAAATACCAAAAAAGGATGGGATATTGTTCAAGAAATCTGGTATTCCATTCCGGTTAAAGTTTGCCGAAATTTTATATACTCCATGTCTAGACGATCTATCGCAATTTTAGAAAGGAAACGGTATCCATCAAAAAATATTGTACTAACTAATAAGCTGATTTTGACTAGTTTGTCATTGTTATACTACTTTTTTTATGCATGTTTTAAATATTATTTAGAATTCATATTTTTTCTATATATTTATTTGATATGTGAGTCGATTACTTCATTTATATATATATATATATATATATATATATATATATATATATATATATATATATATATATATATATATATATATATATATATACTGCAAAATAAAGTTATATTTTCTCCGACGAACCGACGCTACCAACGGAGCAAAAATTGCCTAAAAACATGATATCTCAATTAACAGATCAAAAGTGCTTTGTTACAATAGGGCTTTAATTAAAGTGATATCGAGGAAATTGTAGGTGTTTTCCAAAGTGATATATCGAAAATTCATATACAATTCCAAGAGATAAATGACGTAAAGGATCGCCCCAAAAGTAGTAGAAAACAATGTACAACAGCTGCACAAGACCGACAGATATTAATGATAGCTAGCAGAAATCGTCTGGAATCTACAAGTGGTATATCAAGGGAGCTTGTTAGGCTTGAAGGAGTAAATGTTATTAGTATAAATGAACATTAGTTTGGAGAGCCTCAGGTCGACAAGCCCGACTAGAAACAGCTCAAGCACGTATCCCATTTGAAGGTGGGAGCGTGATGTTTTGTGGTGGTATTATGAGTGGTACACGGACACCTGTACTGGTCCTGGACAGAAGAGTCACTGATGCTATGTATGTCGAGCAAGTTTTTCATCCTGTTGTGCGACTCACTCTAGGCGCAGTAGGCGACGGATTTGTTTTCATGAGTGAACAACGGACTCAATGCGTGCAATACAAAATTTTCTTGAACATGAGAGAATAATTAAGTTAGGGTGGCCAACAAATTCCGTGATATGAATGTCATTGAACAAGCTTGGGACATTTTGAAAACACGTATCAAGAAACGAAACAATCCTCCTCTTACCCTGCGATAAGTAAAAGATCCTGTTTGTGAAGAATGGGAGAGAATTCTACAAGCCAAATTGATTATTTAATCAACAGCATGTCAAATTGCCTACAGGCAAGGCAATATACACTTTTCTTTAGTCGGTAGCACAAACATATTTTAAAGAGTATTTTCTATATGAATATTCATGGTATATTATTTAATTTGAAACAACGTATACTAGAAAAATGTTTAGTAGAGAAGAAAACGTGTATGAGCTTTATATAGCATGAAACCACTTTCAGAGCAATGAAATCGTATAGAAACTATAAATAAATTTATCTGTTTATTTTATTATCTTTAGAATAATATCACTGAAGCGTATAATACGAAAAGGGAAGGAAATACAAACTCTGCTGTTCTTTCGAAGTTTGCAAATACGCATTAAGGAAATTCAAAGTAGAATCCAATCAATACAAGCTAAACTTTCTTCGAAAATCTAATTGTATACAGTTAAATGGGAATTCAAGATAACAAATGTACAATAAATCAAATTCCTAATGAGACGGAGTAGAGAATTTTAAAAGATATTTATACTTGATTTTTCACCTAGTGCGTCCCTATAAAAGAAAAAAAGAACATAGTCTGTGGGAAAAAGGAAAAACAACTATTGCCAATAAGTATTTATGTGATTAACTTTATATATGCAATTTTGTAAATATATTACTTAAGTTCTAAAAACATTGGGAAAATTATGTTAAATACCTTCAGCGATGAAACCTAGAAGTCAGCCACAAAACTTCTTAATTTGTATGTGTACTTCTCCCTTATCCCTAGGTCTTCCTATTCTTGATGGTATGGTATGTCGGCGCCCGACTCGAGTCTGAACCTCGAGAGACGAAACATATGTCATCCAGTTGAAGGAATAGGTGGGGCTCCTTCCCAGTCAAGCAACCAATAAAAATGTTCATTTAGGCGGAGACCTCGGTTGTTGTGTGTTCTGCAAGGAGATTGTGGAACCCAACGGTTGGGTGTGTGATGACACTCAGCTACTGCTATCTCATTGGACGCAGTCCAAGAAAATCTAACACTACACTATATATTGCTTCTATATCCTTTTCTCAAATCCGTACACTTTAAAAGATACTTACAAAAAACTACGATTTTATCAAAAAATGAACTTAGATCGTCTTGAGGCACGTGTTATTTTTGTTAAAAAAAAATCCCCCGTATTTTTCTATCAAAAGGAAGGTTTTTTTGGGGCATCGAAAAAATTTTAATTTTGAATGACCACGCTAATATCATACGAGGGTCGCTATTTATGTATCCAATGGTAACAATGCTGTTGCTAGACGCCATGTAACATATGCGTCGTAAAGTTTGACATTATTGACTGTATATGTACTCAAAACGTTTTATGATACGGACGCTATTTGTGTTGTTTAGTGACTTGAAATTTTCATCTCCGTCAAAAAATGGAATTAACTCGTAAGAATTTTCGAGCGATGATTTACTACGACTTTCCATGTGGATTATCTCAACAACAGTGTATCGATCATCTCACGTCGACTTTTGGCGATGAGGCTCTACCTAAAACAACTGTATATCACTGCTTTAGTGAATTCAATCGTGATCGTCGTTTGTTTACGGACGAATTTAAAGAAAGTCGTTCAAAATCTATTGTTTTGCAAGAAAATATAGAGACTGTGCGCAAACTGATAAAGCAAGATCGTCATGTGACATACTGTGAGATGGAGGCATCTTTGGGC
>JARFXV010000629.1:535000-650000 GCA_031761425.1 Cosmopolites sordidus | reverse complement strand
TTGACAATTAATTTAATAAATCTCTGATAATTTATGTCCATGTGTTCTTTATTTTCTCATTAAATAAAATATAACTTTTGTAAAAAACCTATGATTCCTCACATCACTTGAAAGAAAAAAGTTCTTTACAAGGGTTCTTACTATGGCTTTTCACGAAAAAAAAGCTAGAATTGTAAAATTATTAAATCACTAATTGAAAAGATATGATATGAATTTTCATTTTATGCAAATATCTGTATAAGCATATTTGGTAAATAATAATTTGTTATTATTTAAACAAAAAAATACAAATAAATTAATGAGCATTTTCAAAACAATTCAAAAGAAAGCTCAAAATGGCAACTTCGCATTGACTATTTGGGATGATCCTCATGACAAAGACTGCTGGCGTCAAAAATTATTTCAGTATGTGAATTTAAATTCCATTTAAAACCAAAATTGCATTTTATAGGCGAATATTACATTATGCTTGTTATTTACGGAGAAGTTGCTGGAATCGGATTAGAAATATTCCAGTACTTTTTCAACGTGTTCGGTAAAATAGGTTAAAATGGTGCCACCCTTGCACAGGCTCAAATGGTCGACATTTTGTATATATAAATAAATAAAACAATTAATAATGTGCTTCTTAATATTACGTAAATCGTTTAAAATGTGCTATGGTGTGAAAAATTAGTGCTAGAAATTTCATCTTTGGCATTAAACATTAAACGACTTTAATATGTATGTTTTCCATTTTCTTGTAAAAAAAAAAATAAATGGCTGTAGAAACAGTACATTATAGTGGATAAAGATAGGTAGAGATATGTATGATAGGTAGAGAAGGCACGAAGGTCGTTCAAGTCCTTAGAAAATTATCATTATTTACCAGATAGCTGTCGAAGTCTCAGTTATATTCATTATATGGTTTCACTTTTATTGTCGATTGAAGCAAGAACTTTTGTTTATTTAGAAAAATAGAAAAAAGTGAGTTTCGAGTGGTGATTAAAGACTTATATTTAAAAGGCTTAACACCGATTAATTGCTGAGTTAAATGAAGCTCATGGCACCTGTGTTTGCAACTGTTTATAATTGGGTAAATGTGTTTAAACGGACATCCACAACAGATGAACATCGGGGCCGGACATCCACAAAAGATGAACATCGTTTGCGACGTCCAATGGAAGTGACTGCTCCCGAAATTATTGATAAAATCCCCGACATGGTTTTAAGTGATCGACGAATCAAAGTGCGAGAAATAGTTGAGGTCACAGGCTTATCGCAAGGTACAGCTATTTCAATTTTGCACGAAAAAGTGGGTGGGAAAAAAATTGGCAAGATGGGTACCCCGTTTGCTCTCACTGGAGAATAAACGCATTGTGTGGTCGATTCTGAGGCTCTTTTGGCGCTTTTTCATCGCAATCCTGATGAGTGTTTCTGGGTCGATACATAACTGTGTTCGAAACATGGATAAACTACTACACTCAAGAGACAAAGGAACAATCAAAACAATGGGTTTTTGAAGGCGAACGGGCTCCGAAGAAGGCGAAGACGGTGAAATCGGCCGGCAAGGTTATGGCCACAGTTTTTTATGATACACGCGGAATCATCTACACCGATTACTTGGAAAAAGAAAAACAATAACTGGAGGGTATTATGCGTCGTTATTGAAACGAAATATCCTCTTCCATCAAGATAATGCATGGCTGTACAACAGTTTCAATGGCCAAAATCATGGAATTAAAGTTGCATGGCTGTACAACAGTTTCAATGGCCAAAATCATGGAATTAAAGTTCGAATTATTAGAACATCCACCGTATTCAACGGATTTGCCCCCAGTGACTTCTTTAATTTCGAACTTAAAAAAATGGCTTAGCGGACAACGGTTCACATCGAACGAGGTCATCGCCTAAACAGATGCCTATTTTGCGGACCTTCCAAATTCTTACTTTTAGACGGCTTAACAAAGTTGGAGAAACGCTTGGAAAATGATATAGAGCTAAAAGGAGATTATGTTGAAAAATTTTGAAAAATTATGGAAATAAATTTATTTAAAATAATTTGTTTTTCTATCTTCTTTTAAGGACTTATTAAACGACCCTCATAGTACAAGGAGCTATGATAGAGCTACATCCAAATAAAAATAAAAACTGTTGTTTTATTCACATTTTTCTCTTATAAAAATATAACAGATAATTTTGAATTTGGATCTAATCTGTAGGAAGAAAATCTAGTCTAGTCCCAAATTATAAGATTTCCTATAAAAAATAGTATCCATATACATAAAGGTGGAGGCCAAAGAAAAAACTATCGATTTCCAAGTTGTTTAGGAGATAAAACTTAATGGCATAGCCAGATTGGAATTTATGTGTCCGGATAAAGCGAAAAAGGGTTTTTGTGGCGACATTTAATATCTGGTTTTGGCTGAGTAAATTATTGCATATCGGAAAGTTATTACGGTGATATTAAATGCCACACATCAAAGAAATTATGACAAAATACATATTTGTAATTAAAGTTAAGAGTCGGTGTACATAATCTTTACTTAAATTATAAAATAATTGGAGAACATATTAAAATAGGTTTCATAAATCTATACAGTTGAACCGCTAAAAGATTACTCGTACGTTATCAATCTTAGCCATATGAATCAAATCAAAAATTATTATTCAAATTAGTGCTAACTTTCATAATGGACGTGGTTGGTGCCTCGAAAAACGGAAATTTATGTTTATGATTTAAATCCACGATACATTTATTAGTGTATAATTATAACATGAAATAATAAAACGTCCTCTTATAAGTCGATATTTCAGAGTAAAATTTCGAGTGTGTGTTATGAAATTGTAAAGTTTTATGTCATAGATCGAACGGAGAATTTTGTAGGTCAAAATGGTATGGACAATTTCAAATTATCACGAAATTTTAAGGAAGTAGCAAGTTAATGAAATTGTTTTGTTATTGGTTAAAATAAATAATTAAATTATTTTGTTATTGGTCAAAATCATTATTTTATCTATTCTATAAACATTGTTATTGAGACTCATTTTTATATGATGAAAAAATTACCCCGCTGTGGAAATGTACGGGTCTTTAAGCAGTTGCAATACACCTTTATTGCAATATACCATATGCTTATATAAACATATTGTACAAGGCATTTCAAACTTCCTTCGGGGCAAGGTCTGCTTGTTCCAGGAGAAGAAATATTGTGTTTTTTTTGTTAGTAGAATACACAGTTTTTCTTGATATTTTTAATGCTACTATAATTTTCTAAACAGATATTACGAGTATATTAATATGAGTATATTAAGTATTCTTTACCTACCTCTTAAATGGTTAAAAGGAGCTCTAAACGTCCACCCATTGAGCACAAATTATTGGGTTTTGTGATTTCAATGTTTTTCCTAACATTATGTGAAATCACATAAAATGTTAAATCAAATATATATATATATATATATATATATATATATATATATATATATATATATATATATATATATATATATATATATATATATATATACTTTAAAAGTTCGCACTTCTATATTTCCGTTATTATTTTGAAATAGTTTTTTATCTTTCAGTATGTTTTTAGAATTAACTAATATAAATTCTGTTTCTATTAAACATTTGTAATAAAATGTCTTTAGTTAGATTAGAATTATTGAAGGAAATAAAACTTTATAAATCTTTACAAATACTTACCGATTACAAAATAATTAATAACAGTAGTTCTTATAAGAACTTATTTTACAATAAAACTGGACAACTCAAATAACAACCAAAACAGGACTGCTGAACGCAATAGACGAACTTTAACCGGCATTATGAACATCTCTTAATTATTCCGTTCTCTTTCTACCACGTTGTAACGCTATCTTATTCTCGAAGATATTAATTCTCCTTCTCTCACGTTCGGTAAAATCAAAAGAACATATTGAGGCAATGTCTATGGTATAGGCATTAATTGATGATGCACGGGTAATCTTTTAGCGGTTCAACTGTATTGATAAGGTTCGGTTGTGTAATGTTAGCTTTAACTCCTTCTGTAAACTTTTTGCAATAAATGCTATTCTGTGCATGTATTAAGAAGGTAATTATGAGAGGTGTATAACAGATTTGAGAATGAGGAGGATCAATATCCTCCTACCCTCCATCAGATAACTGTGTATACCATATAGGCTATTTGATCTATTTTTAGTCTTTACATTTTACAGTTTCTTCCTTTGTAAGCGATTGTGGTGATCTGCAAATAAGGTTCTTTTGTTTTGTTCCATTCAAGGAACTATTCTTTTTCCTTCATTTACTTGGTCATACCTCTACTAGTTTGCGGCTAAGGTTGGTTTTAATATCGCTGTATTTAATGACCGATGTATCTGTTACTGACAGTCAGGTTGCACTTTTCGCAAACCTATCAAATATTTCATTACCAGTAACGCCTAGGCTAGGAATAACGAATAACGAAAGGCTAGGAATCCAGACTAAAGATACTATTTTGATTTTTTTAATTGTACCTTGTGATCATTTGTGTAAGTCGATCAAGTGCATATGTATGTGTAGATTAGTGAACATTAAGCGAATCAGAGGCGATAATGCAGGGACGTCTTTTTTCGTTATGTATTTTTATTATATGGCCTATTATACTACTGAAAATACCTTGAGAGCGGCCAAGTATATACTTCATTACCATATATCACTGTATTAAATACTCCTGTCTCCTTTTGATTTGTCATCAGTGAACAGCACAGCCATCAGGATAATATCCCACGATTTGTAAAAATTGATGTTTAAAGAAGGTGTTTGAGTTTTTTTCTTTTTCATAATTAACAATGTCTAATTTTATTTGTCTTTTAGGTATTAATCACATCACATCACATCATTATTTTGAGCAGTTCGTTAGGAAGCATTTGTGGAACCGTGAAAATAAATTTCTCCATCAAACTATGGTATTTTAGAATTGCGGTATTGGTGAGAGTTTGTTTTAGTCTATATATTTGGATGAATAATATACAAAAATTATTTTATGATTATAATGTTCTGGTTGGATGCTGATAATCATATACATTTATATCCAAAAAATAAGAGTACTATTTAGAAATGATAAGGTTATTTTGTATTAACGAATAAACTAGAACAGAACAGTTAATATTACACCAAATGAAGTAATTGACTGACATATGAAATAAATGTAAACAAAAAAAAATGTAAACTAAATTTCAAAAAATACATAACTTTCAATAAATAAGATTTTGGTCATAAAAATAAGAGTGTATGTAGTTTATGTAGATATTTGTTCAGTCTTTTATGTATTCATTATTATTTACAACTTTTTGCCATCACTACGATGGGTCCATAATGCCTTGTTGCTAAAAAATGTCAACAATGTTTTTCACTCCTTTTTTGAAATATTTCTCATTTACACAATTTGCGAGAGAGCGGAATAGATAATAATCAGAGGGTGCGATGTCTGGTGAGTAAAATAGATGGATTAAAACATCCCAATGGAAGCTCAATTTTTCCCGGATCTTGATTGAAATATGTGGTTGTGCATTATCAAGGCGTTTTTCTTCAATTGCTTCCTTCAGCCGATATAATAGGTAACATCGTAGAGGTCGGTGTGGACAATTTGGTTGCTTGAAAGAAACTCAAAATGTATGGGTTCCTTTCAATCCCACCAAATGCAAAGAGTGCATTTTTCATCAGCATCAGGTCTTTTTCTTTAGCAAAAGATCGCACGAAAACATTCGGTCCAGTAGATTTCTCTCATTAAGTTTATGAGGGATCCACATATATCGGTAGATAAACCCTTTTTTGAGATGGTCAAAAACGGTCGATTTGACAATATTTAAAATATATGCTATCTCGCGGACCGTAGATTTTCGGCTATTCTGGCCCTTATTTCCTCGACGTTTGCTCCCCTGAACCGACCAAATCATTTTTGTACCGTAGTTTCTCCAACAGAACCATCTTCGTAGAGTCTTTACCCTGTACCCTTTTTGAAATTAAAAAAAATATATAATGTAAATTCAAGTTGACGACCAAAAATGCATAAATAACGCAACATAAATGCAAGGTATCGACCGAATTTTTTTTTTTGAATCAAGTTGACTAATTGAAGGCAAATCAAAGCGAATCTAAATGTACAGTGTAAATATCACAGACATTATTAACATGTAAATAAACATTATAATCCAATGCAGATTTTTGTATACAAGTTTTAAAATGGTAATTAATGGAAAATCTTTACAAATTTTTCGGATAACCTTGTACTTGGTGAGATATTATTTGTTTGAGTTTGTTCCCATTGTGGCTGCCAAGATTACTATTCTTTAATTTAGTTGAATCATTGAATGTCTAATATTTACTTGCACGAAAACATGCTCTGCATCGCCTCAGAAAAGATTTTTTCACCAGTCACTGCCAGTGCTGTTCTGCCAACAATTCTGTGAGGCAGTTCAGCTAGATGTATTAGTTGTGAATACACTGTTTCTTTTATGCAGTTCCAGTAAAAGAGATCAAAGGGTTTAGGTCCGGAGAACGAGGAGGCCACTCAATTGAACCACGGCGCCAAATCCACCTTTCGGATTCCTTAGCCGAACTGCGTCACAGAATTGTTGAAATAGTAGAAGAAAGAAATGTAAGGAGATTCGATTCGCCCGACTGGTGAAGAGAAGTTTTCTGAAGCGATGCAGAGCATGTATTCGTGCCGAAGGCAAACACTTTGAGCATTTGCTTTAGTTCAAAAAAAATATTGTGATAAATAAAAGTATTATAATAATTCCTTTCATTTAATTTTGATTAAATTTTATCTTAATAAAATAATAGACGAATTATTAATTTGACTCACACACATTGCCTATGGGTCGAGTTTTTTTGAATTAAGGTTCTTTTACAAAAAAAAGCAATACTATTTTTTGTGGAAAGAAAAATGCCAATTGTTGTATAATTATGAAATCTTCACTAAATGGGCCATTTTAAAGGTGAATGTCAATCGGTCTCTCTCTAATTCATTGTCGAACAGCGTCACTATCTATCTCACTCTATCACATCTGTCCATCTTACTTATACTGGTGAAGTCCATTTTTGAGTATACAAAAGTATTTTTTATCATGGCATGAGATTTTTTCAGTGGCGGCTTGTGAGGGAGGGCGTTGGGCTCCACCCCTCTGGAATTTATCACAGTAAAATATTTTTCAGAGTAAAACACCATATTTTATTTCCGTTCAGTTTCTTTCCTTTAACTCATTTTCCTGGTTCACCTGCTGTATAGGGTTTTAATAGCACGAAAGGTAAAAAGGAGGAAGGGGAAAGCAAAAAAAAAATCTTCAGCAGCACTACAAGCCGCCACTGGTTTTTTTAAATGTAGTTCTTTTGCAAAAAAATAAGCAATATAAGTACCAATTGTTGTACCATTTGGAAATCTTGACTAAATGGGCTATGTTTTGATGCCCAGTGTAGTGTAATATATTGCTCAGGGAAGTGTAATACATTTTTTAAAGATAAAATGTTGCAATCAATTTTTAAACCTCGACTCAACGAAACTTTTTTTTTACTAAATTAACAACGTTCATTGTTTGATTTGTGAGTGCGATTAATAGCATGGTTATTTAGAATCACATAAAAAATAACACTGAAAAATTGGGAAATTTGTGATCACAGTACCTAAAGATATAGCCTAGGGTGTCGAATTTCAAGAATTTAAAAATATGCTTAACTTAACTCGGTGACATGGATTTTTTTCTTATTTTTGCCAGAACTGGTATAATCTGGTGCCTTTCGCCCGGCACGCTCTTGATGTTGAATTTCGGGACATCCGGTATATATATATATATATATATATATATATATATATATATATATATATATATATATATATATATAATATATATATATATATATATATATATATATATATATATATATATATATATATATATATATATATATATATATATATATATATATATATATATATATATATATATATATATATATATATATATATATATATATATATATATATATATATATGAACACTTTTGTTGGTTGATTGACCGGGAAGGAGCCCCACCTATCCCTTTAACTGGATGACATATGTTTCGTCTCTCGAGGTTCAGACTCTTCAGGGCGCCGACATATACCATACCATCAAAAATAGGGAGACCCTATCCACAGCCAACAACCCTTGTTTTTCGCCGACCTCCCGTCGGATGGCGTATATATGTATTTGTTGTGTGTTCCACATGAGATTGTGGAACCCAACCGTTGGGTGTCTGATGACACTCAACTACTGCTGTCTCATTGGACGCAGTCCAAGAAAATCTAACACTACATATATACGCCATCCGACGGGAGGTCGGCGAAAAACAAGGGTTGTTGGCTGTGGATAGGGTCTCCCTATTTTTGATGGTATGGTATATGTCGGCGCCCTGAAGAGTCTGAACCTCGAGAGACGAAACAAATGTCATCCAATTGAAGGAATAGGTGGGGCTCCTTCCCGGTCAATCAACCAACGAAAGTGTTCATTTAGGCGGAGACGCAGGTTGTTGTGTGTTCTACATGAGATTGTGGAACCCAACGGTTGGGTGTCTGATGACACTCCTACTCCTCTACTCCAACTACTGCTGTCTCATTGGACGCAGTCCAAGAAAATCTAACACTACATATATATATATATATATATATATATATATATATATATATATATATATATATATATATATATATATATCCTACAGGAAACTAAGGGAGATTGCGGGAGCCTAGAAGTTAGACATACGCCCGTTTTTTGAATTTAAGTCTTACAGAGTTGAAATTTGGCAGGAATGTTCTTCATGCATAGTAGATATTCGCTAACGTTCATATCAATCAACTCCTAAGGGGGATTGCGGGGCGTAAAAGATACATATACTACAAACTTTGATATTTCGGATTGTTTCGTTGTGAATCCCTCACAATTTTGTCTTCATGAAATTTATAGAAAAAAATTGTTAAATAGCAGGTAAAATCAAATGTAAAAAAAAATGGAATTCTAAAACTGCTTTAAATCATAAGTAAAATCAATTATTACTAAAGTTTAATAGAATACCCGCCGAAGCAGGCGGGTAACAGCTAGTTAATAATTATAATATACTATTAGACTAACATATCAATTATTATATAATAATTATTATCACTATAATCGATTATTATGACTATTATCGACGAAATTATTCATGACTAACTTAGCGGTAACTAATTTGCTAGTCTATTTTAGTCGTAATTAAAAACTTATTCAACCAATGGGTAATATTATTAGCAACTAATATATTGTGATGTTTTTTCAAGGAAAAAAAGGTATTACGCGGGTTTATTCAAATTTATGCAAATGTATTATATTACCATTAAAGTAAAATGTTTACCATCCCTGTGTATACCAGAATATAATTCACCCTTCAGGAGTTTGGCGGAGCTGACAGATGGAGAATAAACCCCGAAAGCTGCTGGTTAGCACTTCATTTAGCCACCCTTAATGACGAGAAGCTATTTATCAAAACCGTTTTCGGTTTGCTACGGATTTTGCTTGATAAATTATCAAATTTCTTGTAAATGCTTTGCTAGCCTTCATAATTATTTACGAAAAACTGTAATTTTTTTGTGGTAACTATTTTGTTGTTTAGTTTTATATATAACTTGCGTATAAGAGCACTAGATAGTATGTGATTTTATTTTGATTTATATTTATTTCTACGCCTATCTACTTTCTGGTGTAAGGCGTTTATTTAGACTGCATGTCCAGCCATACATTTATTTCTCCATCCCTACTTATCCTGTGTCATCCACTCCATTCCTCTACTTTTTGCTCCTTACTAAATTTCTTAAATTGACCCTTTATTTCAGCCCTTCTCTATAATTTTTCCTTGTTGTAGTTTCGTAAACTGTCTTCATGAGCTTAATATCTGGAATTCTACACGTGTCCGAAC
This sequence comes from Cosmopolites sordidus, assembly GCA_031761425.1. NCBI lineage: Eukaryota > Metazoa > Arthropoda > Insecta > Coleoptera > Curculionidae > Cosmopolites > Cosmopolites sordidus. Next base: position 640,052 of record JARFXV010000629.1, on the reverse strand, counting down.
CATCTAAGTTGTCCCTATATCAATTTTTCATTTATTAATTTTATTATGTAGGTTATGTCAATGTGTTTTATTTCTTATTCTGTCTCTTCTTGTTTTATTCTGGATTTTAAGTAAGAATGGCATTTCAGTTGTCATTTTCCATCCGTGTTTTATGTTTTTCGGCCAATGTCCATGTCTCACTACTGTATAATATCGTTAGTGTTCCTATTTTTGTCCTACTTTTGTTTTTATATCCTTTAGTATTTCTCTTGTTTAAAAATGTGCTTTTCATCATATTGAAAATTTTACCTACTTTTTCCATTCTCCTATCTATATATTTTTTTTTATTTTGCAATTACTTTCAATTATTGTTTCTAAATACTTAAATACATTTAATCAATTTCTCTAATTTTCAATCTTATTTTGTGTATTATCTATTCATTTGATATAATCATGTTTTTGTTTAATTTACATTTATTATATATTTATTTTTCTAAGGCTCTACCTAACTAATACTTCCAGATTACGCTGTAAATCTTTCTCTGAGTCAGATTTTATTGCCATATCGTCCGCGAATATTATTTCCCTCAAATGTATTTCTTTCATTTTCATTATTATCTCATTTAAAAGTTTTGTCATTTTGTTAATTATTTCTGTACCCATATATCTCATTATTTCTGAAGATATATTTTCTCTTTCCCGTGTTTTTCTCAATTTCAGTTTTTTGTTGGCTTCCTCTTCTCGTATTATTTCTGATTTCTTCATATCGTTCATATCATTCGTGTTTTTATATCTGATTTTATAATAGTCTTTGGATAGTCTAGTAATAATCTAGTAATCTTAGAACAACGATTACTTTAATTTCATCAAATGAAAATTTATTATTACTTTTTCTATTGGTGATTGACATTATTTATACTATTTATTATCCTTTTAATAGGTAAATTAGAATATTATTTATTTAAAAGCTCTACAGGCCCTGAAGGCCTAGGGCGTAATGTTTACAATATCGTATTTTACCTTCACCAGTTCCTCTGCAGCACAGTTTGGAGTATCCCTCTTCACTACTTTCTATTGTTTGCTATGTTCTTCCATTCCCCCATCCTTATTGTATCCAACTCTTCCTGCATTTGACCCATTCATCTTTTTCTTGGCCTGCCCTTCCTCTTCTTCCATATTGGCCCTCCGCCCAGTCTCTCCAAGCCAACTCACTCTCTGCGTTTTCGCAAATGTCGATTTGGACTTTTGTACTGTTCTTCCAGCACATTATTTGTTCTTCTCCTTCATCCCTCCTCAGTTCTCTTTCCTCCATATATAGCTCGTAACATTTTCCTTTCTCACCTTTTCAGTTTCTCTTCCTCCGTTCTGTTTAGCGTCCAAGTTTCACAGGCGTAAGTTGTTGTGGGTCTTATTACTGTTATATAGATTCTTTGTTTTGTGCTTCTGAACATATAGTTGGACGTCATCAGTGCCTTCAGGCTTTCATATTTTCGATTACCCTTGTATTTCGTGCTCTTTGTGCCCTCCTTCTTCGATTGTAACTCCTAAGTAGCAGAATTTCTGAACTCTTTCGAAAGTATATTCTCCTCCATTACTGGCTGTGATGGTCAGGTTTCCCTCTTTTGCCGATAGATCTTGCATTTGTCCCATCACCATATATTTTGACGTATTTTGATTTATTTCTAAGCCGAACTTCCTCCCTTCTTTTCCTATAAATCTTATTATTGTTTTTAGCTCCTTTTTGGTTCTTGTCAGTATAGTCACATCATGTGCGAAAGCCAAGCATTGGTGTTCATTGTTGTATATTGTGCAATCAGTTCTCAGCTTGCTATTCCTTATTATCACCTCCAGTATCAGATTGAAGAGAGTCGTTGACAGAGGGTTTCCCTGTCTAAGACCTCTTCTGACCTTGAATTCTTGCAATACATCACCATTCCATATTATCCTATCTCTTGTTTTCTCCAAGGTCATCTTTGTCAAACTAATGAGTTTTTTTGGGTATTTCTAGTTGGTTCATTCCTTGACACATTTTTTCCCTAATTATTCTGTTTTAGGCTTGCTTAAAGTTTATAAAGAGGGTAAGCAGCTCAATTTTGTATTCATAGCAAGTTACTTCGATCTCTTTTCGGGTAAATATTTGGTTTGCCGTAGATCTGTTGTTTCTGAACACTGTCTGGTACTCACCTATGACTTTTTCTGCATATATATTTCGTCTTCTTATTATCTGACCCAGTAATTTGTAGCATACATCTACCAATGCTATACCTCTATAATTTTCATATAGCGATCTATCTCCTTTTTTTGTACATTGGTCAGATTAAGGTTTTTGACCATTCAGTCGGCATATTCTCTTTTGTCCATATCAATTTTATTATTTCACTGTTCTCCTCCTGCCTTTATCATCTCAGCCGTAATGAAATCCTCGTCGGGGCTTTTATTATTTTCTAAATTTGTTTATAATTTCTCTTACCTCTTCTTTTGTTGGTTCATCTATCCATTATTCAACAATTTATCAAAGTGGTCCTTCCATCCATGTAATATATCATTTTAGTCAGCTATCAATGCTCCTTCTTCTGTTTTAAAATGGTAAAACGATCTTACTTCTGTATTCTGGAACCTTTCCTAAATATCTTTTAGTTTTGCTTTGTTATATTATCGCTTTTTCGTTCTGCATAGCCTTTACATTTCCTTTCGTATTTTTTTGTAGTTTTGGTTATTTTTTTTTGGTTTTGGCTTTTTTTTCTTTTCTGATAAATTTCGCATTCTTCATCATACCAGTCTTTCGTGCTCATTCTTTCTCTTTCCTGACTAATGATTTGCTATTTCCATTACTTGTTTTACTTGGTTTCATTTCTCATCTATTTTTCTAGTATCATTCATTGCTTGTAATCTTTGGTTAATTTCTGCTCTGTATTCGTTGCTAATTATTAAATATTTTAACCTTTCTATATTATATTGTTTCTACATTTTCATCTTATGCGTGCTGTTTCTGATTTTTTCTAATTCATTCCTGCATGTGATCCTCACCAGGAAGTGGTCAGAATCGGCATTTGCTTCTCTCATACTCCTAACATTTGATATTGAGTACATATGTATCTTTGCATTATAGTCTCCCAGACACACTTTCTTTCAGTTTTTATATATTCTAAAGTGTTTTGTTAACATTTTAATTATATTTAAGATCTAAATAGTTGTGTGTGTGAGTTGTGTAATGTGTTCGATTAGGTTTTCAGTAAATTATTTACTAAGGTGTAGTAGGCAATATAACCTAAAAAACAAAGCCAATATGATGACTATATAGAAATGACTATATATAATGACAGTATATAAGCCAGTAAACAGTATATAAGATTGCTATTTCGACTTGCCAATATTTAAAATATCTGCTATCTCACGGGGGCATGGATTTTCGGTTATTATAGCTTTTATTTTCTCGACATTAGTGCTTGAAAGACGGCCAAAGCGATGCCAGTCTTTCAGGTTAAAATCTCCGCCCCGAAACCGATCAAACCATTTTTGCATCATGACTTTCCCAACAGAACCTTCTCGGCAAATGGCAAAACCAAATGTTGTTTTTGGTTTGAACAGCCTTCTTGCTCTTTTTGAAAGAAAGCAGCATGATGTGAGTTAATGCAAGTTGTTGATCGATATTTTCAATTTGAATTACCTTCTGAAGGCAAACCAAAGCGAACGACTGGAAATTATTAACAATACTTATCCAAGCACATATTTTTATTTACAAGCATTAAAAGAGTAACTAATGGTAAATCTCTACGAACTTTCCGGACAATCGTATAATACAAGTAATAAATTATCCAGTTTCTTATAAATATATAATCTGTTTATGGTCATTGGCTCATCATTGGCTTTTGCGGAAATTAAATGGTTTGTCATTTGGAAACATATGAAATGTAAACATTATACAATATTGGCATCTGCGTGTGATATTTTATAGTACCTCTGCAATAATTTAAAAGTAAAAAAACGAATAAAAACTTATTGCTAAATTGTCGAATATAACTTTAAATAGTTTCCTGTTTTATTTCAATTTCGGACCATTTTCCAACCTAATAATGTCGAAAAGCTCTCTCATAATAAATCTTCGAAAAATCCATAGTCTAATTTTGGCATAAGTAACTCTCCCTTCGTGGAAATAACTTTAAAATAAGGTGGAAGACAAGCTTATTGAGGCAAAATGATTGGTTTGGAACGGTGAAAAATTGCTTGGAAGGTAAATTTTCACGAAATACTATATTCAGACTGAAATTTTCTCTTTGTAAAATCTGACTTTTATCATAAATTTTATATGGTTTTGTTGACATTTGAAAAATTAATGGGATTATTGCTGGATTTATGCGATGAAAAAAAAAACATAATTACAAAAGTAAAGAATCTACTTAACAGTAACAATGTTTTGCCAGTACACGGCTTCTCAAAAAGTTTTTTTAAGTTGAATTAAATAAAACATTTGTTCTTTTATCGAATTCGAAAGCGGAGTAGTTTCAATTTATATCTCATTTTCAACAAACTACGTGACAAATAACTCCTCTGAACAACAATAAAATGTAAAGTTTTTATTATGCATTGAATAATCGTCGTATGGTATTGATTATTGATTTGAGATTTATAGTGCAATGTTGCTTGCTTTCAATTAAACAAGTGTGAATTTAAATGACAATAAGCTCACTATAACTTGTAGAACAAAATTAAAGACTGTGTGAGTGGTACCGTGGTAAAGTCAAACAAATGATACACGCTGTATAGTTTAATCGTTATTGATGTCAATTAATCAGTTTATTAAATATATAAACTACAAAAAATATAGTCACTTAATATCTATTGGTTTAGATGCCATAAAAGAAGCTCTTTTTTGAAAGATTCTGCATTTGGCTATAACGTTAGTTATACTTATGTTAGGTGATCAAATAGCTTTCATAGTTATTTTATTTAAGAAATAATTATATTTTTAATGTATTTTTTGTGATATGCTTTATCATTTTTTGTTAAACTAATATCTGAAAGGTGCGCTTCAGGAAAAGTAGGACTTTTTAAAAAGAAACACAAATATTTATTTTTTTGGACAAAAATCATTAATTTTATCCAAGATAGACTCCTTGAGCATCATTACAACGTTTTGCACGGTCAACTAGGTTGGCGAATGAATTTTTGAACACGACCAAATATATGTCCTGCAGGTTGGCGGTCGACGCCTTTTGAATGACTTCAATGTCGGTATATCGCTGTCCTTTCATCGGAAAATGAAGTTTTTCGAAGAGGTAGACGTCGTAGGTAGCCAAATCAGGCGATTATGGTGAATGATTGATGGCTAAAATGCCATTTTTGGTAAAAAACTCAATGATGAGCGTCGAGCAATGGGACGGCGCGTTATCGTGCAACAAGAGCCAGCTGCCTTGTTGACGGTATTGTGTTCGCACACGACGAATACGCGACAGCAGATGCTTCATAACACCAAGATAAAACACAGCATTGATCGTTTAACCAGCTGGGACAAACTCCTTGTGCACAATTCCACAATTAGAAATTTTAAGTGCTAGCACTTCTTGTTTATTACTTAATACTTGGAAATGTTATAAGCGTGCCTGTATTTTTCCAAATTAGGTCAAATATGCATTAATTTTGGTTTTAAGTTGCTCAGAATTGCTACAAAAACTATTAAAATTATCAAAACTACTTATGACGACATGTCAATTCAATAAAAAGGTAATTTGTACGATTTTATGGTGATAGATAGTTTATTAAAGACGATCCATGGCCAGGTCTACAAATAAGAGAATTGAAAAAAACGTCTAACAAGCAAAATCTGCCAAGTTTACAAAGGAACTAACTAGTATTCCTAACTCTGATGTAAATATTATTTTAATATACTACTTCCTGCCTATGGTTTTTCTGCCTACGGTTTGGAAAAACAATTATGGCGCTCGATCATATTCGCAGATGTGGTCCCATGCGACTTTTAGTTATTCCTAAAGCTATAATTAGCGATGAAAAGAAAGGAACGAAAAACAACTCGATACGAATGTGCAGCGACATTATTATGGTGAAAATACATTCTTGTTTGGTTGAATGTGCATGTTTAGCTTGGATAACTTTTTCCAATTAGTTTATTGATTAATCACAATAGATCCCGTTTTGTGTGCACTTTCAGCTGCTCCCACTCACTGGCAAATTCATGTTTTATCTACTGTCAGAATTGTATCGAAAAAACTCGTGTTTAAATGGATCTAAATGAAGACCTGAGAAGGAATTCGAATGCGTTGTTCGGCGACACGTGCATTACCCATTGAGTGCAAAACATTTCAAACTCAAAACATCGTGTAAAATGTAATGGAAATGATCTATTGATAGAATGTTATGATATTGTTTACAATGTCAGCAAGTTCCCGTACATTCAATCGCTGATTATTTATTAGAACATTGAGAGTTTTTCTGATGATTTTGCTGGTCGTAGCGGTTTTTAGGTATCACGGGCGTTGATCATCTTTAACAAATGTGCGATCAGGTTCGAATGCAGCAACCCTATTTTTTATGATCGAAAGGGACGGAAAATAATTTTTAACCCTTTGCGACACAAGAATGTTAATGTTGATAATTATATCGATATTAAGTAGTAAATAGGGTTTTGCTAATGGAAAAATATTAAAAAAATCGCTTTTCAATAATATTATTTATTATGGCTTATTAATTGACTGTTGCAGAAATACAACATTATATCAAAACGTTATTATATGTATATTATAATATAGTTAGGAGGTATGAATTTTTTTAAAGCAGTTGTTTTATTTATTAAAACATGTGGCAACCCCATATTTTTCGCATTCATTTTGTCTATACCTATTGTAACCCGGAAACTTACATCTTATTCTTTTATTTCTCCAAACAGGCAAGGTGTTGGTCTTGCCTAACATCTTTTGCTGGAACATGTTGAGCTGTATCTTTCTTCTTTTTATGTTGAATTAGGCATTCAATATCACTATAACACTTTATACGGTTCGCTGTCATATATTTGCATAAAGTCTCAATTATAGCTAGTCTGAATTCAGCAGAGTTGAGAATTTTACTGGTACTTTCGTTCTTGTCGTTTATTCTTCTGTATAAGAACCATGAATTATACATAGTCATGTCCAAAAAATGTTATAAAAAAATGTCGCAGATACTAACGTTTACTACGAAGTCGTATTTTGTAGTGACCCATGACACAATCTAATAGGTCGACACCACCCATATGTCGATTATATTCTGCTAGAATGAAAAGACGTTCAATCGAAATATATTGTTTTCAAGGATTCTCGTATCTCCTTACTTCAGAAATAGGATGCTTTCCTGCAAAGTTGGATACAAGAGTGACAATTTTATTATCCGTCCAACCCACCACGGCTACGTCAGTCAACTCTATTGCAATTACCGAGCTGTTATATGTATGTATCGCGCGGTTCTTTTATAATTTTTTTATCTGGCAGTTTGCAGATGGGAATACGGGTTTTTCTTATAGTGCCTAAAGCCAAAATGCCACGGCTGGATAAGTATTCAATAAGCGGTAACGAGGTGTAATAATTATCGAAGAACAGCCGGTAGTTCTGATTGCTAGGCACCTCGCTAGGCACCTCGTATTACCACATTAGATGATGCACCTAACTGAGGCTTGCCGTCTGCGCATCTGTTCTCCTATCCACTGTAAACTTCGAACTTATAGGCACATCCAGTTACACCACATATTACAAAAAGTTTGTACCCCTATTTATGAGATTTGTCAGGCAAATATTGTTTTAACGCACTTCAAGCTTTTGTGGAACAAATTTATTCATCAACCGATACATATGTTTCAAGGGGAACTTTTTCAAAGTTGTGGTTGAGTTTCTCAATCAAAGTCCGGATTTTAAATAATCGATCAGAATGGATGTGGTCATAGGGTAACATTTGACTATTATCATTGAAATACAATTATTGCCTGAGTAGTTCAAATCGTTTCGACAGTATTGTCTCTTTTATCGGAGCGAATCCAATATTCAAACCAATACATTTTCACATTAGGCATGTGAACTATACTACCCTCCAAGACCTCCAAGGTCACTCTCAAAGTACTAGCCGCAACAAACGACGCTAGATTTCGATCCCCGAGTTGCCTAATTACAGGAGGTGTTAACTTCCTTTGAAGGATTGATTGATATAAATGTGGTATCGTAGAAGTTGCATCAAAGAGTGGAAGAGTAGTATCGATAGAAACAATCCAGGAATCACTCTGATATCTTTGTAATGACCATTGTGATTGTAATTGCTTATTGCGTATGCTTTGAAATTTGATTCATTATGTGAAGGTTAGAGCGACTGTTGAGATAATAAATATTTCGGATAATCATGTACGGAACAAATATACTTCTGTCGGATGAAAATATTATGACCACGGTTTTTGACAGGGAACCCTGTCTTCTACGCTCGGTCTGTGACCGGGTCGCGCTGACGAAACCGACACCAAATGATATAATAAATTTAAAAACCGCCTCGTGAAATTTGAAAACTATGAGCCGTTGAAGTTTTGAAAATAGCCATGGTGCACCTAAAATGGAAGAATACTAAGAGGGATGCATCAAAAATCGAAGCAAATAAAGCTAAAAACAGAGGACAGGTTAAGAGGCATCGATTAAGTCAAAAATCATTGCAATCGGCCTACGAGAACCCAGCCAATCAGGCCTCCGAAGTTGCTTTCTGTGACGAAAATTTAGAATCGCAACTCAGTACAAGTGGGGTGACGTCATCCTCGCCTCGAATAACAATTGTGAGTACTAAACAAGGCAAAAAGAATCGATTGTGCTAAAATTCATTGCAATCGGGCCACGAGAATTCAGCGAAAATGAGATTTTATAAAAGAAGTAGAAGTGTTCCCTGTTTAAAATTGAGGCACGAACCGATCGTGTTTCTGGAAAAGGGAAAGACGATCACAGGGGAGTATTATGCTGCATTATTGGTTAAAATTATCGATGGTTTGATAACAAACGCGTTCATTTGACAAAGAAAAAATGCACCTGTCTATTTGTCTGTGGGTCTTTATCCTATTTTCTTGACTTGGTCCCCTTTGACTCCTTTTCTTTCTAAACAAGAAGAAATGGCTTGTTGGAAAGAAATTCATATCAAATGAAGAAATCAGTGCCGAAGCAGAGAACTTTGCAACGTGCTACAAGTTGGAACTATATTACTATTTGGAAGGCAGTCAAAAGTTAGAAAATCATTGGGAGAAGTGACTCGAAGTAAAAGGAGGGTACATTGTACAATAAATCGATTTTAGATCAAAAAACAACATTTTTTATAAAGTATTTGACTTTTCCTTGTACCCTCGAATGTTACTAACCGTCAGAGTTTGAAATATGAAGATCAAGATACTTGAGTACAAGTGCGGCAGTTAATAATTCTTAATTTTTTCAAGAGATGGCGCTCGAAACAAGGGTCGGTTCACAGTCTAATCTTTTATGTCATTTTGTTACTACGATAGTACCTTTCAAAACGCTATTGATGTTTAAACGATTTCGAGTTAGTGTCATATTTTTTTCGTGTGGTAAACAAGTCCAGCCTCAAGTCAAATAAAGAGCATTTGCTACACGTTCTTGTTCAATCAAAAGAAAAATACGAGTGAAAGCCATCGTATTCTTGTGGAACTTTATGGTGATAATGCCTCAACACAAGACGCTCGTGGTCGTTGGTATAGGCGATTCAAAAGTGGTGATTTCGACTTGAAAGTAAAAAACGCCCAGATCAACTGAAAAAAATAATATGCTCAACTGCAACAAGTATTGTTGAAAGAAGACGATATGGAAACTCAATAACAAATGGCAGAGAAGTTAAATGTTGGTCACTTAACCATTTATGATGGTCTGCATGGCATGGGAAAGATCCAGAAGGCAGGAAAATGGGTACAACATCAGCTGAACGACAGACAGATGGAAAAGCGATAAACGGTGAGCGAAGTTTTGTTTTATTGACATGAAAGAAATACTTTTTTGCATCAGATTGTGACAGGAGACGAAAAAATGGATATATTTTGAGAGCCGAAAACACAGAAAAACATAGGTTGACCCAGGATAATCATCAACATCGACCGCAAGACCAAATTGCTTTGGAAATAAGATAATACTGTGCATTTGGTGGGAACAGAAGGATGTTGTGTATCATGAGCTTCTAAAACCAGGTAAAACAGTTAATGCGGTTCGCTACCGTCAACAAATGATCAATTTAAACCTTGTATTGATCGAAAAGCGATCTAAATGGGCTACAAGATACGAAAAAAATATTTTGCTGCACGACCCATCACACACAGCGAAAAAGGTAAGAGACGCCATTTCTGCACTTGGCTGGGAACTTTTGCTCCACCCACCGTACTCACAAGACTTGACTCCTTTTGACTAACACTTGTTTTCATTAATGTCTTTTTTCCATGTCGCATTTTCCATGAAACATTTCAACAATTACGGAGTTGTCGATAAATGGTTTCATGACTGGACCACATCAAAAGATGTACGGTTTTTCTGGGAGGGTACCCACAAATTACCAAAGCGATAGGAAAAATGTGCAGCTTGCGATGGCGCAAACTTTGAGTAAACCATGTATTACCTTTCTCCCAAATTAAACATGTTTAAGAAAAACAAATGGTATTTATATATAAAACCATTTGCTCTATTTTTTTAGTATGCCGCAGTCAACTTATGAAAAGCTTTGCGTGTATTTATTCATTGCGTGTTATAATGTATTATTTTCGTATATACGCATTGTCCATTAATTGTTTTAGCAGTATGTTTTAGTTAAAATATATAGGTTGACTACTTATAACTTTGGGTAAAGGAAATCTTAAAGCATAGATCCTAATTAAATTACTAAAATTATACTACTTTATTAAAAAACAGTGTTGTTAGAAAGAAGTTTAAAATTAAATATATAAACAGTATTGCTTGATGAAACAATACAGGGCCAAAGCTATAAAATGCAGGAACAATTAAATAATTGAGTAGAAAAACTGCAAAACATGATCCTTCTATGAAAAATATATAAACACATTTTCTATTAATACTGGACATTCTGCAATTCGGAGAAAATATATTTCTGAAAACAAAGCGGTATTACTCTAATATCTATAAAGAGAAAACTAAATTTATTTTTTATTAGCCAAGAAGCGGTAGTCCATATATAAGGATTGCTATTTATGTATCTGAAATAATAAATAAAAACAACTATTTATCATTGAAAATGATATTATTGCATACATTTGAACCAATTTTCATAGCATTTTTTCTATTTCGATTGAGGTATCTCCAAAACATGCATCAATCGCTCCTTCTTGCATCGAAAATCGTAGTGTTTACGGACACGGAAACACAAATAAACCATTGAGTGCCAAATCAGGACAGTATGACTGATGACCTATCAATTCGATGTTTTGACCAGTCAAATATTGAGTTGTTCGGCCAGAAATCGTGAGATCTCTCGTTGTCATGGAATGACTCTGCGTCGCTGGTTGCTTTTACTTATTTCTTCAAAAGCCATTCAGAGTTGTGTACCATTTACAATTGACCGTTCTACGATTCTGTAGTGGCACTCTAGCCACATTCCGATTTATACCCAAAAAACAGACGACCATTTGCTTCGAAGTGATTCATGCGCGAACAGCTTTTGTAGGTTTTGGATTATTTTAAAAGACCGATACAGTCAACTACTGTTTACTTTTGGGCTCATATGTATAGATCTAAAATTCGTCAACTGTGTGGATGTTATAGACGGCTTTTGATGCACTACGCTTGTGTTTTTGAGCATTCCTTTGTACCAATCGACATGAGCTATTTTTTGAGCGATTGTCAAATTATGCGGAATCCAACGCGCCCAAATCTTTTTCACGGCTAAATGTTCCTGTAAAATCTTGTGGAGGCAGCGCAAGTCGTACAAAGAGGGAAGACGATTGAAGGGACTTTGGAAGGGGCAGAAATGGCAGAATCTGCACTATGGACGGCGTGTTTCCTGAGACAAATAAGAGGGGTCGCCACCCATACGGATGTAAGCAGAAAATCAAAGATCGCACAACGTAGATCAGGATTGGGCAAATACGAAGAGGGATGAGGGTACATATATAAAGGGGTGAGGGGGAACCCCAAATGTTACAAGCTTTATGGAAACTCTAAAATAAGTGCTTATTCGAATTTTTAGAAATCGTTATGTCCAAAAAGTTTATTGAACTGTTGATCTCCATTTCGGCTATAAATATGATATTTTTATGGATGGAATTTAGATATCCAACTGACTCTTAGTACCCATGAAGCATGTCAAAATGTCATCAACATATCGGTACCAATTTAAACATTATTTACTAATTTTGTTTTTGAAAATTGTTTCCTCAATATTACTCATAAAAATTTCTGCAAGTAAAGGACTTTGTCTTCGAAAACAAAGTAATTTGGCTGATCCTGTCTTCTGATGGTAACAAATTTTGGACATCAAAAGATACAAATTTTGATTTTCCGATATTTCTAAATTTTTAATATTATTAATGAGTTCATTAGAATTTTTAATACTGTATTTATATTTAAGGTTGCAGTTATTTTTTATTATATCTATTAAAAAAGTTGATATCTTGTATGATGGTGCCGACATATATGACATCGCAGGTCTGATGGGACATCCTTCTTTGCGTAATTTTATAAGAGAGTCGAGTTGAGGTGGTTGAGGGTTTATATTGTTTAATTTAAAAATAACACTTTGCGGTATGATGAGTTTTCAATTTGGAGTTTAATTTGCTTTTTGAATTTGTCTGTAAATCTTTTTTAAAATTTTACAATCTCCTTTCCCTGTAAATTCTAAAGTTTTCTTTACGTAACATGATTTATCTATTGCTATCACTGTGTTTCCAATGTCTGCCTTCTAAAAATTAATTGATGTTCTTCTGCTTTTTTGTGGATTGTATTTGCTAATTTTTGTTTCATATTAAGATTGATGTCCAAAAATGTATTTCTAAGCATACAACCAGAAGACATGATCATCCTACTTGAGATTATTTAATAAAATTAGTTAATTTATTAATTAACAACAAAGTGAACCCGGTAGTTATAGCAGATATACTGAGTTTGTTAAGAACGTGCCTTGATCAAAATTTCTATGCTTTCGAAGACAACATTTACAACAGCAAAAAGGCTTAATTATGGGCAGCCCTCTAACCCCTGTACATGGAGAAATTTTTATGAACAATTTTGAGGAGACAATTTTCAAAAACAAAATTAGTAAACAATGTTTATATTGGTACCGATATGTTGATGACATCTTGACTTTGTTATTATATCTAAATTCCATCTATAAATATATTATATTTACAGTCGAAATGGAGACCAACAGTTCAATAAACTTTTTGGACCTAACGATTTCTAAAAATTCGAATAAGCACTCGTTTTCAATGTTCCATAAACCTCCTCAGAATGATATTACGATTCAGAACACATCCAACCACCCACTACATAAACAGGCAGTCTACACTAGCATGATTCATCTTTTAATCAATGTTCCTCTAAATCCAGACAAATATAATACAGAATCAAACTTAATTAAGCAAATTGCGGTTGACAAAATGGCTATCCACGTCTCTAAAAAACAGAAAAATAAAGCGCTTTCGGAAGCCAACTCTAAAATTCAAATTAAATAATTTGGATTTAAAACTCTTTCTTATTATGTATATCTGAAAAACTGAAAAAATATCTCAATAGCATTAATATAAATGTAGCCTTTAAAATCCACAATTCTTTGGGAAAAATTTTAAAAAAACTATAAACAAAAAAAAAAGGAGAAATACATTAAAACAGGCGTCTACCAAATAAATATTCGCTCGTGTAATAAATTTTATATAGGACAAACAGGTAGATCATTTAAACTCAGAATCGCAGAACACAAGCGCAGTTATCTGAATATAAAATGGACTGAACATACGCAGAACATCTTATTGAAGAAAAATATACATTTAATAATTATTTTAAAATTTTGCACATAGAAAATAAGGGTATCAAACTGAATTTACTAGAATGTTTTGAAATAAATCGTCACAAATACACAGATGTCCAGTTTAACGATCAAATAGACTTCAAGCACTCCCCGCTATTAAATATGTTAAAAAACAGTCTGAGTAAGGGTTTGGTTCCCAGAAAAAACCTGTAAAATTACTTATTTACTTAGTACCTACTATTTTTCACAATACAATTTCATTCTTTGTCAACCATCCGAAGAAGCTACATTGTAGCGAAACGCGTTATGTTTTAGGGAAAAGTTTTATTTATACAATTTAGTATGGATTTCCATCAAGAAAATTTTCCAGACTAGCCTTAATATTATTTATATCTACTTTGCGAAACAAAAATAGAAACCTATACCATAAATAAAAAAATCCATGTAAAATAATTGTATTATTCATACATTATCTCTACACAGCTTCTATAAAATCTCATTTTGTTCTGAATTAGTCCATTCTAATTATCCAATACATAAAATGGGACTTAAATAAAGTAAACAGGATTACATGCTTATTGAAGGACTGCAAATATAAGAACAACCAAGTTATCGGTGGATACGGGGATGAGTTATTTCACATTACAGTCTTGACGTTTACGCATGCTGGAGACGGGGCACTAATGGGAAACGAAACAAACCTTATTTAGACACGAGCCTGAGCCTTGAATATGCTCAAGAAATTGTACATAACCTCTCCGAACCCTTCTCCGACCTATGTAAAAAAGAAAATAAGCTTAAATTTAAATATAACTACGCCAAGTGTAGAACAGTGTAAAAATTTTAAATAACAGTGAACAATTATCAATAAACAGACAGAAAACATGTGATCGTGCATTAATATTAGAAACAAATGAGTCTCGTATACGAGGGAAGACGAATTATAATTTTGATATTTGTTTCTTGTCCTTAGTGATTGCCATATATTTATCTGCCCCTGTATACGATCAGAAAAGACTCTTTAGTGTAAAAATAACATGTAAAATTGATTAGCGTGCTTATGACCTGAACAAAATTCTGTATTTGTGTTTTAGTTGGTATATATTAATATACCAAATAAAACATATACCATGGTAAAATTAATATAAAATTTAGTACAATTGAACCATGGTGCTAAATAACTGTTCTAGTGGTATTTGTGGTGTGAAGCTATTCTTCTAAAATTTAAATTTTTTAAAACTCTTTATTAAGTATTTCGTCTTGTTCAATACAAAGTATATATACTATATAATTTAAGCCCGAAGCAGCTGGTGACCATAATGTATATAGTATGCAAAAATTCAAGTTAACTCTGAGCAAAAATGTTTGTAAAGAACCATTGAAAATAATTGCTTCTCAAACCATAATTATGTTTTATTTTGAAAACATATTTTTTCATTTTGATAATCTTTCATTGAACTCGAAGAGATTTACCTAAAAACCGAATCATTCTTTATAAATTTCCCAAGGCGCGTTTCGCTAGCCACGTTACTCTCTAGAGATTTAATCTCTAAGTTTAAAAAAAGTGATTTGGTGTTTAGTGGTAAATCGTTTCGAGTTTAGTGTTTTACACCGAAGATTCCAAGAGAAGAATTAATTTTTCGTTGATAAATTGTTCTGCTGGAGCCTTTGGTGTGAAAGATTAAACTCAAAGAGATTTATCACTAAACACCGAATCACTCTTTCAATTTCAAGATGCACTTTTTGCTAACCATCAACAGAAGATGATTCAATCTGATAATTAAATGATTAAATGAATGAAGGAGGAGACTGAATCATCTTGTGATGATTCTAATTTGATTAGCGAAACGTGGGCCGAGAAAATGAAAAAAGTGATATGGTATTTTGTGTCAAGTGACCTTGAGTTTAATCTTTCGCTATTTCATAATACTTTTACTCTGGTAATACAGCGACTTTTTTGTTTTCTATTTCTAAAAGATTTTTTTTTTACAGACTAATCCAAGAATATAATTCGTTGTATTAGCCAAATTTTAGTATGCATGTGTGCAATCGATAGCGATATAAAACTTTTTAGATACTCCAAAAAATATATTTTATACAAAACGCTTTATTTATTGCACGATGGATCGTACTTCCTTTTCTGTTTTTATATGCATTAACGAAATTGTATTGATGCTAAAACAATGAATTGTGTTTATTTTGGGATGTATTTTTTTTTCTTTATTCTGTTTTCTAATAGTGTAGCCATATCTTTTCAGGTATACTCGATAAACTTATACCTCTATATGTTTCGAATTGTTTTCTCCTCCTTTTTACATTGACAATATGATTCCTGTATTTTACTCTTTTGGTATTTTTTTATTCTCTGTTATTTCATTTAAAAGTTTCCTCATTTTGTTGATTCCTTCTGTAGCCATATATTTCATCATTTCCGGATTTATGATGTCTCTTTGCGATGCTTTTCCATTCAGTTCCATTTCAGTTTTTTGATCACCTCCAATACCTTGATCGCCTCTTCTCGTATTATGTCTGGTTCTTCCTTATAGATAATTTTTTTGTTATTCCAATATAAAGGGTGTTACAATAAGAGTGCAAGATTTGAATTGCGCGCCATTTTGGCTGTCATGATTCCAAAGGTCAAGAATTGTGACAGTTCGAAAAGAAACAGATTGAAGCTAATAAACATGGAGCGCTATATGATACAGCAACGTGTCCTTATTGTTAAACATTACTATTAAAATGGTGAAAGTTTGGTTGCTACGATTCGTAAAGTGCATCTGATTTTCGGTAGAAATAATGTTCCAAATTTATCAGCTGTGAAAAGAATACTCGAAAAATTCGAAAGTACTGGTCCAGTTATTGATAAATTGAACACACCATACGAGGTCGTAGTGGTCGTTCAGAACAAAACATCACGGCAGTTCGTGACAGTGTGGTCGACAGTCCACGGTCCTCGATTCGTCATCCTGCACAAGAATTGGACATTCCTTCACTGTATTCTCACAAAAGATTTACTTACATGCTTACAAAGTCCAATTGACTCAACAACTTCTGCCAACACACCATGCATAGCGAAGAGAGTTCACCAGTTGGATTATTGAACACCAAGAAGTGAATACCGATTTTGTGGACAAAGTCATCTTCAGCGTCGAGGCCCATTTTCACCGCGATTGCTTCGTTAATAAGCACAATTGCTGCATTTGGGGCTCAGAATATACATGAATGATTCATGAAAAACAAATGCATCCCCGACGTGTCACTGTTTGGTGTGCATTGTGGTATGGAGGGATCATTGGAGTATTTTTCCTTGAACACGAGGCAGGTAATGCATTAACGGTAAATGGTTAACGTTATCGTGACTTGATAACCCAGTTCTTTGACCCTCAATTGGAAGATATTGCTGTTAAAGGTATGTGGTTTTAGGAGGACGGTGAAGGACAAGCAGTGAAGGCCGACATTGAACAAGATATCAACGAAATACGACCACATTTATGCAACACCATTATTGAAAATTTCGCCAGAAGAGTAAGCGTGTGCCACCAAAACCGTGGTGGCCATTTACTGAATGGGTTGTTCCATACATAATTTCCAAATGTCTATATGAGAAATCAACAAATATTTCAATATTTTACTACACAAAACCATGTTTTATTTAAAATTCACATCTTGCGCTCTTATTGTAACACCCTTTACATGTCTCCGATTCTTCAAAGTATTGTCTCGACTTTGTCATTAATTTAGCTTCTACAGTAATTATCCTTCCATTTTTATCTTTGATATTCATCATAATATTTCTTCCCCTTTCACAGTTGCTTTAATGTTCCATAAAATAGTTTCTGGTTTTCTGTGAAAAAGATAACATATTGCTCATAAACTTCCGAGATTATTCCGTAATTTTATGGCGAAACATCTGTCTAAGTTACTGATAATGTTATTTATATAGTAATGATATTATGAGTCTATTCATAAAATTGGATATTTATCTATTTGATCCCAACATAATACCCAAGGAAAACTTTTCAAAATAATTTGGTTAACATGGTAAATAATATAATAAATGTGAATTCCATATATTTAGTGGGTTACTAGTAATTCACTACAAAAAAACAGATATGTATGCGCATATTCCTTACTTGACCCTACATCTTGTTTTTGATTGCCTTCAACATGGTTCAGTTTTAGAATACACGAAGTCAAGTTTAACACCCATAAATCTTTAGTTAAAAATAAAAGAAAATAAGGTTATATTCTTAAAGAATATTCTAAAATAAAATGTCACTCTACGCAACGTAATATTTCCCAGTCACTTCACTCACAAAGATGCAGATGATGCTACAGTTATGGCAATAAGTAAGGTACCAAGATATGCATTTGAGAAATTTCAGGAAGCTCTAGATAAAATAGAAGAATGGGTAAAATATGGTGCTTAAAAATCAACGAGGCAAAATCTCAACAAGTCACTTTCACCTTAAGGAAGGAATCATGCCCGAGTGTAACACTTAATGGACATCAACTTTCCCAGGCAGACTGTGCAAAATATCTTGGAATGAGATTTGACCGAAGACTAAACTGGAAACAACATATTTTTATGAAGAGAACTTGGCTTAAAATTATCCAAACTCTACTGGTTAATAGGAAGAAAATCCAACCTATCATTGGTTAACAAGTTAACTATCTACAAAGTGTTCCTTCAATACAATATGGACAAGTTCTACAATATGGAGTTACGGCATAGTACTGTGGGGTACTGCGAGTGCATCCAATATCGAAATACTTCAAAGGTTCCAGTCCAAAACCCTGAGAATAACTCATGCTCCTTGGTTCGTGACAAATCAAATTTTACACCGCGATCTAAAAATTAAGCCTGTGCTAGAAGAAGCCAATTTACTTATCGCCGACTTGAAGTGCACCCCAACTCCCTCGCTGTCAACCTCCTGGATAATAGCCAAGCGCATGGGATGATTATATTCTATAGAATTTAAAACATATTAAGATTATTCCACTATTCTAGTTATAAAGAACCTAGGCCTTTAATGTAAGCTCCCTAACCCCTGTTGCTTGGCAACTTGGCAACTCGCTGCCTTGCCCTAAGTGTTGTAATAGTTGCTTATTACCTGGGTAGATTGTAAATATATGGGAGATGAAAAAAAATTCACACACACAGATGTTGTGATGAAAGGAGTCTGAAAGTCTTTTTTTATAAAAAAATATTATTTTTGGAATGCATTTTTAATCCGCAAACTTTTCACATTATACCATTTTAATTCAAGACATCTCATGAAATAAAATATGTCATACACTTTCAAACAAAATTTCAATTATGTTTTGAGGAATAGTCAGTTTTAAATGGCCCTTTACCTATAATTTTTTCAGAGCTAGGTAGAAAATGGAATACTGCAATTTTTCGTAAGGGAAATTAGGGGGGGGATTCCGCTTCTAAACATTCGACAAAATTTGTTTAAGACTAGTATCAGAGGAATTTATCTGTTTAAAATTGATTTAGCTTCACTATATTACTTGACGCAAAATTAATTTTAAAATGTTTTAAGTTATAAGAACAAAAATTGTGATGATAATTGAATAACGTCGCTTTTATGTGTGATGCGATTCGTCTTATGCGTACGTCATAATGTGCAATATGTTGAGTGAATACCATTATTGTTGTTCATGATGGAAACATACAGGAAAATTTAATTAAATTAACTGAAAATTGCATTTACATCAAGAAATATATGACATATCATTAAAATTTAAAATCATGGAAAAAAAATTATTTTTATTTGTTGTATATTAATTATAGAGCTAATTTTCACTTCAAATCATAATACGAAAATATACAAAAATTGTGCCCAGGTCAAAAGAAAACCACATGACATGACAAAAAAACGTCACAATTTTCTTATTATTTACATTTGTCAGCCAGGAATTGTCGTTTATTTTCTGGTCCCCCGTATAGGAAAATAATTGAATATTAGAAACAAAATCAAATAAAATAATAATAATAACAAAATTAGGAAATATAAAATAAATTATTGTTTTAGAAATAAAAAAGCGAAGTAGATCGGGTAAAAGGAAGGGATGTAGCAACTTCCAAGGTGGGGGGACCAGAGGGGGCCCTGTGCTATATGTACGTCTGCTCGCACGAATTATGTCTTAGCGAATACGATGAGTAGTATCTGGTGGACGAAAATCTCTGTAAAAATATTAATCGATCAGATATCGGTTCCCCTTACAATGATAAAAAGTCGTAATTTAACACATATTAGATTTTTAGACAGTTTTGAAAACTATTTGTATTATTTTTCGTGATTTCTCAACGTCACCAACAACACCATCGGCTTCCATCCGGACAAAATAATAAATGACCGATAGGTGACGGTTGAAAATGTATCACTGAAAAACGAGAGAAAAAATATATAACGACGAATGACCCTAAGTGGAGTAGAATATAGGAGGATATCAATTTGAAAACCTTTTAATCCTAATAACTCTGACATATATTTATTAACTGCAAAAGCTCGTTAGTGAATTTTTAAATAAAATTTAAAATTAAAATTTTTAATTTTTCAAAAAAAAAAATCAATAGAGTAAAATTTACAAGGATGGGCTAAAAATTTCCCAGTCTACTGATAACAGGATGATCTAAAAGAAATGAACTTTTTTAGGTTTAAGTTTACTTTATGATACAGACGCATGATCCCATCGGGTTACTTAACAAATGGACCCACAGATTAATGGGAGCTTTAAACCACGGTCATCAGCTTCCGATTAACCTTGGTCAGTGTCCTTTTGCGCTATCAATCTTTAGTTTATAGAGGGTATTGAGCCCAATCCATTCATAAGTATTCACATTTAAGACTATTTTCTCCGGGTGGTGATATTAAATAGATTTTATCGTTATGAAATATTGAGGTTGGTAGGACCACTAATTGAATCATAAACTTGATAGCGGGTAACGAAATTGTACTAAGCAATATGTACAAGACTTCTAGCATGGGCAAATTGAAAAGTAGTCGTCTCTCAATTCGCTCATTTTGAATATAGATGACAACATTTTTAGTACGTCTATGCTGGTGATACTTTTGGTTTTTCAGTTTTTGTGAAGGGTGTTTTGTCATAGACTTAAGTATTTCATACTTTTTGACGAAGTTTACGATTTAGATTGCCTTTACAGAAAAGCGGTGGCATTTTTACAGATGTTGTGCGGGATGTTTCAATTCGATATTTTATTTTTCTGTTTCGATTTAAGTTATTCTGTAATTAACAATTAAGACATTTAAGACACGTTACTAGCTCCATTTCTTGTCCATTTATCAAAAATTAAGCATCGAATTGCGCTATATACCCGAAGAAATTTAATTTTGCTTTGGCCACTTTTTAGATAGATTTCTAAATATTTCGACCCATCTCTCATTATTGATATGTGTACAGTCTAAAAGCAGTTGTAGAACTAATTAGCTGTCATTTGGAGTAACTGATTCATCGGTATATCGAATGATGTGTATTAACTTGCTATTCATTTTTACTCCAAATACTTAGTCATGTAGTGTTTCTTTCAATATTCTGTTTGAGTAGAAGTTGAATGCAACCCTACCTAACACATTGTTGAATCCGGTATTAATCAATTTATTTTTTTCTTCAATAATTCACATCTCTGCCATCGACGTTAGTATTTCTTAATATGTTTTTTAGTTTGCCATATTGTACCCTATCAAAGGTTGTCTCATAGTCATTGAAGCACGTAAAAATGTTCTTAAGTCGGTCTCTTCATGTTTCAAACAAGTTACTCAAGACAAAGTACCTTGTGTTTCCAGCGCATGTCTAAAACTAAATCGGATGTCATATAGACTTTCTTCACACTTTTTTTGATTCTACTATGTATAATCCTGAGAAAAACTTTCAGAATATAATACATAATCTTACACATTACATTTACCATAACCAAAACAGATTTTGAGGCACTGTTTCTTTTGAGGGCTTTGAAAACTTCTACTGGTATATTCTTCACTCCTGCTTCTCATGATAATTTTGGTCTTCTTCTTTTCCTTCACTGCTTCGCTATATTCGAGTCCAGTCCATATCTTTGAGGGCCAACTTTCCGTCTCCATCCTTTGCATGTGGCCATATCAGTTTAGACGTTTTGTTTTTACAGTATCCATTATGTTAAAGGGTACTCCCATTTCTTCCCTTATAGTTTCGTTTCTAATTCTATCCATAAGAGCCTTACCATAGTTGCGTCACCAAAAGTCCATATCCATAGCCTTCAATCTTTGTATTTCTCTTAGACACTTTCCATACTTCTGCTCTTAACAGAATATAGCTTTTGTTTGATGTTATTTGGCATATTTCTATTCTAGACTAGACTATATACGCAGTATGTCGGAAAAAGAACGGAACTTTTTAAATTTAACGAAAACTACTAGTGCCTTTTATTCCCACAATCTGATAACTGGATGTCTCCTCTATAAAACCAGACCACCAGCATTAGAATAGATCAACGGATTGTTTATAGGCTTGAAGTGACAGTACCTTTTGTCACCTCGTTACAAAAACACGATGGAACAAAGAGTTAGTTTATGTTAAATTTTGTTTCAAGTTCGGTATAACTTTACAGAAACATTTGAATTTCTGAAAAAAGTTTATGGTGATGATTGCTTATCGCGTTCATGTGTGTTCGAGTGGTATCAGCGTGATGCTTTGGAAGAGGACCCAAACCAGGCCGGCCAAAAAATAAAAATCATACGAATTTGTTCCATAAGGTCAAAATGCCACTGATGAATATTATCTGGGTGTTAACGAGCATTTGTGGAAGAAAATCGTTAGAGTGAGGATCGAATATCGAGCGCCGGGAAGTTGGTTTTTGTTGCACACAAATAAGTTTGTTTCTCATATCGTCTCTGTCGTCATTCTCTATATTCACTTGATTTATCTGAACTATTTCATGTTCTCGAAACTCAAATTGACCATGAAAGGAACGTTGTATGATAGTGTTACACAAGTCCAAGAAGCCGTGACTGACAAGGGTATATATATATATATATATATATATATATATATATATATATATATATATATATATATATATATATATATATATATATATACAGATATATACAGATATATACAGATATATACAGATAAATATATATATATATATATATATATATATATATATATATATATATATATATATATATATATATATATATATATATATATCATTATCATTATCATCATCATCATCATCATCATCATCATCCTCAACCCATATCAATCCACTGCAGGATGAAGGCCTCTTCAGCATGCTTCCAACACTCGCGGTCCTGAGCTTTCCTTGGCCATTCGGGTCCAATATTCTTAATAATATCATCAGTCCATCGTGTTTTCGGTCTTCTCCGTGGACGTTTGCGATCAAGCGATATTCAGTCCAGGACCGCCAAGGTCCTCAATTCGCTGATTTTGAATATAGATGACATTTTTGAGTACGTCTATGCTGCTGATACTTTTGGTTTTTCAGTTTTCGTGAAGGGTGTTTTGTCATAGACTTAAGTATTTCATACTTTTTGACGAAGTTTACGATTTAGATTGCCTTTACAGAAAAGCGGTGGCATTTTTACAGATGTTGTGCGGACCGCCCAGGTCCATCTTTCGTCCCATCGCCTCGCTACATGGCCTGCCCACTTCCATTTCAATTGCTTTATTCTTCCAATGATGTTATTCACTTTCGTTTGTTCTCTGATCCATGTGCAGGTCTTTTTATCCCGTCTAGTAATGCCAAGCATACATCTTTCCATACCCCTCTGCGCTCGAAGTTTTTGAACTGACTGTGATGTGAGTGTCCAGGCCTCACTTCCGTATGTCATAGCGGGCAGGACACACTGATCAATGACTTTCCTTTTCAGACAAAGTGGTAGTTTGCTCTTAAACACCATGTTGATTCTGCCAAATGCCTGCCAGCCACATTTATCGCGTCGTTCCACCTCCCGGACGGTGTCCCCTTCCATTGAAACCCTTTGCCCAATATATGTATAGTGATCCACAACTTCCAGATCCGTTCCTAAAATAGAAATCCTTTTGTCCTCAGCAAATTTATTGGACATGACCTGACTCTTCTTGTGGTTTATTTTCAAGCCAAATGAACGACATCATCTGCGAATCTAAGATGATTTAAGTACGCACCATTAATCCTTATTCCATCTTGTTCCCAATCCAGCTTACGGAACACTTTTTTTTCCAGGCAGGCTGAGAAAAGAAGAGGCGATATTGCATCCCCTTGCCGTACGCCCCGCTCTACATTTATTCCCACCTCAAAATCGTCAAGGTGGACTGGTCAAGGTCATATATCGATCCTAGTAGGTTTACATAGGCTTTCTCTACACCTTGATTAAGCAATGCATTATGGCCCGCTTTGAGATTGAATCAAATGCTTTTTCATAATCGATAAATGCCAGTGGCAAAAAGTGGTGATAAAGTACAGTGGCATAGTGTATTCGTTGTGTTTTTCTATGATCTGCTGTAGAAGCTGGATATGATCCAATCCACTTCTGAATCCTGCTTGCTCCCTTGGTTGTGCGTCATTAAGCTTTCTTAGTATTCTTTTGGATATTATCTTGGTGAAAACTTTGTACACCACTGATAGGAGGCTTATTGGGCGGTAGTTCTTTAAATCTTCCCGTGCTCCTTTCTTATGTAAAAGAATCACTTCTGCATTTTTCCATAAACTGGATACTTCTTGTTGTTTGAGGCATTTTGTGTATAATCTTGCCAGTGTGTTATGTAAGGTCCGACCACTGGTGAGTCCAGATGGACTTTTCCATGTCCATTTTCTGTTGATCTTCTTATAAAACGAATTCATAATATAGAATTCTTGTCCTTCAGCAAAGTCAACCAGCCTGTCACCTCTATTGCCCCGCTGACCATTTCCATATGGGCCAGTTGCATTTTCACC
The DNA here is from genome assembly GCA_031761425.1 of Cosmopolites sordidus. Lineage (NCBI taxonomy): Eukaryota > Metazoa > Arthropoda > Insecta > Coleoptera > Curculionidae > Cosmopolites > Cosmopolites sordidus. The sequence continues at coordinate 615,151 of JARFXV010000629.1, read as the reverse complement.
AGTTCTTGCTTTTCCGACTTTGGCATTAAAGTCACCCATCAGGATTTTATACCTACACCTCTCTTTGTCTTTAAGTTGGACCACATTATCATAAAATGCCTCAATTTCTTCCTCTCTATGGCTTATAGTTGGTGCATAAGCTTGGACGATTTGAAGCTTAAACTTTTTATTCGACTGAATGACGCATTGGGCTAATCGGTCAGATATACTTTCATATTTAACTACACTGTCTTTCAGCTTTCAATTGATGAGGAATCCAATTCCACCATATCGGTAATTCTCCGTACCTCGGGTGTAGAGTACGTGACCAGTTGGTTCTAGTTTGATTAACTCTTCTCCCTTTCTTCGTGTTTCACAGAGCCCAATAATATCCCAATGTATGTTGTCAAGTTCGATTAACAGTTCTTGCAGTCGGGTCTCCATTTTCATAGTCCGTATATTAAGCGTAGCAATGTTAAAAGTCCAATGGCAGCCTGATCTAACCCGGTGATTCTTAGCACCCTCTGCCTTGGGGTTTTCCCGCTGTCGTAGTTAGTTGCCCCTTGGTGTCCGGGGAATGAGGGCCGTGTTTGAGGTTATACTTTCATATTTCAACATATTGAAATACCATGTTGAAGATATGGACCGTAATCTGCCACGCTGGTCCAATGCGGGTTGGCAGATTTTGGATCATGTTAGTCTGAGGCCTCTGCCTTGACCTGTCCGCCAGGGGTAACCCTCCCAGGAGCATAGCTCAAAACTTCATTGCCCTACTCAAACCCCTTTACCACGTCAAGGTCTGATCCACAAAGGGGATCATATAAATATATAAATATATATAATAATTATTATTATTATTAGGTGCGTATAGACCCTGTCGGATCATGCAAAGCATTCCGACTCATTGTTGAGTGTCCCTTCTGATCTTTCACACCTCTCTCATCCTTTCTCTGTAGATTCTCTTTCTTTCCTCCGTCCACCTTATCCCCGATCTCCCTGAAACCTCGCTGTCTGATGCGATGTTCCACATATGTATTTTGTTTCTGTACGTGCTTCTGTTCTCAATGTCTGTCGGATCCATTTATGCTTTTCCCAGATCAGTTCTGACTTGTGCAATCCATGGTACTGTTGACTTGATCTCTTGTATGTATGTAAGAATTTTGTTCGTGAGTCTTGTCGGTGGGAGTCTACTGATATGTCCATAGAATTTCAATCTTCTTTTTCTTATGTCAGCCGCTAAGTTGGACATTATCTCCGTGGTCTTCCTGGAATGTAGTCTGTGTCCTTCCTCTGTTAGTTTTGGGCCGAGAATTTTCCTCATAATTTTTCGTTCTTTTATTTTCCATGCGACTTTCTGTGTGGAGTGTAAATGTCTTGCTTGCGTATAGTATCTCTGGTTTGATTACTGTTTTGTAGTGTCTTATTTTTGTGTGTGAGGATATAGATTTCTTATTCTCTCCTGCTGTGGGTTCGAGGATCTCGCGCAGGTATTTGAAGTGTGTGACCCTATTTATCTTGCCGTATTTGGTGTTTAAATTTTGGACATCTAATTTTGAGCAGAATAATTAGGTTTTTTGAAAGGACTTTCTCTGCACATTCCTTGAGGACTTCTATCTGTTTGGTTGTCCTTGTTTCATTATCTGCGAGTATGGCTAGTTCGTCTGCGAAGGCTAGGCATGAGATTTCTATGTTGTTTTTGGGTCGTCCGGGTTGTATTGGTTTCCAGTATCTTTGACTTTTCAAATTTTTTTTTCCACTTCCCTTATGACTTTGTCCAGGACCAGGTTGAAAAGAAGTGGGAATAACCCATCTCCTTGGCATATTCCGGTTTTAATCAGGAAGGGTTCGGAAAATTTTCCCATTAATTTCACTTTAGAGGTTGTGTCGGTCAGTGTTTGCTTGATCAATCGTAGTGTTAGAGTTGCTTGATCAATCGTAGGGTCGAGTCCTTGTTCTTCTAGGATATTGAACAGAGATTTTCGGTTGATGCAGTCGTATGCCTTCTTGAAGTCCACGAACTTGCAGATGATTGGAACGTTGCTGATAGCATTGTACTTCAGTATTATTTTTAAGTTAAAGATTTGTTCAGTGCATGAGCGACCAGGACGAAAGCCTGCCTGATACTCACCAATTTTGTGTTCTAGTTGTTTTTGTGTTCTCTGGAGAGAACAAGTGACTTGTAGTAAGGAGATTCCTCTGTAGTTGTTCACATCTGTTCTGTCTTCTTTCGTCTTGTCTTATATATATATATATATATATATATATATATATATATATATATATATATATATATATATATATATATATATATATATATTATATTGCGTCTGTTTGTCTGTTTTTTAAAAACTTTTATTTGTCTTGATTTTCCAGTAATCCACTGATTCTTATCTCATATCTCATGTACTGTCTCCTGGACCTTTCCATTTATACAGTGTTCATCCATGTAACCACGTGTTTGTTATTATCATATTATTTTTTTGACATAATTATAGTTACTATTTTGAGTGTAGTGTATTATAAAGGGAAATTTTAAGACATTATTGCGAAGTAGAAGTGGAATTTGTAACAATCCGCACCGCGCAGCTCTGGTTCAAAAAGTTCCGGGAGGGAGAAATGACCCTTGAAGATTTTGGTAGAACTTTGGTAGAATATTGTAGAAATAATTCACTTTGAGTTAACTTCTGAAGGTAGCATTTCACTAAGCTCAATTTGAGAGAGTACATTCTGTTCTGGCCTGGAAACATCTAACTTTGGTCAACCATAAAAGGCCTCCTGCAGCAATACCACACAGTTCACATCTTCACACCTCAAAAATTCTCAAATTGCGTCTTTAAATTGCTTCCTTATCCAGCTTACAGTCTCGACTTCGCTCAGTCGAAATACCACTTGTTCCAGTCCATTACTCACTTTTGACGCGGAAAAAATTCAGAACAGAAGAAAGGGGAAAAACTGGCTGAGTCTAGTTTTTCTCCTCCAAAGACGCATACGTGGTGGTAAAGAGGAATAGACTTACTGGCTGAAAGATGGGTTGAGGTAACTACGTCAACCTCATCTTCGATTGAAAAGAACGGCCTATATTTCTAGAAATAACCTCTAGGTTTCCATTTTTTAATTAGTGAATAGTATCTGAAAAAACAAAATATTTTTGTTACACTCTAGTATTAAAAATAAAAAAGTATTCTTTAAATATTTTTGTTGTTTTATGATTTATCTTTTAGGTTTTATGTTTTCATCTGAGCTTTCTTTTACAAAAAATATATATGTATATTTGAAGAAAACAAAGTTTTCAAATTGATACTCCCACATCTCCTAGGTTCAAGCTTTTTTCAGTATTATTATTAAATTACGCGATCTGCAGCAAATCGTCGAGAGATAAAATTGAATAAGATTTTTTGTTTAACGGAAATTTTAAGAAGGATTTACTCACTTGGCTGGGTTTGCTTCTGAAAGCGGGCTGGTATTTCCGCCTAACCGATCTGGGACAGCAAACGCACAAGATTCTTAAGAAGGCCCTGAAACAGACGACACACGTTGATGATATACATAAATATAATTTTGCAGATCAGAAAAAATAAATTTTACAATATAATTTTAGATTCTTTACTTTATTTAAGTATTCAATTTTAAACTACTCAATTTTTAAATATTGCTCTAGTGAGAATAAACTATAGAAAAAGTTTAAACAAATGCCTTTTTTATATGAAATGTTTGAATAAAGTCGTTTCAGAAGTATAATGTTTAAAATATTTCAACTTTCATTTTGGTTTATCGTTTCGGAGCAGGAAATATGTACAGAGAGTAAATCGTAAATATTTACAGATCGGGTAAATAAGGTGGACGGTGATGCACTATAAAACATTGTCTAGTCAAAAATTGAATACCGGCAGTATCTCTGCATCTCGATGTCTTAGTGCACATATGGGAGTGTTTTTGCCGAATAATTATTTTCTGCTCTAGCTAAACTCGAAGAGATCTCGATACACGTTTCGCTAACCCTGTTACCATCATCAGGACATTTTTAAATCTAATTCTAAAACTTAACTATGTTCTATTTATAAGACAACTTTATCTAATTAAGCGTCTAAAAATCATAAAACGGGAAGTTTACTGAGCCTTACATTAATAATTGAAAAAGTTGACCGAACGGTATAGGTCCATTATTCCGGTTTCTGATTTTCCTACATTTTTCTATTTGAATGCTTTCATATGCATCCAAAGCCGTATTGTTATATACACTTTTTCCTGTAGTGTGTGTTTTTGACCTTTTCAAAGTGTTTTGTTGAGTTTATTACAGAACAGGAGGTAGTTGGTTTGCTAGATTTTCAAATTCTCTTGTTAACTATTTTGCCAAGTTTGTATGTTGGATTATCAATGGCTGATACAATTGGTCTAATTGATTTTCCTGGTTTATGCATTTTTGGTAGAGCATACAATCTTGGCATTTTTGGATTAGAAATATGGAGTTTGTTTTTCAGAGAAGAAGAAATAAGACTGCTGCAAGATTTCGATATATCTCTGACTTCGTAAACCATTTTTGGCAATGGATTCCTATGTAATCGTTTATATGGACAGCCTTGAATTAATTCAATGCCTTCAAAGTAATCAGATTTGTCCATTACTACAACCTTATTTCCCTTATCAGTTTCGCAGTCTTCTCTCGCAGACGCTTGACAATCTTAGAAATATTTGGCATATTTTGACTTTTATTTGAAATATTTTTTGCAATTTTGCCTTTAAATGACTAAAGATAAAAGCTTTGGAAGACACCGGTAAGTGTTTAATACCAGTTTCAATACCGGCTACCATATCCTCCACAGCACCACGGGATGCTGGCAAAGCAAAATTGAGGCCTTTATTTAAGATATCTAGTTCTGTATTGTCGTTGAAAAATTTTCTATGTTGATGCTCTTTTCTGGAATGTATTCTTTCGACCGTTCAATTTTGAGTTTTTTGATTTTTTTATTTAAAGATGACATTTTTTAAATGAATTTACTATTTATTGCTGTGAATATATTCCATTGGAAAGTGCACCAATATTTATGTTCTACATTAGTTAATTTAAAAGTAAATTTCTTGTACAGATTGTATGCCTGAATTTGAAGCATACTCATTTTACTACTTTCCAAGTACAAATGTTTGTCCTTTTACAAATGTTTGATTTCTAAGTCAAGCCATTTCTGTTTTATAAAATTAGTTATTTGATCACATATTTTGAAATATTAACTTTAATAGACGTGGGAAATATTTTATTAGTCTGGCATGACTTAAGAAACCAAATATCTGCTTCAATAAGCCTAAGTTTAGTAGTGTACTTACGATAAAGATTTAGTTTCGGTGACTGTGTAGCTATCGTAGATCAATTATCGTGTAGCTAAACTCGAAGAGATTTACCGCTAAACACCAAATCACTTTTTGAAACTTCTCGACGCATGTTTCGCTAACCATGTTAGCATCATCAGGAGGTCATTTAATCTAACTCTAACACTAAACTATGTTCTATTTATATGATAACCCTACCTAATGAAGCCTGTAAAAATCATGAAGCGTGAAGTTTACTGAGCCTTACATTATTAATTGAAAAAGTTGACTGAGTGGAATAGGTCCTTTATCCCGATTTATGATTTTCTTACATTTTTCTATTTGAACGTTTTCATATGCATCCAAAGCCTCGTTATAAAGTGTTATAACAAAATTGTTAATAAATTGTTAGTAAATTGTTAATAAATTGTTATAACAAAGAATTAAAATTTATTAGGAAGGTATCCGAAGTAAATCCAGAAGAAAATGGAGGATAAATTAATTAGAAAACATAAGTTTAGAAAATTATTAAAAGCATTTTCGACTTTTCAAAAGGATCAGAACAAAAATAAATTCATGGTAATACCGTTTGATGCCCAATTAACTCGAGGGCTAGACGAAATTTTGATAAAATAATATAGATATTAGAAATTTAAGACTGGTAAAAAGTGTAAATAACAATAGGGCTTTGGATGCATATGAAAGCATTCAAATAGAAAAATGTAAGAAAATCATGAAACGGGATAAAGAACCTATTCCGTTCAGTCAACTTTTTCAATTATTAATTTAAGGCTCAGTTAACTTCACGGTTCATGATTTTTACACGCTTAATTAGGTAGAGTTATCATATAAATTGAACATAGTTTAGTTTTAGAATTAGATTAAATAATTTCCTGATGATGCTAAATGGTTAGCAAAACCTGCGTAGAGAACTTTCAAAAAGTGATTTGGTGTTTAGTGGTAAATCTCTTCGAGTTTAGGGTTTCATTCCGAAGGTTCTAATAGAAGAATTGATATTGTGTAGATATGTAAATAAAAGGAAATAACGTGAAATGCTGTTATATTATTTCTATTGTTAAAAAACCATTAAAGATGTTGCATATATGTGTTTTTTAGTATAACACGTATTCTAAAAGTGTCGTGATGTGATGCTCTCACGGATATTGTTTATAAGAATCTATCCCAATTGGAATGTCCACACTTGTTCAACGTTGCATGCGTTCTAGCGAAGGGAAAGAAGCATACCTCCTTCCTGTCCACATGTTTGCGTCAGTTTCATTCAACATTTCTGTTGAGTTCAGTAAAAAGAGTTTTTTTAAAACAGTAAAAAAAATATTTTGTAAGGTACCTACTTTTAACTGTGTAATTTTAGTTTCATGAATAAATCTGACAATGTCATGTTAGCTGGTATGACTGCTGCGGTGCTAGTTTTGATAAGACTACGGAAAAAAAGCGAAAAAAAAAGCAGAAAATCGGTATGGAGAAAGGAATATTTAAAAGTTCGAAATTTTGGGATACGAAGAGAGCTCGAACATGGAAACATTTTGTTTAGAAAATTGCACACGCATGTCGAAAGAGAACTTTAATGAACTCTTAAAACTGCGGAGCCACGGATTACCAAGAATGACATCTTTTTTCGACAAGCAGTGCCTCTGAAATAAAACTTGTTATGTCTTTAATATACAGATACAGATATAGATAGGAAAAAATATTTTTATTTATGTATTTTTGTATTTATGTATTAAGTACTCAGTATTTAATACAATGTTTAAATATATGTTTTTGTATGCTTTATATAATTATATGAAGTATTTGTAATAAATGTGTACTACAATTGTTTAGGGACCTGTATATTCCCATACCTTGGTAACGTTTTCATCATATAAAAATTGGTCTGACAATAATTTTTATAGAGTAAAAGCCATATAAGAGGGCGAAAACTTCACAACCTGAATATTGGCCGAATATTTCAACGTCGACCCAATACAACCGTCAATCGCCTAAAGACGCACGGTATGTTGGATGGAAATTGGCTGGATGGTGTAGCCATTGATGTGAGTATTCGCTCACACGAGCTAGAGCTAACCGTGTCCGGATTTTCAACGACTTGTTGCAGAGAAACAAGGAAATAGGATAGGATAGGAAAATCTTGTCAAATCAGATGAAAACGTCAAAAGAATAGTTTGCGATTCTCCGGGCCAAGCACGGATTTTTTAGACTATTTTTTCAGAATTGTATTCCAGATAACTGACAACAGTGACAAATTCCGGACAAAAATGGCAAAAAAAAAACAATTAACAGTGATGTTGTGATAACAACATTAACACTGATGTCTGTTTGGTCAAAAGTCATCAATGTCAAAAGATCGCGTAAAAAAACCCAAATTCTCGTCCATCAGGTCAACGGACATCCACTTGTCGAGGGCTGTAGTAAAATCTATTTCCAGTAAGGGATGGGATATGCTACCTCATCATCTTTAGTCATGTACCGAAGTTCCCACAAACTACCATTTCACCCGTTTATATGTTTTATGATCAGTTGGTGGCCGATGTCAAAGTAAACCTATTTGAATATTTTAGTGAGTAAGAAGAATCAAAATCAAAATTTTTAGAAAAAATATTATTACTTCGAGATACATTCCTAACGATTCAAATAATATTTTCCATAATAAAATGGTTAGTTTATATTTTATGTAGATAAATTAATTAGTTTTTCTTTAAACATTTTATCTTAATTTTTTTTTTTAATAAATTTAATTACTAATATAATTTGGTTAGATAAACCATAAGTCTAGATAATTATTGAAAGAATATTCGTGTTTTGAAAAGTAACAGAACAAAAATAAATTCAAGGTAATATAGTTTGATGCACAGTTAACAGGGCGACTAGAAATGATGAGAAAAAAGTGGACATTGTGATGCTGTACAAACCATATAATAAACTAAGAGAAGTTCTGGCTAATCGAAATGATAAAGTAGACAAATGTGAAAAATCGAGGATTTATGAAATTAGTTTGAATTGTTGAAATTGTGATCGAAGATAAAAATCTTGTGTTGCACAGCATGTACTCGAACATGACTACTCGAATATGGATATTAGTAATTTAAGACTTATTAATACTGTAAATAATAATAGGGCTTTGGGTACCTATGAAAGAATTCAATTAGAAAAATGTAAGAAAACTATAAACAGGAATAAAAGACCTATTCCATTCAGTAAATTTTCTCAATTACTAATGTAACTTAGTTAACTTCACGGTTCATGATTTTTACGTTTCATTCGGTATAATTGTCATACAAATAGAACATTGTCCAGTTTTAGAATTATATTCGATCTCCTGATGATGATGCCATTGTTAGCGGAACGCGCATCTAGAAATTTATAAAAGGATTTGGTGTTTAGTTAATAGTTTACTAATAAGTTTACTGATGAGTTTACTAATAAGTTTACTGATGAGTTTACTAATAAATGTCTTTATAATTGTCTAAAAAACCGCGAATAGTTATGCATTAACCCAACATATTTTCATAGTGTTGTATTTTCTTATGATTATCATTATAATTAAATAAATAAACATAAATGAAATAATTATATAATATTAAAATAAGCATCTTCGAAAAGTTCTGGAATATTCGATTATTTGAATTTTTTTCTATTTTTAGATTTTAAAACAGAATGTCCAATATTTATAATAATTATTTCAATTACTTTAAAATCTCCTCTATATGTATTTAAGTAAAGCGCAAATGGAGCTGCTTTGCGTTTTACGTAGAACGTGCCACATGCTACAAGTAGCTGTATTAATGGTTTACAAACTCTAATTATAAACATGAGAGTGACAGAGCCTGAAGCAACCGGTATATTTAATTTGCGCCTTTGTTAATAAGTAAGTAGATGAGCTGTGTTTATTAAAGAGAAAGGTTTCATGACGATCAAACGCAAATGGAGCATCTTATAGGTCTAATAAATTCAATTTATATAAAGCGAATTAGTGACTTTCTGCAGGCAAAGAGTCTGATATAGTTGAAATACATGTCGTTGCTTATTCTATTTAATAATATTTTCATATAATACAGGAAGTTGTTATTAAAAATAAGTTACTTTGGAATTTGTTTGCTACGTTTTGGATGCTTATATTCTATGTCTATTAAAACAAAAAAAAATCTAGTGACTATTTTCTGAAAATTTTATTATTTATGACTACTATTATCTATATTTATGACTATTTTAAATTCAGCAACTCACTTTTTAAATATGTAGGTTCGTTAAGTTCGATGCACAATGGAGAACATCTTAAAATCTAAATCAGTATTGAGGGACACAAATAAAGATATTCACAATAATGTCTATACCAATAGTATCATACAGGTTAGAAATGTGGCCTTTAAAAAAAGAAAGACAAACTATTTTTAAGTGTCTAGGAAAGGAAATACCGAGGAAAGTATATGGCCCCATCCAAATGGAAGGAGGATGGAGAATTAGAATAAATGAAGAACTAATAACAAACCTTAACAGTCTAGATATAGTGAAGGAAATAAGAACACATGGATAGAATGGACAGGGAAAGACCGACAAAGAAAATATTGGGAAGGAGCTTAGAGAGTTCAAGGCCGAAGGGAAGACCAAAGAAAAGGCGGGGGCAGGAAGCGAGAAACTATGAGGAATAACGGAATGGAGAGAAAGAAGTGGGCAAGGATAACGGGATGAGGAAGAAAGTATTGATAACTTAACCGGCACTAATAATTCTTAACCGCGATTATCAATCCAAAAATCCAAAAATTAATTTCAAATCTCTTTCAATTTTTATATGGAAATAGTATTTAATTAAGTGAAAGAGAAATAACTGAAATACTAACAATTGTTGGATACGGTGAAAGAAAACGCACTTATGCTACGTTTTGTTTGTCGTGTATTTAAGGAAGTAGATCCGAATAAAACCATCACTAAGCCAACAGTTTTAAAAATGGTGAAAAGATTCAATGATTCAGACAGCATTAAAGTCGCTCAAAATTAGGAAAACAAAAAACAAAAACTAATGACAAAAATTTCTTGAATGTTTCATTTGATGTAGTAGACAATGGTAAGGTTTCCGTGCGTGTTTTTCCATCATAACTTTGCAAAATTCAACTCTCCGATAAAAATCATCTTCACTTAATTCTTGTAGTATTTGTATTGTATTTTGTAACGATATTTTTTTAAATTATTTTTTGGACTGAGCGTTTACACATGTTATGATTTAAAGTTAATTGTTGCATGGAAACCTTACCATTGTCCACTACATCAAGTAAAATTTTTATTCATTTTCATCATTTTAGAATTATCGTCATTAGATTTTGTTTTTTGCCTACCCAATTTAGGAGGAGTTTAAATGCTGCCTGTATCATTGAATCTTTTCACCGTTTTGGAAACTGTTGACTTAGTGATGTTTCGGATGTATTTCATTAAATACTCCACAGACTTCGGCATAACTGTGTTTTTTTGTCACAGTATCCAACAATTGTTAGTATTTCAATTCTTTCTTTTTTAGTTATATACATATTATTGCCATATAAAAATTGACGTTAATAATTGTCAAGTGTAATCAAATACTTCATCTGTTATCCATTGATTCATTGCCTACTAAATGAAAAATATATTTACTCTAAAACAGACTGAAACACATTTTAAGTATTTTTTAAAATCTATTTAAAATTTTTTTTTCCAACAATACCAAATACAAGTTAGCCTTGAATTTCAAATATGAGACAAGAAAAAAAAAGGAAATATACCCAAAATGTGGTTAACATTTTCTGACATATATATGTATATATATATATATATATATATATATATATATATATATATATATATATATATATATATATATATATATATATATATATATATATGGTAATATCAGACGAGTCTCTCAATTTAAATATTTGGGTGAAATAATCATGGAAAACGGGTTGGAAAAAGCGGCCAATAAAGGTATATGTCAAAAAATGGAAACTTTATTGACACTTACATAAAATATTTACAACAAAAAATGCATATCTAAAAACATAAAACTGAGACATTACAACACAGTTATTAAGCCAAAATGTCTATATGGCGCAGAAACGCTCATTTTCAACAGAAAGAGAGATATCGAGGACATTGAACAGAAGAAAAGAAAAATTATAAGAAAAATCTTAGGCCCCAAATAAATAACTAGCACAACATACCCACTTTGAGAAAACCAAGAAATCAAACAATACACAGATATAAATAGCGATATGAGAAAAATAAGAGTTAAGGTTTTACAGACACATAAAACGGATGAATCCGACTAGGGTAACTAGAAAAATAGTTGAATTTTATGAAAATAGGAGTAGAGCTAAAATAGAAACAATTAAATGGATTGCTGCAATTAAGGAGGACCTAAGATCAGCAAATATTACACAAAGTGAAATTCAGGATAGAAACTGTTTCAGACACAAGGTTAACGTTTGGAAGGTTGGCCAGAGAGAAAAATGGAGAAAGGCCGGAACACCTTTGTCTGACGAAAGGAAACAAGCTCACAGTGAAAGAATGAAATCAGTATGGGCGCAAAGGAGGGCTAACAACAACTAACGCCTCTAATTGTACTTCGCGTGGTCCACCAGGGCGCATAATAATAATTATTATTATTATGTATTGATTGTATTAATAATAGTCATGTATTGTGCAAGGCAGGAGCGGATAGTCCGTTTGGTGAGTAGCGCCACCACCTTTACGAGCTGAGAGGAACGAGCAAAGGAACTTGCAATAAAACAGCAGCTGTTAAAAGAGAGAGTTCTATATTACAACTACAATCCCGAACCTATTCTCGAAATCAATAATAATAAGATCTATTGGGACCTTATTGTACTCACTGAGCGAAGACTGGATCACAACAGACTCTATATTATTACTGTGAATACATTATCTAAATGCGCTCTATTTATCGATGTGGCCATTCCTAATAACAATAATATATTAAAGAAGAAATAATGGGGCATGAAAAGTGTAGACATAGTTCCTATAATAATATCAAGAACGGGTGTTATTCCAAAGAGCCTGCCGAAGAACATAAAAACATTGGGTCTCAACGAGTAACTTTTCAAGCCCATGCAGAAAACAGCACTACTGGGAACAGGAACGTCAAATAATTCTAGTGTCACCTTACGACCCGATAACAGGGAAAGAGGCCCCACAGAGCTTAATCCTTCTGATATCTAAAATATCTGGGATAAATCAATATTCCCTTTAGAGGGAGTGCGAATGCCTTTAGGCTAAATCAATATAATATCAAATCTAATATATATATATATATATATATATATATATATATATATATATATATATATATATATATATATATATAGATATATAGATATATATATATATATATATATATATATATATATATATATATATATATATATATATATATATATATATATATATATTATTAATTAATTAGAATTTTTTGTCTATTCTAAAATTGTTCAATATTTTCGAAAAAATGTTTTAAACGTTTGCTATGCGATCGACCTGTCAGCTGCATACATATCTCGAATAACATGGATGCACTTTTCATTATGTTAAAATATGTAGAAAATAATGTAAATCTTTGATGGAAGGAAGTGTTAATGACAGCTTTCGCTTGTTTCAGTTTGGTGCTTTCTGTTTATCAAAATGTTAATGTAGTTACAATGATCAGTTAAAATTATTTAATTATATAGCGTATTTGGTAAATATTAATTTAATTAAGAAATGTTGAAATAGTTTTTTTTAATGAATTAAATTCTCAATAATCTTTTAATTGATACCAATACATATCCTATTTGAATTGTTTATAAATGATGGGACAAGTGTAACGTTATAATTTTGTTTTGACACTAGTTTTTTCGTTATATTTGTGACACTATATTAATGATAATATATTTGTGATAGTATATTTGTGACAGTAACTTTGTGACAGTATATGACATGTGACTTCTGATAAGTGAAGTAGAAGCAACAGCTAGAATATTAAAAAATCGAAATTGACTGGAAATGAAGGCATTGCGACAGAAATGATAAAAGCTTCCAGCGAACGTGGATTAATAATAATAAATCAAATATGCTGCAAGCAAGATATGGGATTGAGGAGTGTGGTCGTCAGAGTGGACACAACCAGTGTATCTCCATTATACAAGAAATGTTCTCAGAAATGTACTACTATAGAACAATTGCTCTTATTAGTCCTGTCAGTAAGATCATACTGTATATAATAACAGAACCACTGACACTTTATTTGCTCCCATAAATCCCTTAGGAGCAGTCTGGCTTTGTTTCAGGAAGGAGAACTAAAAACCTACTTTTGTTTTCCGGAGTAATGAAAAGCATTTGGCGCCATGAAGCGGAATCATATATGGGAAATACTTCTACTATATTTACATACGTATGAAACTGAAATATGAACACTACATGCTGCAGACGAAGTGAAGTCTTTGAAATCACATGCTATTCAAGTATGCTGCAAATTATTTGTGTAGTTAATTGAACCAGTGTATCCAGACAGCACAAAGTATTCTACAATTCGACGACGCATATTTACCTTGTTCGGCCACGTTATCCGGCGGGATCTCCGAATAGATATCGATCGAGTGGCTCGATACTTCTATGATGACCAGAACCTCGTTTCTTTTCTTTTTCTTTACAGAAAAGTCGTGCCAGAAAATGTTATGAAAGTCATTCCATTTCCGATTACTTGTCGCAAGCGTTCTCTATTTCTAACTTCTTTGATTGCATATTGCTGAACCAGTTGGGTCTATAATTTGGTCTATCCATATTTTTGGAGGTCTGCCATGGCATCTAGAACTCTTCATCCACTGCACCACCACTGTTTTTAGGTTACTGCAATCCCTGAGTTCAATGTGGCCGAATCTTAGTTTTCGTTCTTGTGGGTTCACCAATTTTTTGAATAACGGATGCGTTTGAACCCGCCTATGGCATCAAAGTTCAAAATAATCAATCAGCTTGAGGTATTGATTTTTAAGGGTCCATGTTTCATCGGGATATTGCAATACTGGAAAATTAAAGTATTTGTAGTGTATTGTAGTATTTGTTTAATTGTATTATGTCCATATCGTCCACATCTTCTGTAAATTTGTCATTTTATTGTTTGCCATTTTGCATATTCTGTAGACATGCTCTTTTCATCTTTTCTTACCGCTTTCATTCGACACTAAAGCCCCCAGATACATGAATTGGCTTAATAGCTTAAAATGCCCTATTTGACGCCGCCGTTGTTCTGAAGTCGATAATCATTATTTTTAAGTACTGCTTAAATCGTTGTGGCGTGTTCATATATTTTTTACTTTTTTTGGATTTCGCGCCACGATCTAAAACTCACAAAAAATATCAAGGATATCCGTTCTTATGTAAATAAAATAATCACTGGGTAAAAAACAAAACGGAGACAAATTTCTCAGTGATTTTTTTTCTGTAATAAATTTGCCTAAGGAAAAAAAAATAAAAAAAGGAAGGTCTTCTCTTTCCATTTTCGAATCTAAAAATAATTTATATTAATTTCTATATAATACTCTAATGGATAGTAAGTAAATATATATCGTATATGTCAATGATACTTACATTAAACTTGAAGATATTTACCACTAAACACCGAATCACTTTTTTTGAACTACTCGACGCTATCGAGTTTCGCTAACCATGTTAGCATCATCAGGAGATGATTTAATCTTAATCTCTGGTAAGCGAAACTTGCGTCGAGCAGTTCAAAAAAAGTGATTTGGTGTTTAGTAGTAAATCTCTTCAAGTTTAGTATTTCACACCAAAGGTTCCAATAGAAGAATTGATACTTACATTGACAATAATATTTTTTACTGCCAGTGATATACTATCAAAAAATTATATAGATGTGGCTGTGTGATTGTTGTATATTGAAATAATTAAACGATTTTAATTGTATTCTTTAGAATCGGGAACCACATTGAATTTAAATCTACCGAAGGTATAGCAATACAGTTATTTTTATTTAAATTATAGCAGTTTCTTTTAACCTTCTGTATTTAGTTACCGATTCCTTTAATATCCATTTAGAATTATTTCAATTGATTTTATGTTCTGATTCCTATGCGTGTTGGCAAATATTTCTTTTGAGTTTCAGATGGTAGCGAGAAACCCAAAAAAAGAAGAAATATATTATTTTTGTTTCCTCTTCGTTTATTGCTAGTTTGTAGAGATAGCTTTAATGCTCTATTTTTTTGATTATAAAGTTATATAAGTTAGTTATTTTAATGGCGCTAATACCGACATCACCCATTGAATCACCGAGGGCTCCACGTATGATATATAGTATTCACTGTAAATATTCAATAGAATTGACGATGGTTCCTTTATTGACGCAAAGCTAATCGGACATTTGGTCTTCAATTTTCACCACTGCTTTGTTTTTTATGTATAGATGATAAATCAGTCAGGCGATCGGATATACTGATTTCTTGCTGAATTTGCCATATTTTCTCCTATTTTAGACTGGGTTTGAGTGCCTAAAATGGAAGAGATTTTCTTATAATCAAGAAAGCACAAGTAGCAGAAGTCGTAGTCCGGTATTATCTCGTTTAAAATTTGTAAAAAGCACCATCTAGTGCCGTAAGCCTGAACTATTTAATTGTACGAATAAATGAAAACAAGTTGGCGACTGGCCGGCTTCGTGAGGCAAAAATAATTAAAAAGATTTTTTTTTCCACAGTTTTCATTTCATCGGCAAAAATTGGCATTACAGGTTTATGAAAGACCATCTTACTTAGTCTTTGCGTGTATAATTTTTTTAATAATATTTTTAATAAATATGAAGAAACACTAGAAAAATATAAGGTTACTGCTGATTAAATATATAATATGGATAAAACTGTATTATCCACCGTTCACAAACCTTTTAAAGTTATGGCTCAAAAAGGCAAACACCAAGTGGGTTCAATTACAAGAGGAGGAAGGGGTCTAACAACGACAGGCTTATATACGATGAATGCAGCAGGCAAATTCATACCACTCATATTGATATTTAAGCACAGAAAAAAAAACGAGCTCCGCTAGGCACAGTATATAGATGCTCGAAAAATAGTTGGATAACTTCAGAACTTTTTGCGGAATGGTTGCAACATTTTATTCAGTGCACAAGATAAGAAAAAAGTGAGCAAAAACAAACATTTACTGTTAGTGGATGGTTATAGCACACATACCAAAAATTTAGAAGCTATCCAGATGGCTCGCGCTTGTGATATAATAATGTTAAATTTTCCTGCTCACACAACACATCGCCTACAACCGTTGGACAGATCGTTTTTTAAATTGATGAAAAAGAGTTACAATGAAGCGGCTTTATGGCTATGCTCAAATCTTGGTAGAGTCATACAACATGTTAACGTTTCAGAGCTGCTTGGTAAATCGTACCCTAGATCGGTTCATGTGTATATAGCGCTAAATGGTTTTATTCCGTAATTCGTTTATTTCCATAACAAAATTAATTACAGTAAAAATCAAGTATTGGCCATAGTTAGCTATTACATTTTCCTATCTTTCTGTTAAAAAATGGATACCGCATTCATTAAGCCAAATTTTCACTTTTTCGTAAGAATGTAAGTGTTGTTCTGAAAGTCCGTGGTGTATCGATCAAAATAAGTGGTAGTCCGAAGAGGCTAAGTCCGGTGAATACGGCGGGTGGGATAGGATGTCCTATTTAACTTTTTCCAAATAGTTTTTTGTACATTTTGCAACATGGGGCCGAGCATTATCATGTTGAAAAATCATGTCTTTGTCTTTGGCTAGTCGTTTTTCCTTCAATGCTCGGTTCAATTTTCCTCGATACCCTCATCAATTGATGAGGGTATCGATCGCCAGCAATCATCAGGTTTCAGCAGTTCGTAATACATATCTTAGTACACAGCTTGCACAGCATACACAGCTTGCGCACTGGTTGCGATGTTGAAACTGCCCTGGGACTACTTATGATTTTTTGCGCTTTGGATTGTCCAAACAGACTCACTTTCCATCACCTGTCACAACTCGATGCAAAAAATCTTTTATTTTCTGTCTGGCAAGCAAAATTTTACAAGTTTGCGTTTCAATGTCTCTCCTTCAATTCATATGGAACCTATTTTCCTTCCTTCTGGATGTTTCCCAATACGTGTAGACATTCGGAAATGGTGGTTTGGGAAACATTCAATGCTTTTGCCAATTGTTTCAACATATGCGTTAAATTTTCATCAAATAATGCTTGCAAATTTGCACCTTCAAACTTTTTCGGCTGGACTGCCCTGGACGCTCCTTGTCTTTTATACCAAAATCAGCACTTTTCAAGCTTTTTTTGGGTTAAAGGATGTTCACCATAAGCTTCATTCAACCAGCAATTTTGAATAGCCGTTTCCTTCAAATGAAAGAAGGTAATAACCTTTTTTAAGTTTAATAAACTTCTTCGCAAAATGTCTTTTTCTGGTACATAATTCGATATATTCGAAGCAACGAAAAACTATGTTATTTTGCAAAATGACAATTAATTGCGGACTGGCATTTGAAGGCATATACTTACTCTCCAAAATGATATAGACGTCATTAGAAAAATCGACCTATTACTTCACAACAAAAAAATAAACACACTTTGCCACATTTTGTATAGTTGCGTGCAGAAACATAAACATAAACAAGCGAAAAGTGAATTAATTTTTATAATGTACAAATGGAGTATACTTTCAGTCTAATCCAAATATGTAGACTGGGTTTTACCCTTTTTTTTGTTCCCCCGTATATACTTATATAAAAACCTAAAATTATAATCTATTTTTGGAACCTACAATGAGTTTTCTTGCGAATACATTACTTTGAAAAGGACACATAGGACACCTTAGTGCTTACCTTTCCTTTGTTGGGAAAATGCGATTTTATATGGGAAACACTTTCCCTTTTTCACGCGTAATTTTATTAATTCAGTTATCTCTCAAATTGGTAACAATTCTCTGAAGGATCTCATATATATATATATATATATATATATATATATATATATATATATATATATATATATATATATATATATATATATATATCTGAACATCTTCAAAATAACATAATGAATAAATATATGTACGGGACGAAATATGTAATATGGAATGACAGTAGTTTATTTTAAGTTACTGTGAATTAATTATGCTTTATAATATCGTGCATTAAACATAGGGTTTATACAATATCACATTCTGTAAAAATATTATAATTTAAATATATTATAAGAACCAACAATAGCAAACAATAAATTATTTAAGAGTAAAGTAAGTGTAAGTGTTCATCCTACAAATGTGAATACTACAAAGTCCTTAGGATATAATTAATTTTCTCTTGTGATGCATTTATTTTAAAATATATTTAGGTGAAGTAAAAGTAAAGTGTTTGGGTTAGAGGCGCATCAGCAACTAGGCTATTTAGCGACTGGACCTACAGCTTAACGTGAGTTCCGAACCACGGTCATCAGCTTCCGACAAACCCAGGCCAGCACCCCCCTCGGACTATAATCCCTTGGTTATGTGCCTACCCATAAGTCTATCAGGAAACCTACCGACTGGCGAGTGACCAACGTAGAACACTTCTCAGAAGGCATCCGGCCTTACCCAGCCTTTAACTGGCGTGACTGAGGGGTAATTCATAGTCGGATTTTACACTCTTGCCTAGAAACAATCACAAACATTTAGGAAAGATAAACGGACAGAAGAAAGAAAAATAACCATCCGAGCGCTGGAATCGAACCAGCTATCGCTCCAGCGCGGATTCGGCAAAGCAGGCGCTCTTACCGCCGCACCAACGCGACCGGCTATTTAGGTGACATATACGAGGTTTGGAAATAAGGCAGTAAGACTAATGGCATAGCGTTCCATCTGGCAACACTGTTAGCTTTCCCTTTGTAGGGGAGACAGGTCAATATCTGATGTGTTCTTGTTGAACTTGTCTTGTTTGCCAGTTTGAACTGGCTAGAGTGACTTGGTGGACCGATTCCAACATTTTTGGAGTGATCATAATAAGTAATATAATGGAGAAGAAACAAGTATAATACTCATCTTAGTTATTTGAATCACCCTGCAAATATGACATATCATAAAAACTGAACGGATTTTGCTTCTTAAAAGTTTCTGTAAGGAACTGCTAAATAACGGGTGTCTCAGAATGTTTATATATATATATATATATATATATATATATATATATATATATATATATATATATATATATATATATATATATATATATATATATATATATATATATGTAGGTATATATATTTCACCTAAAAAGTATCTGATTTTTAACGCTATCCTGACATATTTGTGGTTTTGATAAAGCTGTTAATTGTTTGGTGAGCTCATGGTATTACCTCATGCACTACGTCATTTCAGATACTATGAGAAAACGGTCGAGCTAGATGGTCTTAACAACAGCTTACAGGCGCTGGTTTAAGGAACAGAAATGCACAAGTACGAGGTGCCGGTCGATCTAGAAGTATCCAAGACTGTGACAAATGGCATCATTGTCTTCTTTTTCTATCTTATATCTTCTTGTTTGCATTGACAAGAACACGATCATGTACCTTTTGTTGTAGATAAAGCTGGGGTTATTTCGAGGATGGTTATAAATTGATATTTACTTGTAATAGGGATGTGTGCTTATAGTCTTTATTGAGGAGTTATAGCGCATTACAAGACTTCATTACGAGCTAAAATTGAATCGTACTTGAGGGAACACTATTTGCTTTAGGGACAAACAATGGCGGCTCGTGAGTTTTTAAAGTGGGAAGGCATAGAAGAAAATAGTGCTGCTGAAGAATTTGTTATGCTTTCCTCTTTTCTCCTTTTTACTTTTCGTGCTATTGAAATCCTACACAGTAGGTGAACCAGGAATTTTTATTTAATATTTTTTTAAATATTTTTTATTTAAAAAGTACTATTCAGTGTGTACACACGTAACAAATCCCAAATCAAAACAAGTATTCATGAGGCGAATAAAATACGCGTCGCGAGACATATCAAACGCTCCGTGTCCGTCAAATCAGCATTTAAAACTAATTACTGAAACCCCCGAATTTTGCCAACCAACAAAACATGTAACGCCAACGACGAGATAAGATGACATAGCGTACGGTCGCTGGAGGTAAACGTCCGACCAACGATGTAAAAATAGTGGTGAGAGGCTGGAATTTTTATCCGCATTATTTGGTGTGATCACTTTCTTCTACATTTGGAGATTTTAATTTTTAATAATATCTTAAAATGAGTTAAAGGAAAGGAACTGAACGGAAATAATATATGGTGTTTTGCTCTGAAAAATAGTTTACTGTGATAAATGCTGGAGGGGCGGCGCCCCAACGCCCTCCATCACGAGCCGCCACTGGGGGCAAATCTAGACTGCATTTAAGTGGTCATGATGGACATAGAAGGATCTGAGTTTTTGGGGCTGAAAAGCTCAACATAATTATTCTATTAGAACGGCATATAACTCACATTTCAAGAATAATGTATTCTTGGAAAGTAAGTCACATCTACGAGGATTGCTGTTTATTTATCTAAAATTAGCAACAATAGTGTTGCTAGGGGCCATCTGACATATACATCATAAAGTTTGATGTTGTTGACTGTATATGTACTCAGAACATTTTGTCATACGGACGCTATTTCTGCTGTTTAGTGACTTGAAAATTTGTCAAAAAATGGGATTAACTCGTGAGAATTTTTGTGCGACGATTTACTATGACTTTCGACGGGGATTATCTCAACAACAGTGTATCCATCAATTCACTTCGACCCTTGGCGATGAAGCACACCATCTAAAATTACTGTAGATTAATGGTTTAGTGAATTCAATCGTGGCCGTTGTTCGCTCATGGACGAATTTAAAAAAAAGTTGTCCAAAATGGATTGTTGTGTTAGAAAACATCGCTACTGTGCGCCAACTAATAAAGCTAGATCATCATGTGACAAATCCTGAGATTGAGACATCCCTAGGCATTAGCATGATAAGCATACACAAAAATTAACATGAATATTTAGACGTGAAAAATATTTGAGTGCGTTGGATTCCGCATAATTTGATAATCGCTCAAAAAAGGCCCGTCTCGATGGGTGCAACGAAATGCTCAAAAAATACAATTGTGGTGCGTCAAAAATACAGCAGACAATGATGTAGACAGTAGATGACCTATCGAATTGATAGGTCATCTACCGTACAATCCTGATTTAGCACCCAATGTTGGCACCCAATCAAATTCTTTTTGTTATTCTTCGTAAAGAATAAACTACGTAATTAAGAATTTTCGACGCCAGAAGAAGCGTTCATAATGCATGTTTTGGAGATACTTCAATCGGAATGGAAAAAGTTTTATGAAAATTTGTTCAAAAGTATGCAAAAGTGTATCGATCTTCGTGGAGAATATTTTGAAAAACATTAAAACCATTTTCAGTGATAAATTTTTGTTTTTATTTATTATTCTGGGTACATAAATAGCAGCCCTCGTAGTAACCATGAAATACAAGAAAGAAAGAAAGGGTTAAAATTCAACTTGTTATGGAACTAATATACTGTAGCACGTCGAGTGGTCTTATCTGTAAATTCGTCCAAACCTCAAATTTCAACGAAATTAGGCCTGACGTTAAATAATGCAATTTTTAGTAAAATTTCTCAATTGTTTTATTATTGCATATACAAGGTGACACAAAAAAACGAGATGATTTTAACAATCCAATAAAACCAAGAGTGATGGAAGAAAAAAGTTATTTATAGTAATTGAAAGTAATTTTTAAAAATTACGTCCTTTAGATGACGTCCTCCTATACAATGAGTTTCCTCACTGACCGCTGCAACCTCTCAGCTGGGATACAGTGGATTTCATCCTGAATTTTCTGTTTTAACTCATTTATAGTTCTTGGTCGAGACGTGTACACTTTACTCTTCAGCTAACCCCTCAAGAAAAAATCACAAATGGACAAATCTGGCGATCTAAGGAATCAGGGAACGTTACCTGATCTTGAGATCACACGGTTACCGAAAACTTATCGCACAGCTTTTATTGATTGCCGTGCAGTGTGTGATGTTGCTCCATCCTATTGAAACCTGGTTTCTTGAACATGTGAAAAATCTCCAGGAAACGATCCGCATTGACAGTTACTGTGATCCCCTGTTCATTTAAAAAAAAAATAAGGTCCGATGATTCCATATAATGAAACAGCACACCATACTGTCACCTTACTAGCGTGTAAAGGGCGCTCATGAACTTCATTAGGATTTGTGTCTGTCCATTAACGGTAGTTCTGCTTATTCACGTGACCTGCGAGATAAAAATGGGCCTCATCTGACATCCACGACTTGCTTAGAAATGCATCGTCATTGTTTATGTTTGTTATCATTTGTTGACAGAATTCTAATCGCAACTAGTAATCGTTTTCCTTCAGTTGTTGTACTATCTGCAGCTTGTATGGATGAAATTTCAAATTTAAATGAAGAATTCTGCGAACACCCTCCCGGGACATTTCAACCGCAGCTGCTTGCTCACGAATTGAACGCCGTGGGCCCCGTAAGACAGACTCGTATACAACATCAATGTTCTGTGGAGTACGAGCACTTCTTGGTCGTCTTGTTGGTTTCTTCTTTAAGACAGATCCGGTCTCTTCAAAGTTATTAATACAACTTTTTATTGTGTATTTTCTTGGGATGACACCATGATGTCCTAAGTTGTAAAGACGTCGGAACTCCCTCTGCGCAGTTTAAAAACTATCACTGTTTTTATAAAACATTTTTATGGCTAACGCTGTGGCCTATTCCACAGCAAAATAGCAAAGTGTTTACTTGCTCCAGGTTACTGTCCCCAGTGTTTCCATCTGCTCATGGCTACCACTACGCATTTCAAAAATTTCCGTTATTCTGTGTCATCCTATTCTATTACGGGGTACACTAATAATAATACTATCATGGGGTACACAAAAGTGATAAAATTAATAAATTATTCAATAACATATGTTTTTTTAATGCTGTATCAAATTTTTCTTCTTATATTTTGACGGATCGATGTTAGGTGGATATCATGAATTTGATCTCATTTTTACTGCTGTATCATCATAACATAAACGTTTAGGAGAATTATATAAAAACAAAAACTTAATAAATACAGAGACTTAAATAAAGTTATTTTGTTAGTTGGATTGTAATTTAACCGATAATAATGATAATGGCTTTTTTTGCATCACGAAGTGAAACAACACGAAATATTATGGAATATGATGGTTAAATCTAATAAAAACAATAATTACTAATACATACAATCAATAAACTTTTGTTCAATTCGATAGCAAAAATGATCAATATACTAGTTCGGTTATTTACGACAAATCTCGCAAAACAATCAAACAAACAAAACTGGAACGTAAAACTCTGTAAATTCCCGCATTATCATAAATCTTAGCCAGATATTCGTTTTGTTTTGCTTGGGAGCCAGCTCGATGTTCCGGAATGTCTCTATAAAAGGAGTTACGACATTTTCTTTTACAAGGGCGAAGAACAGAACTGAAATAAATCGAAGAATTCGTAGGAGTAGCGAAGGGGGCCATCAAGAACACGCTGAGTATTTTGAAAAATTCGATAATGTACTGAACTGAGTGTTTTTTAAAGAATTGTACAAATATTTACTTTAACAATACAGTGTGTAATATAAATAAAATCTTTTTTTTGGATTATATTAAGTAGGTAATTAATAGAAAACTAATGCTGATTATCTTTGACTCAAAATATCATTTTTATGTATTTTTCATATTGAACAGCTTTGCTCAAGCATATATATATATATATATATATATATATATATATATATATATATATATATATATATATATAGAGTACCTTTTATTGAAGGAATTTAAATTGAGATTTTTCCATAAACTATTTAATCAAATTAGCATGAATGGTGAAAGAAAAACAAACATTTAGGATTATAGGGGCATCAGCAACTGTGGTTATATAGGGGAAGGTGTGGTAAGACGGGGAAGTGAGTTAAGATAGGGATCCACATTATTTTGATGTTCCCAATGAGCTTCGATGGTACTACTAAATCTTTCCACAAATGTATTCAGTGTCGAGAGGTGCATTTTACGATTCAGTAAGCAAAAATATTGTTATTTAGAATGTTATCTAATTTTCTAAACATATGAGAAGCGTGTCTGTTCTTAATATATGTTTTACTATTAGTGTGTTATAAACTTACCGCAAACTATGCTCTATTTATTAAAATATAACCGTAGTGTTGTGCCATTTTGATAGAAATTATCAAAGAAAAACAAATAGAAGCGAATGGCCAGAAGAGGTAATAGCAAAGGCGATTCAAGACGTGTTAGATGGAAAAGATGTTATAAATTAGCTAATTTGGTTTTACGGCGTTCTTTAAACCACTTTAGAATGCAAAGTGAATTAGCCAGGCAGAACGACAACCAAATTTCCAAAGTCAAAGTTTCTTTAGGCCCCATCCAAACTACTTTCACCCAAGAGAAATAAGAAGAACTTGTTGCCTATTTAAAGCAGATGGAGAGTCGTCTGTTTGGTTTGACAACTTTGGAACTACAAACGTTGGCCTGTCAGTTAGCTGTCCGCAATAACAAACACCACAAATTCAACGAACATAAATGGTTTTTGCATAGTCACCCTGATTTGAGTTTCAGAACGCCGGAAAATACTTCCGCAGCTCGAGCTGCTGGTTTCAACAAGGTCTCTGGAGGAAAAATCTTTGAAATTTATAACTGTGAAAAAACCGGGGTCTATTGTACACGAAACAAGATAACAAATGATTGTTACAGTGGAGAAAAAAACAAGTAGGAGCGTTGTCTGCTGAGTGAGGTACAACTGTGATCGTTGAAGTTTGCTTTAATGGTGCAGGTACTTATAAGCCCCCATGTTCATTTTTCCAAGAAAAAAAAAGAATGAAGCTTGAACTTTTAACGGGTGCTCCGCCAAATGCTATGGAGAATGTTCAGATTCTGGATGGTTAACTGCGGATATTTTATTGAATTGTCTAAAAAAGTTTATTGAATTCAAAATTCGCTTCAAAAAGAAGTCCTGTGTTGCTTCTTTTAGACGGTTATGTCACGCACGTGTGTACGTTATTAATTATGTGTATAATTTGGAACTTAGGATGAAGCTAGTAAAAACGAAGTGATAATAATATGCTTTCTTCCTCACACAACCCACAAATTGCAACTTGGAGATATGTGATTTATGCTACCACTGAGCACTTTTTACGACCAATTTGTTATGGTGTGGTTAAGATCGCATCCAGGACAAGTGGTAACACAGTTTCAAATAGCAGTGATAATGACAACAACTTGGAACGCATTTAAAGTTTGTTTAACAACGGTGAACCATTAGAGTCTAGCTGGTCATTTAGCAAAATACTTAATTTTTTTCTTTTATTAATTTCTAGGCTCTCTAAAAGATTTAATTTTTTGGATTTATTCTCATTATGTAACATTTTAAAATTATCATAGAAAATATGCTTTTCTAACATTATATATGCTACCACTTAATGTGTTCAGTTAAATTTAACTTTTTTACTTGTTTGCTTTAAAAGGTAACTGATAAATAAATACATATTACTCTAAAAATACAATATGTATCATTAGTTTTGAATCTGCGAATAAAGAAATTTTAAGCCGCGAATACAAAAAGTGGTCCGTGAACAAATAGGTTTGACTGAAAGAGATAGGGGATTGTGAAATTTGATTAACAGAAAGGGCATTATACTTTTACATTGAGAATGTGAAATATAATTAATAGAAATAGTCGGAAAAAATAGTGGAAATTTAGTGGAAATCAGACAAATTATTTTGACTACTTTTTTCCTTAAGTAGTACCTGGAATTGCGTAAAACAGAAATATTTTATTAACTACTAGAGTAGGCGGTAAAAACTGGTACTAGGTGGCAAAATATTGGTCAAAATGACACAAAAATTATTTAAAAAATTTAATAAAAATAGAGGATTTTTCAAATTGAACGGGTTTTTTTTTAATTCTCGAATAAAACACAGACTGCGTTGATTTCAAAAAACTTTTTATGGATAACTGAATCATAGTGTTTGACAATTAAACACGAAAGACAATATCTGCCCAATGACCACTTCTCACACAGACGCGGAGCAGAGCTCTTTTGTCAAAATGTTGGATGACATTTTGGCACAACCGTGGCTTTTCTCACTAATGACTCGAATAATTTTATCCTTTAGTTCAGGAATCGATTGTAGATTATTCTTATAGATATGATTTTTCACTTTTTTTTTATTTTCTAATTCTGTCGTATATACATTACAGATTGTGACTAGATTAAATATATCTAACTAGCAATATTTTTCTATGATCTAAACTAAAACTAAAACTTATCTTAATCTTAGTCTGTTTGGTAGATACATGTCCAGCGACGTGCTCCACAATAAACTAATCATTCTTTTTATGTGATTGACACACGCACAGAATAAATTCCGGGTACCCTTCATTGTCACTGCATTAATTCGAACGATTTCAGTCTCTTCAGCCGCCGAATAACTCCATTGTTGTAGAGTAATGAGATCACTTCGATATTTTAATGGCTTTTCAACCACTTTTGGTATTTGATTGCAAACCCCTTGATCTCATCTTCGACCATAGGTACTTTCAGGTCTCCGCGGATGTCTTTATTTCGGATGTACCACGGAGCATTGACAATACTGCGAAGTACTTTATTTTGGAACGTCTGAATTACTTTTATAATAGATTTCTTGGTGCATCCCCAAAGTTGGATGCCCTAAGTCCATATAGGCTTCAGAATTTGCTTATAAAGAAGCAGTTTATTATGTATTGACAACACAGAGTGGCGCCCTAGTAGCAATACATTTTTTTGAATTTGAGACCGAGTTGCTCACGTTTCTTCTTCACATGCATTTTCCATCTTAGCTTGGCATCCAGAGTCATACCCAGATACTTTGCTTCGTTGGCATGTGGAATTCTATTCTTGTTGACTATCACTGGTATATAGCTAAATTTCCTGTTGGTAAAATTGACATGGGTCGACTTCGTCTCGTTTAATTTAAAACGCCATTTCTTTTTCAATTGGTGACATTGTTGACAGCTGTTTGGAGATTGTTTGTAGCTGAATTAATTTCATTTCCAATAGCGAGTAAAGCAGTATGATCGGCGAATGTTACCGCCACTACTCCACTGGTCTGCGGGATATCGCCGGTGAACAGCAATTAAAGGACAGGTCCTTTTTAAGGTCTAAATATTCTTCACCATGCTTGACTCTAAAGTGACGGTCAGTAATGTCTGAATGAAGAATTTGGCTCATTTGTCGTGGTAGATATTTTTTCAGCTTGTATTGGAGGTCCTGGTGCCACACTCTGTAGAATGCTTGGGCCACATCGAGGAATATCGTTGCACAATATCTCTTCTAGTGCTCTCTTGATTACATCAGTGATTCGATATACTTGATCTATTGTTGAGTGCTTATTGCGGAATCTAAATTGATGCATTGGAATAATATGCTTCTCCTCTATAATGGGTTTGAGGCGTTGTAGGAGCAACTTTTCAAACAACTTGGATAAAATCGGCAACAAGGATATTGGGTGATATGATGTTTTGTTTTCAGGTATTTTGTCTGGTTTCAGAATCATTATAACTTCAGCAGTCTTCCATTGCACTGGCACGTACCTGATCCGTAAGACAGCGTTAAAAAGATGAGCCAGTTTCATAACAGCTTTACGTGGTAACCCCCTGAGCATTTGCACTGTTATTAGGTCATAACCTGGGGCTTTCTTTGGATTAAGATGTTTGTCAATGGTTGTGACAATCTCTGCTGTGGTGATTAGTTTAATTGACATGCCACCTCTATTGCTAATATGCGGGATTTCCGCTTTTGCTTTTGTTTGATTTTACCGCTTCTCGTAGTTTTTCCCAACATATCTACACATCGTGGTGTTTTGAAGCACTTATTTTGGGTGTGCCCATAACTTTGGCATATTTTGCATTGTGGGATCAAAGCAGATCGTTTTTGTAGAGGTTCGATATTTACTTCCATTCCCAAAATGGTTTTAATCTCATATATTCTCTTGATGTCCTCTTCTTTATGGAAAATTAGTATGAGGATAGGGAAGCGTCTCCCTATTGTGGGAGAGTTGGTGACTGTCTCTCCCCTTTTTTATCTTTTTATGATGTTTACCACATCTTCGATTAAGAAGTTTTTACTTGTTAGGTCATTTCACCAATTTTTTCTGTACATGGGGGATCAATACCTTTTGCTAATACTTTGACCGGCCTGGTGTTTTTATCCCCCTTATGTGTAATGTTCTATTCCTGATTGTCTCAGGTAATATTTCTGTGTGTGATAGTCTTGGCCGGTCGGTAGGTACATTTACTTTATGTGATGTTACATTATGCATTATCGCAATAATGTCTTCATATACTTTAATGTCAAGTATATTTATTGGAGATGGTAGTGTTTTTTCTTCGATTCCGACATCTTTGACGTTTCCGCTATTTGTGGTGGAGAGGTTTCAGGTGGGGAGTTTGCTTTTGGTTTTTTGCTACCTCTTCTTTTCTGTACAATTCGCTCCATTTCTTTCGCTAGATCTTTATCATCAATATGATATTTGACCGGTTTTATATTTCGTTGTTCGCTTGCTTTCAGTAGCAAATCAACTTTTTTCTGTAGTTCTCCAAACTTTGTGTTATTGGAATAAATTCGGACAAAGAGACTGTATAGTCCCCGTATGTTGAATTGGTTACATCACAGCTAGTACAGTGGCCAACAACAATATTTTCGGATTGTATCGCTTTAATATTGATGAACGTCCCTGTAAACAGTTTCTTTTTACACATTTTTTCGCCGATACTGGCGTTCCGTTTATAGCCACACTCACGCACTATCCAGGCTCGGAGCGAACAAAATTCGACCTTGTACGTCGAAAGCAAAGCGAGTACTACGAGATTTTTCACGTAACCCCAAAAAAAATAGTCGC
Source organism: Cosmopolites sordidus (assembly GCA_031761425.1). Classification (NCBI taxonomy): domain Eukaryota; kingdom Metazoa; phylum Arthropoda; class Insecta; order Coleoptera; family Curculionidae; genus Cosmopolites; species Cosmopolites sordidus. Next base: position 585,824 of record JARFXV010000629.1, on the reverse strand, counting down.
AACAGCGTCAAATAACATGATCTTGTTGACCAATTAATATCACCGTTTCTTGCAAAAACTCGTCCAAGAAATTGTTCTCTCAATAAATCAGTTGCTTCATTACCAGAGTGAGGTGTAACACCTTCCTGTTGGAACCACATATTCTCCAGATCAATATTATTCAATTCAGCCCACAAAAATTCAGTTATCATCTCACGATATCGAACAACATTAACAGTTACAGATTTACAGCAGCATTCTGAAAGAAATATCACCCAATTATACCTCCTGACTATAATGCACACCAAACAGTGACTCGTTTAGGATGTGAAGAGTTTTCATGAATTAATTGTGGATTTTCCTCACCTCAAATGTAGCCATTTTGATTATTAACATAGCCACCAATTTCAAAATGTGTCTGATCTGAATAGATGTTTTATTATGAAACATTATCTGTTCTTTGGCTTAATTGACAAATGCACGATGTTTTTAATGATCCAGTGGCTTTGGTTCATGTATTATTTAAACCTTATATGTATTCAGAGTTAAATCCTTTCGTAAAATGCACCATGTTGTGGGTTTACTGAGTCCGAATTGTTGGGAACGTCGACTAATGGAAATTTCTGGGTCTTCAGCAAGACTTTTACGTACCAAATCAATATGCACTTGTGAACACCCACTATGACTATATATTGCTCTTCTTTTATCTTTCACCGAACTAGAGTCTGGAAATTTTTGAACAATTCGATTGAGAGTGCTTTCAGATGGACGATTGTGCAAACCGTAAATATCACGTAATTTTCTATAATCATTTATCTCTAAACACCCATTTTCATATAATAATTTAACAATTTGTTGTACAATACAATACGTCGTTGTATTGTGCACGACTCCATATTTATAAATGTTATACATTACACTTCTAAAATAAGGTTAGACCTAGGCAAATTCACAACGCTATCTGTGTTTTATTCAAGAATTACGAAAAAACTGCTCGATTTGATATATCCGTTACATATATTACAACCTAATAGAACCTAATACATCCTGGTTTGTTTAGACGCTCGTTTCTTACATAAGCTTCAATTTTATACTGGAATCTTAAAATAGTAAATTTTTTATTCCAATACATAATAATGGTGGCTAATAATGAATTACATTCTGAAGATACTATCAAGATTAGCAAAAAATGCATGTCAAGAGACCCGTATTGATTTGGTCTATTGTCAAAAATTTGTCGTAAATGTATGCCCATTTTTTAACCCCTTAATTAGTATCAGGTTATCCAAAAATTTTACAGGGATTTTCTATTAATTGCTTTTTTTTTGTGTTTGTAAACAAAAAACTGTGATGGAATATTATTAATATATTTATTTGCCTATTATTTATTCTTATGGCATTTACAGTGCCACAGCAGAGCTTTTGCCCAGATTCACTTTGATTTTGATTTCCGTTAGTAACGTTGATTGAAATTAAAAATGCTGGTCGATGAATGCTAGCCCGCCGATTCAGAACAAACACAATAAATAATCTACAATACATACAGTACAATAAATAATCTTCTGCTCTTACGGGGCCAACACAGCAAAATACACTTGACCGGTGCATTTCCTTACCAATCCAGTCTTATTCAAATTCTAAAATAATTACTCCAGAAATAGCGAGACCATTTCCGATAGCGCCTCCAGTGCTTTCGAGCGCGTGGGGTGCTTTGTATCATATTTTCATACTTTACTTATAGAAACGGTACTGATGCAATATTTATAATAACTGACATCGAGCACCCCACGCTTTTTTCACAATGGCACATTAATTTTCTCGTTCATTACTTTATTCTTATACTAAAAATTATTTTTTACTTTTTAGTTAGGTTTACCATTAAAGCGTGTTTTTTAGTTTTTTTTTAACTATAATTTATTCTTTACATTAAGTACTAGTAGGAACTTCATCTTGTGATATTTCAATTAATAAATTCGTGATTATAGCTTAAAATGTTTTTTCCTTTCCCCAAAAAATGATTAACTCTCTCCAGCCCCCGGTTCAACTGTCCCTGATTGTAAGGTGATTTGACTTATACTCCATTTTTTATTAAAATCTCTATATCTCTTTTACAGTATACTGATCAAATCTCTAAACCTTATTTATAAAAAATGGTGATATTTTAAATAAAAAGTTCAAGTCTCCCGGACTGCATAATAGACTGCATAATAGACTAAAATATTATTTATATAAATTATTTGAGTTTCTTTTTGTATTAAAAAATTCCTACGAACTTTCCGGACTCTGTACATAAGTAATGTCTGAATGATTGTGGTGTGTTCATATATTTTTTTTTTTTGGGTTTTTCGCCACGATCTAAAACTCAAAAAATATCAAAATATCTGTTATTATTTAAATAAATAACAATGTACCGATAGTGATATACTACAAACAGAAACAAATCACATTAAAGACATTTTAATAAAAAACAATTACCCAAAAAATGTCATAGATAAATCGTTTAAAACTTTTGATATCAGGCAAAACAGACAAGATATTAATAACAATATAACTCTCAAACAATTAACCTCAACATTCCTTACATCAGCGGCATTTCTGATTCAATTAAAATAGTAGGAAATAAATATAACATAAGAACAACATTTAAAACAAAAATACTCTTAGATCTATTTTAATAAAAACTAAACCAAACACTACAGAATACCAAAAAAGTGGTTTATAAAATTCCCTGCGAATGTGACAAATTTTCTATGGGTGAGACATCTAGATCGTTAGACGTTAGAATAAAAGACATAATTAGAAAGGGCGGTATTAATAAATCTAGAATTTGTCAACATGACTCGGGTCATAAAATCAATTGGAATAATTCCAAAATGTTTTTTGTTTTTACCGAGTGATTCTTTATTTACATAAGAACAGATATTTTGATATATTTTGAGTTTTAGATCGTGGCAAAAAACCCAAAAAAAGAAAAAAACTCCGTATATCACTGTTTACTACAATTCACCAAAAATTTAATATATTGATATATAAAATTAGTTGTTTTTTATCGGCAAAATTAATTAATTTCAAGAAAATAATTACTACTAATGAGAAACCCAAAAATCCTTACAATTCGGAAGTTATTAAATTACGAAAATACCGCAATAAAGGCAGATCATGCTTTACATATTTTAAATATCTTGTTTACTCAAAACAACTTTCTCATTAATTATTGGTTTAATCAAAAACGTTTGCTGGTGGGTTTAACTCGAACGATTTTTTGCTAGCTAAACGTTTAACAACTGTTACGTAATAGGATGAAACAAAATAACTATGCAAGAAAGCCTTTGTGGAGCTTTGTATACTCAAGACGATTAAATACGCCACCTCTGTATCCTTATCGTCCTATTTTAAACAATGAGACATTTGTTCCAGTACCTGGGTAAACTAAGTTAACACATTCTGCATTCAAGATAACTATCTGAACTAACGATATTGTTTAAACTAGGTTAAACTAGACAATATAGTTTAAAAGATTTCTTATTAATTCACCACTATAAAAAATCTGCTTGAATAATATCGGGTTTTTCAGTTGCAAGGAGTGTTTTTGGTAGCTAATCATAATAGCTGTCTTTTTTAAAAAATTTAAAGACTTTTATTTTAATGACTTTTCAAAAAGTCACCGAGGAAATGAGTGCAGAAAAAGATCTTACAGCTAGTAAAGCAATACCCATTATCAAATGTTTGAGTACTCTGTTAGACATAATAACGCCAACGGTCGATTTGGTAATTCAATTAAAAAGTTCTTTGCAAACAGAATTAAGCAAAAAGATTCGACAACATCCAAATAGTGCACCTTTTTTTGGTTGCAAGGTTGTAAGGATTTTAGATAAAAAAAACAATAAATTATATAAACAAATGTTTAAACACCAAAAACGATGATGCTCCAGTTCTGCGAACTCATGCGGTCAATTCTAAACCATCCCCTTAATCAGCAGCGGCTGTGAAACGAGCAAAATAGATGGCAGGCTCACCATGAAAAGATAATGGCAGCTAGCACGTCAAGGGCCGAAAATACAGAATTAAACATTTATATTTCAGCTCCGTTATCGAGTCTTAAAGCATATTCTCTTGCTGTATGGAAGAAGTACGTATGAGCTTTTCCTAAGCTATCCGAGCTAGCTCTAAAGCACCTTAGCAGTGAAGGCCTCTTCTACGCCAGTAGAAAGGCTGTTTTCCAAAGCAGGGAATATTATTAGGAAAACTCGAAACCGCATTTTAGGGAAGAGATTACCAAATTTATTATTTTTAAACTCTCTTAGGGAAAAATGATGGTAATAATTCTTTTTAGTTTTTTATTGCTTAAATTTTGAAGTTTATTTTGTCAAATTTTATTTTTAGTTTCGAGAACAGAAATTTGTTTTATTTGTTTATTTCGTCTCGTTTTTTTTTATTTTAATAAAGTATTAATATAATTTCTATGTTGTGTATACTTTAAAACGAACGTTTATAAAACATTATAGCTGATGCTGATGGGGATTATTTGTTAGTAATCTGTGAGTACTTCTTTGTCTTGGGAAAAAGTTATCATAGATACCCAACCCAATTATAGATACCCATCTTCGTTCACCTTAAGACGTAATATATCCAGATTTTTTAAAAAATTTGTTTTTTCCAAAAATCGATTATTTTCTCTTAAAAAATCTATTTTTTTTAAATCGATTTATAAGTAGCAACGAAAAATCGATTATTAATTAATCGATTTTTTTTCATTCGATGTCACATCCCTACGGCGTTTAGTAGATTGCATTCCGGACATTTAACTTACTTAGATTACTCTTCCACAGATATCGCGTGGTAATGGTGGCTTGAATATTTTGTTTACTGGAACTTTTCTACTTAAAATTTTTCTTTCAACTAAAATTTCCAGCACGTGTTATTTCGCGAAATAGTAATGTCAAATCAAGCGGTCTCATGCCCTCGGATTATTTCTGTGGGCTTACGTTAAATTTCTGGTTAATACAAATAATAATCGAATAATTCTTGAAAGTAAACGAACTATTCAAGCCACCATTGAATATCACCATTCAAGCCACCAACGTTGAGTCTCAGAATGTAATCTACCAAACGAAGCCCAGGAGGACATTTGAATGACATTATTTAAAAACAACATAATTCTATTAATTGTTCTTCAAGGTAAAATAAAAATTACCAGGTTATAACTAGTAGTTCATCATCGTGCTTTATTTTAAAGTTCTAACATTTTTATTGGAAAACCCTTTATTTTCTTTAATTTGATAATACTAAATTCTAAATGAGTTGTACAATGGTACAAAGGGAGAGCGCGCGATGTACCCGCTCCAGATACCAGAAAAGCAAAACAGCATTTACAGACTTCATGGTACTTAGGGGAGAGTGCGTGAAAATACCATATATACCTCCCTTTATTAAATTTTAGATTATATGAATATGCTGATGCCAGTATTCAAACAATGTTTGGATATTCACTTAAATAGAAATCATTTAATATTGATCTAATCATTAAACAAGAACCACAGTTTTAATTATTATTTTTAATGAACAGTAACAGATTTAATTCAATTGTACTTGAATATTTGATATTAATCAGAACAGTATCTGTGAGAAAAAGAAATACAAGTACGCTTTAAATACTTAAAACGAACTACTATATACGAAACATATACTATATACGAAACTACTAAAATCAATAGAAGACAAAGTGTTCAGTGAAAAACTCACTTACATAGTAATCATTTAATATTAATGAAAACAATAAATAGAAATAATAGAGCTTTCAATACATCTCAAAATTAATATATATTGATAAAAAACTAAAGTGTTCAGTGACAAACACACAACTAATAGAAGTTAATAGATAACAAAGTGTTCAGTGATACACTCACCCTTGGAATTATTCGGAAACAATACGACACGGCACTTGTTCACGGTATAAATGAAAATGTTGGTTTCATATACTGAAATTAAGTCATCTCTAAAGATGCCCCACCATTATCTCACATCGGGCGCTAACTGCCCTTCAGTGTTGCCGAAGCTTTTAGATAGGATCAGCGAACATATTGAATGTAAACACAATAACACAAGTCAGTGTTCTTAAGCGGAAAAATGAAATATAGTCGACATCTGGTCTAATGCAATAAAACCCATCTTTACCAAAAAAATGATAAAACTATCGCTTTGCCTGAGAATGAACAATAGTCCGGAAGATGTAAATTAAACAAACATATTTCTTACATTTGTATGCTAAAAGACCTTCTAAACAAACGTTAAATCTATCGTTTTATTTGAGATGAAACCGATGTCTGAAAAATATATACTAAACAAAAATATTTCTTACACTTATTATTATCTTATTATATATTCTTTTCTTCCATTCAAAGAAATATTATCAATAAACATTTTTTAAGCTTATTACAGTGGTGTTACCCCTTAAGAAGGATATGTGGACCTGATTAAGAGAAGGCGGGATGGCGCTTCAGCTACAACCACGACCTTTATCAGAAATGTAGTAGAGTTCATTAAAATCCAAACTGGGATGGTCTGAATACTTTGAAAGGATGGAAGACCGTATAAATAAAAGGATGAAATACCCCAAAAAGCTTCTAAAAGGACAAACGACCTGAATCAGAGATAGAGATAGATCAAAAACAAGATAGCTTGATAATTTTCAGAAAGATGCACGAGAACTATTAAAGATAAGGTCATGGAAAAAAGAATCAAGAAACCATTCTGGGAGGAGATGGAGAAAATTAACATAAATAAACTAGATACAAATATAAATTCATAAAAATTCTAAAAATATTTAGTTTTTAAATTAGAATAACAAATTAGAGTCGACAAACCAGTTGAAAATGAGTTTCATCAGATCCCAAACCTCGTTTATAGCAGCCGTAGATGAGTATTTTTGAAAAAAAAATTATTGAGTTTAAGGCAAAATACAAGAATTAAGTAATTTATTCAACTATAAACTTGTTTTATCAATTCCGCTACGCGAACTTTTCAATTGGCCTAGTATGAATTAAAAACAAATTAGTTTCACTATCTAATCAGAAAGCTCAATGATTATCATTTCTATTTTGAAAGTAATTAATAACACTTAGATGTTCGCATCTGGTAGTATTTCTCACATTTTCTCTTCTTAGAAATGTTAACCTGCTCTCTAAAATATAACCTCTGAGATTGTCTAATCAACTGTTCACTCGGAAACTCTAGTCACATTTTTCTTTCTAGCCATATATGTATTCGAAAAATTTCTATATACCCATGCTTGTGTGCATTGTCCACGTAACAAGTTTAATATATTTAAATTACTTTAAAATAAAGCTATCTTTTTATACGATTTTCACTGAATTATATTATTCTGACATGTTTCGTCACAGTGGCTTCTTCAGATGTTGAGTATAAACTAAATTACTTCTCTCTAATTGGGGTTACAATGATCTTTAAAAATATTTTATTGTTTTATGGCACTGAAAATACCTGTAATTTATTTTTATTGTCTGGTTCCATAGCCCACACTATTTTACAGGTTTATTTTACAGATGTAATAAAGGTGAATTGTTTGTTTTTATTTGGACATTTAACATAATATTTAAGCCTTTTAATTTATTAATTTCTAAGAATTTTAGAATACTGCTACATGCTACATGTATTCTAAAATTATCATCGAACTTTCGTCATTGCTTAGCAGATGTTCCGAATAAGCCGATCAGTTCTTTTATGTATATACCATTGTTTGTGTTCTGATATTCGTTTTTTGAACATTCTGCTATTTTGACCGACATCTGGCAGTTTGACCAGTCTTTGGACAATCAGAATAAGTTAACATATAGACTCCTGACTTATTTTCACTTGGTATTTTATCTTTGTTGTTTTTGATATTTTTGGCCAAACTATTATCTTGTTTTAAATGCTACTGATATGAAATTTTACTATTTCATTAGAAGGTTTCCTATATACTTTAATAAAGTGTAATATGAATGTTTTTAGAGAATTAATTGATAAATGAATAATTCTATTCTAATTGTTATTAGAATTATTGTATACATTTCCGTTAAGGGTTTTTTATATAACTTTTTGTTTAAAATATTATCTATTAGTTCTGGTTTATATTTATTATTAACTGCTCTTTCAATTCTTCGATTGGAATCTTTGGTATGAACCACTAAACTTGAAGAGATTTACCACTAAATACTAAATCACTTTTTTTGAACTTCTCGACGCACGTTTCGCTAACCATGTTAGCATCATCAAGAGAGGATTTAATCTAGATTAATCGCGAAAAGTGCGTCAAGAAGTTCAAAAAAGTGATTTGGTGTTTAGTGGTAAATTTTTTCAAGTTTATTAACTGCTTTTTATTTAATAATGTTGAGTTTCTTATCAAAATTATTCTGTGTTAATGGAACATATATTAACCAATGTATCGTGTTACAACTTTATGTTGGTATATGTGAGTGACTTATTAGGTATTATAGCGTCTGTGTGTGTTGGTTTATGATAAATATTAAAAGTGTGATTTTTATTGATATTACTAATTGTTAGATCGTGAAAATTGATTGATTGATTGATTTATTTACTACTAATTCTATTTTAAATGTACTATTTGGGTGTAAACTATTGATATAATTTTAAAAATAATCAAGTTGTCTAGGTGTACTAGTAAAGCAAGTAATTATATAGTGTACATATCTATAATATACAATTATTGCTTATGATGTTAAATACTATTGATTACAAATCATCCATAAATATTTCTGCTAATAATGAGGCTGAGAGGATTACCCATTATTAGGCCTTCATTACAATTGTAAATCCTATCATTAAATTGGAAATACTGTTTTAAACAAATATCTATTAGGGTTAATATTCCTTGGTTGATTATTACATTTGAATTATGTTTATCTAATAATTTGGAAATTATCTTATAGAATCTTTAGGAAGAATGCTAGGAAAAAGATTTTGTACATCAGACGATATTAATTTTGTATTGCTAGGAAGAGTAAATTTTTTAAATTTATTAATTAATTCTAGATAATTCTTGACACTGCGTTTTAATTTAAAATTGGTATATTTTGTTATAATCTCTATTAGTTTCTTAGATAATTTATAACTTAGAGCAGCAAAAAAAGATACGACTGGTCTTCTTTTTGTAATTTAATTAGATAATATAATTTTGGAGATTGTGGATTCATGCTGGATAATCTATGTTTATCTTGTTAATTCAGTATAGTTATAGTATTTTTAATTACTAATTTTATTTCCTTGTTATATTTTTCTGTGGAGACTTTATTTATTACATTGAACTTTTTATGGGCTGAGACACTTTAAAGTTTTTTGTTCGCATTTTCAATTGCGATGTTCAATTTTTGTTCGCGATTTATATATTATAATCATTTAATTATATTTATATAAACCCGTAGTTTTATTTTAAAATAATTTATAATGGATTTCCATCAGGTAAAAGTTGAAATGGTCTATTAATATATTTAACTTTTAATTACCCTCCTATTTTGTATTCTTCTTAACTTTATTTATAGAAGAATATTTCTATTATTAGAAATTTTCTCTAGAAGGCTATTTCTCGCCAGCGTTCCCCGGCTTCCTTGATTGCATATTGGAAAGATGAGCTAGTTAGATCTTTAATTTGATCTGTCCATCTTTTTGAAGGTCTGCCGCGTGATCTAGTACCCTCCATCCGTTCCTGCCGCACCAGTCTTTCTAGGTTTCTGCCATCCCTGCGTTCAATGTTGTCAAATAATCTTAGTATTCATTCATAAATAATTTGGAATAGCCTTGTGTGTTCATAAATTTCTTGAATAATAGATGCGTTTGTTCGCCTAGCAGTTCACGGTATGTAAATGATTTGCCTCTAGCACCAAAGTTCAAAAGAATCAATACGTTTGAGGTCTTGTTATTTTATGGTTCATGTTTTAGTGGGATATAGCAATACTTGATCAAAATATTTAATTTGGTTGTTCGATATTTAAGCCCCAAAATAAACGAATTAGTTCACTGCCTTAAATTGTCCTTTTTAAGTGATGGTCATGTTGTTGTTTTGACATTCGATAATCGTTAATTTCGTTTTCTTCTCGTTTATTTCTAGTTCATAAAAACGGCTTTCGGCATTTATTTTTTTAATGTGTAAGGTTAGTTCCTTGTCCGATCTCGCATAAAGTATAGTGTCATCGGCATATCTTAAGTTAGTTACTTTAATTCCACCAATACTGATACCACCCGTCCAGTCCTCGACGGATCTACATTCAACATAAAAGTTGAATGTGCCTTGAATATTTCATTAACGTTGAATAATTATTAGGAAATTATTTCTGAAAACCAGAAATTTAACATAAGCCCACCAAAAAATAATCCGAGGGCATGAGATTGCTTGATTTTTGATGGCCGCATTACAATTTCGCGAAATAACGCGTGCTGCAAACTTTTCTCGCAAGAAAACAATTGCTTGACGAGGTGTGTGACATGTCGCAACATCTTGTTGACAGAAAACATTGTTTATATTCGAATTTGTCAGTTCGGGTCAATGATATTCTGTTAGTATATTCCTACTGCTATCACCATTGAGAATAACACCATTTCCGACATCTTCAAAAAATAAGGTTACTCCTCTAGCCTAAAAACAACACCAAGTAGTAATTTTCTGGATTTAAAGAGATAATTCTTAAATCATTTGTAGATTTTAAGTTGGAAGTGCATTTTGTCGGAAAACGTTATTTTTCCCCAAAGCGTGTGTCACTTTCCAACTTTTACGAGCAGTTGAACTGTTTATCTTTCCATGGTGAGCTGGCACAATATCCTAAACACAGTAGTTAGTTTCAATGTTGCCACTATTATGTTTTAATGTTCTGTCACTCTTATTAGAAAACTATGATGGTGAAAGTTTCAATAGGATAAATCTCTTTGTATTATTAATTTAAAACATTTCTGTAAACGTTAGCAAAACAAAGTGGCAAATCGATTATATAAAGTTTCCGGATTTCGAAATTGCCAGGTGATATTCCATCAACATTCGGCACAAAACTAACATTCGTGGTAATCAGTTTTCGAGTCTATAAACTCAAGATTCTACAATGGCGGTTTACAACTTAAATATAAACGGAATGATGGTGAAATGTATAGCTTCCACTCAGATACGTTTAACTAGGTCAATGTCGTAAATCAAAGGAAGCTGCGAAAGAAAAATCGTCGCATTTATCAAGAACAATCTCTCCTTTGTGTAGAATAGTTAAATTACCATCTTGTTTGGTAACAATGGGCTCTCATATGCCTTCTCAAAAACCCACGACGTTTGAATAAATGCTTGTTGGAAGCGGATAAAGTTAAGAATGGAAATAGATTCAAATTGATTTTTATTTGGTTTACTCTACATTTCTCATTCTTTAGAATAATAACTGCTGAAGATTTCTTTGTTTGCTTTCCCCTTCCCCCTTTTTACTTTTCGTGCTATTGAAACCCTATACAGGAGGTGATCCAAGAAAATGAGTTAAAGGAAAGAAAATGAACGGAAATAAAATATGGTGTTTTGCTCTAAAAAATAGTTTACTGTGATAAATGCTGAAAGGGCGGCGTCCCAACGCCCTCCCTCACGAGCCACCACTGCTTTGGGTCCTATGATCCATTAAAACAATACTAGGTCATAAATTTCTATGAACATGGAGCAAAAGTCTTATCATATTATCGAAATATTATACTAGTGCTATATTAACCATGTATTTTGGACCTTATACCTTCAAAATAAGTTTTAGTATTATTAGTTTAAAGTTTTATAGAATTTTCTTGACGGTATATGTTTACACCTTTAAACATTTACACATTTACAACTTGATATCATGTCAAAATGTCTTGTACTTTGATTTATTTGTTTAATTTATTTTTTTTTGAAGTAAAGTTACTATACATTATTCGAGGATACAGTGAAAAGCCACATATTTTTCCGATAGATGACGTGAAATCGTAAAAATGATTGCGCTTTGTAAAAAGTAACTTCTTCTAAAATCGGTCTTACATTTAGATTTGATTTAACAGTCTTCGAAACCAGAAAAGTTTAATTGCTATCATTGAAAAAAATAAATTCCGTGTGTTGATTAAGCACTACTTTTTGAGCGGAAAAACCATCTTCCAAAATGAAGTTGGTTTGTTATGAAGTGAAAAATGTTTACTGAGTTCATAAGTGGCTTAGTGAGTATGAGTGACACTGTTGAGGTCACTACTAGGAACTGGTCACTAAAATACATGATATCTTATTGGCTAATTGTAGAATAAAGGGTAGAGAGATCGTTGAGGTGAAAAATATATCGAATGAACGCGTTAGGAACATCATGCACGAACATTTGGACATGAGAAGCCATTAGCGCGATAGGTGCTGCCTTTCTTACTGCAACTTGGATTCATCACTAGGAAGGAATGGTCAAAGCAGCGGGTTTTACGAAAATGCGTCTATTGACTGGAAATGTTACTGTTTTATGCGATTCGCGTAGCACGACTATTTGGAATAAGGAAAGACGATCACATGACAGTATTATGCTGAATTATTATTGTCCGCAGTTGAAGCAGTTAAACTGGTCAATTTGCTCAACAGTTTGATGTCGCATCCATTTCATTCTTGGAACTTGGCTCCCACCGACTTCTTTCTCTTTGCAAACACAAAGGAACATAGCCGAAACATAGGACAATATTACAGAGTTCAACCAGTTAGTATATATATATATATATATATATATATATATATATATATATATATATATATATATATATATATATATATATATATATATGTATATATATATAATGTTTAGGCTTCAAATCGTCCAAGCTCATGCACCGACTATAAGCCATAGGGATGAGGAAATTGAGGAATTTTATGATGTGGCTCAGCTTTTATACAAGGAGAAATGTAGGTACAAAATCCTGATTTTAATGCCAGAATTGGAACAACAATAACTGACGAAAATACAACTGGCCCATATGGAACTGGTGAGCGAGACAATAGAGGTGATAGATTGGTTGATTTTGCTGAAGGACAAGAACCATATATTATGAGTTCATTCTATAAGAAAAATATCGGCAGAAAGTGGACATGGAAAAGTCCATCTGGGCTCACAAGCGAAACTGACACATCATGACCAACGATTAAACAATATTTACCAATTGTACTGTCTTTAACAATTTTAATATTGGAAGTGACCACCGAATGGTACGAGCAATGGTTCGGATTGACTGTCGAAAGGAGCGCGAAAGAATGGTAAGATCAAAGAAGGGCAAGGTGGATTCTGGAAAACTGCTGGAGAGAGGAAGCGATTTTGAGATTGCTTTGTCAACCCGGTTTGCTGCGTTACAAGATCCAGAGGAGGTGGAAATATCAGTTCAATATGAAGAAATCGCCAACAATGTATTTCAAATAGCTGCTTCAATAGCACCAGAAGAAAAATGTCTTAAACAAACAAAAATCTCCAGTGAGACCATTGATTTAATGAAGAAACGGCGAGCATTGAGAAATGCAGGTAGTCCTTTTGGCAAGGTCGAGTTCACTGAGCTCTGAAAAACTATAAGAAAACGTATCAGAGAGGACACGCGCCGATTCAATATGCAGCTAGTGCAAAAAACCCTGGAAGAAAACAAAGGAATTAACAAAGCTAAACAGAAGCTGAGAAACAAAAGAACGCAAATATATGCTTTAAAGCGTGAGGATGGCACAGTGTGTAGGGCGCGTACCCAAATGTTAGAGATTGTCAGAAAATTTTATTCCCAGTTATATGAAGATCAGAACCAATCAAGGACAGCAGTACCCACGGAAGAGCAAATGCTAGTGGAGGAAGTAACAAATGCTATAGAATCGATGAAAAACGGCAAGGCTCCAGGAAAGGACAGTGTAACTGTCGAAATGCTAAAAGCTGGTGGCCGGACGTTACATAAAACACTGGCAAAATTATACTCAAAATGCCTCAAAGAACAAAAAGTACCTGACTTATGGAAAAATGCAGAAGTGATCCTTTTACATAAAAAAGGAGCACAGGAAGATTAAAGAACTACCGTCCAATAAGCCTCCTATCAGTAATGTACAAAGTTTTCACTAAGATAATTTCTAAAAGAATATTAAAAAAACTGAATGCCGCACAATCAAGAGAACAAGCAGGATTCAGAAGTGGATTCAGTACAATGGACCATATCCAGGTTGTACAGCAGGTCATACAAAGGCACAACGAATACACCATGCCACTGTGCTTGGCTTTTATCGACTACGAAAAAGCATTTGATTCCATCTCAAAGCATGCGATAATGGATGCACTGCTTAGCCAAGGTGTAGAGAGAGCTTATGAAAACCTATTAGAATCGATATATGATGGAGCTACAGCCAAAATTCACCTTGATGATCTTGAAGTAGGAATTAATGTAGAACGAGGTGTACGGCAGGGTGACGCAATATCGCCTATACTTATCTCGGCTGGCCTTGAAGTAGTGTTCCGTAAACTGGACTGGGAACAGGATGGCGTAAAGATCAATTTGAAGATGATATTTTTCTCATTTCACAAGACCCAGAGGAGCTGCAAAGACGCATACAAAATCTGCAAAGGGCTGGCGAACATTTTGGCTTGAAAATAAACATGAAAAAGTGTCAGGTTATGTTCAATATCTTCGCTCAGGACAGAAGAATTTCAGTTTTAGGAAGGGATTTGGAGATTGTGGACAGCTTTATATATACCTTGGGCAGATGATTTCAATGGAGGGGAATACCGCCCCCGGGAGGTGGAACGGCGTGTTAAATGTGGCTAGTGTTTAAGAGCAGACTCCCACTCAATATATATATATATATATATATATATATATATATATATATATATATATATATATATATATATATATATATATATATATATATATATATATATAAGGCATGTGCCATCAGAGCCGTGATATATTATATAGTGTGTGTTAGTCTATGTTATTTATCATAGTTAGTCTATGTTATCAATAAATATTTCAATACTTTACTACAGGAAATCATCTTTTATTTAAAATTTATATCTTGCGCTCTTATTGTAACACCCTTCCTCTAGAGTTGACAAAACAAACAGCACCAATATTTTATTGCTATCAGCCTCAACCGGTCATTTTGAGGTGCATCGTTAAGATAAAAATGTTTTCACGAAACTTTCTGGACCACTCAAAGCACATGGAATTATCAACGCAATTCTCACATTACACAGGACATATCGACGTTTGAGCCTGCGAAATATTTTGAGCTTTTTGAAAATAAATAAAGGGTTATATTTACTACTATTTCTCATATTTTCTACATATATTTTATTCGCTTAAAACATTTTCCAAGTACACGCTGAAATTCGTTTTGTTAAACAACTTTACATGTATGAAACAGTTAACATTTCATTCACGCAATGTAGCGCCAAAAAGAAACAAACTTATGGATCAGCCCACTGTGATCTTTTTTGTGAGGGTGCGTTTGTCTGACATACATTTTTTGCTTTACGAAATGTGAAATGGGAAGAAAAAGCATTATATAATAATAACGAAGTTTCACTTCGAAAGTGAACGAATTTACGATACCAGCATTGAAACACAACCAATTAATTGTATCCAATAATAATTCAATAACCTAATAGGACAGGTCTGCATTACAGGTAATGAAATATTACAGAAGGTTGCAAAGGAAGCAATTCGAGAGCCAGTGACAAGTATATTTTTCATCTTACAGTGACATTAACTTTATCCCAACAAAATAATATTACAGGCGTGGTCAAGTAAATGAAAGAAAAAACATATTTAACATCGATAACATAATATAATTTCATATAGAAACCACCACAAACACTCACAAAGGAAGAAAGTGTAAAAATACAAATATTAAGAATATACCACACAGTTTATTCACATGCGTATGTATGTTGGGGACTTGACAGGCTCCTGTCCTATAGTTCATCACATAGTTGGAACACTTTCTTGGTACATGCACAGAAAATCTTTTAGATTGAAATTAAAATGGGCTTACAGAAGAAGTCGAATTAATCTTGACCAACCGGACCATATGGGAAAGCTTTTCTAAGAAGTCTTGAACAATTTGGATACTATAGGCTGATTTGGAAGGTGCAATCACTTTTGTAGTTGATGCACTTAATCAAAAATATTAATAAAAAGATCTTTGTATATAAAATTTGTGATGTTTAGTGCGTTATAGTGCGTTATAGAAACTGCTGTTTTAATATTTATTGATGTTACAGAAAATGATTTTGTATAAAATTAATTGAATATTAACAGTTCGATATAAATATATTTTCCGTGAATGAATATGCTTCGGAAGATACGTTGTTTTATATTTAAACGTCAAATTATAATATTGAAAATTTATTTTCTCGACGATCCAATTCATTCTGAAAGGTCAAATATTTTATTCAAAGTCAATTTTGTAAATTTTATTTTTCCTCTTTTACAAAAAGGTGGAGAAAATCTTATCTCAGCTGGAAGAAAATCAATTTTGCTTTTGAAAGCAAAAATAAATAAGAAGCCATTATGTTTGAAAATAATTATTGATCTCATTTACCCTGGAATTTCTTATTCGTAACAGAATGTAAATAACATTTTATATATTTAGCACTCAGATTTATTCTAATATACATCGAAGGTAAATGTAAAAATAAAATAACACATAAAATATTATTCAAAAGTAAAATTATATATATATATATATATATATATATATATATATATATATATATATATATATATATATATATATATATATATATATATATATATATATATATGTTTATGTTTTGTTCAAGGGGTAAATATTAATTGTACCGTAACTTAATTGATAATTACTACGTAATGAGCTCCATATTGAATTCTCATTAAGCATTGATAATTGGATAATAAAAACTTAACTCTCTTTAATTGCTTTTGGTTATAATATACTAAATTGTTTATTATTCTTCATACAATACATTGTATATTTGTTCGTACACAGCTTTTTTAAACGGAATATCATTTTCATTTTATAATATTCCTAAGACAAAATACTTTTATTCTTCTTAAACATGCACTATACCTATCTGTTATATTTTTTGAGATTTTTACATTTTTGCTTTTAGTATTTCATTTTTAATGGAATTTACCCTAGACGTTTTAATAATAACGTCATAAAATTCAACTCAAATGGCAAATATTGTTCTAGTATAGCTTTAAAAAATCTTTCATATGATACAGAAAAAAAGAGTGTACTTCTTAATTAAATAAGAAAAAGATATCTTTATGATCTATTATTTTGACTATTGAAAATAAATGTGAATATCCATTTACAACATAAAGCACAGAAATGGACTATATGCCCTAGACCAGGTGTCCCGAAACTTTCCCGCCTTAGAATCATTCTGATTACTCCACTAAGTTCCAAAGGCCAAAAGTATATTAATTTTCCTGTCATTATCTATAATTTCTAAACTAGACGCCGAGTAAGCGCCCTAAACGAGCATACCCTTGCTAAATTCGCTAGTCGTGAGCCGGATTGATGACACTGGCGGGCCGAATTTGGCTCGCGGGCCGTAATTTGAAGGTCCCTGCCCTAGACAATGATGGTATAGAAATAAATGAACCAAACGGTCAATAATTTGGACTTTGTGAACTGTCAAATTGTGTAATATGGTGTTTATTAGAACAGAAAGTAGAACGAAAATGATTGTTTCTAAAGAGGAATTGGTAAACATGATCTACACTTTGGGCGCAAGTGATCAAAATTCTTTTTAAGCAAGTAGAATTTATGCGCAAAGATTCCCTAATGCCGAACGTCATCTTAATGCATTAGCGTTAAAAAATTAACGAAAAAACTTGGAAAGGCAGAAAAGAGCTATGAGTGAAGAAAACGAATATTTAGTTTTTCAAACTGTAATTAAAAATCCGCAAAAATATTTCATACAGGGAGGTAGAAAATGAGGTAGGCGTTAAAAAATCCACAACAAACAGAATAACTTGGAAATATACATTTCATCCGTAGCATATACAATTGGTTCAAGAACTAAATGATTAGTGATTTCGATTGAAGGCTTGAATTCTGAGCTTGGAAATTAAAGGCTTGAATAACTGGGAAATAGAAACAAAATAGGGATCATCTTTTAGATCTTTTAGATCATCAGCATAGGTGCTCTCTTATTTTGTGAGCTGGTATTATCGGAATTACCTCCTAGGGCCATCTTTTTTTGAAAATAGAGTTAATTGTGAAAGTTTTCTCAATTTTTTGCAAAATAAGTTGCATAGTTGATTGAAGAATTGCCTATAACTATAACGAGACAAATGTGATTACAGCTTTATGTGGAGGAGCGCCTCCACATTTTAGCATGCAGGTGAGACAATATATGGAGATGAATTATGAAAATAAATGGATTGGTATGGGAGGTTCTATACCGTGGATAGATTCCCGGATTTAACCAAACTAAATTTTTTCTTATGAGGTTTTGTTAAAGTAACCCACCACAATATTGGACATGCAAATTAGAATAAGAAATGTGTTTATAAATATTAATGCGGCAATGCTCATTACAGTCAATAGTTTTTTGGACATAGACTTAGAGTTTATATTACACAAAATGGTAGACATATTGAACATTTAATTAAATTATTGTAGTGACTTTTCCTTTATAATCGATTGTACTTATCACACTAACTTTTGTTATTCTATAATAATTGCTTTCTAATCAAATATTAACACATGCGATGATCTAAATTTTTATCTTATTATTTATCATTAATTGATCCATTAGTTTAATTATAACATAAAGCCTAAGATGAATTCCATTAAAAACAAAAATATAAGACATTAAGACATGTTTAACAAGAATACAAGTATTTTGTCTTAGGAATATTGTTAAATGAAAAAAATATTAGGCATTCCGTTTAAAAAAATTGAGATATGATGTTTTGAATTTTTTTCATTTATCTCAGTTATCCTCGACGTAAATACGTTACGACGATAAATACGTTGATACACATAGATAAATATTAATAGATATTTGTATAACGTAGATAATTTTTGTTTGGGCATAATATAGTGCAAGATATACCAATGAGGATTTTAATGCCAGAATTGGAACAACAAGAAATGACGAAAATACAATTGGTTCATATGGAATTGGTGAGCGAGACAACAGAGGTAACAGATTGGTTGATTATGCTATAGAATCGATGAAAAATGGCAAAGCTCCAGGAAAGGACAGTGTAACTGATGAAGTGCTAAAAGCTGGTGGTCGGACGTTACATAAAACACTGACAAAATTATTCCCAAAATGCCTCAAAGAACAACAAGTAACTGACTTATGGAAAAATGCAGAAGTGATCGTTTTACATAAAAAAGGAGCACAGGAAGATTTAAGAACTACCGTCCAATAAGCCTCCTCTAAGTAATGTACAAAATATTCTCTAAGATAATTTCTAAAAGAATATTAAGAAAACTGAATCACGCACAACCAAAAGAACAAGCAGGATTTAAAAGTGGATTCAATACAATGGATCACATCCAGGTTGTATAGCAGATCATAGTAAGGCACAACGAATTGACCATGCCACTTTGCTTGGCTTTTATCGACTAAGAAAAAGCATTTGACTCCATCTCAAAGCATGCGATAATGGATGCACTGCTTAGCCAAGGTGTAGATAAAGCATGTGCAAACTTATTAGGATCGATATATGATGAAGCTACAGTCACAATTCACCTTGATGATCTTGAAATGGGAATTAATGTAGAACGAGGTGTACGGCAGGGTGACGCAATATCGCCTATTATTTTCTCGGCTAGCCTTGAAGAAGTATTTCGTAAACTGGATTGGGAACAGGATCGTGTAAAGATCAAAGATGCAAACTTAAACTATCTTAGATTTGCAGATAATATCGTTTTCCTTTCACAAGACCCAGAGGAGCTGTAAAGATGCATACAAGAACTGCAAAGGGCTGGCGAACAATTTGGCTTGAAAATAAACCTGAAAAAGAGTCAGGTTAAGTTCAATAACTTCGCTCAGGACAGAAGAACTTCAGTTTTAGGAAGGGATTTGGAGATTGTAGACAGCTATATATCTTGGGCAGAAGATTTCAATGGAGGGGAATGCCGCCTGGGAGGTGGAACGGCGTGTTAAATGCGGCTGGCAGGCATTTGGCAGGCTCAACATAGTGTTTAAGAGCAGACTTCCACTTTGTCTGAAATGAAAAGTCTTCGATCAGTGTGTTTTAAAGCGGATGGTTACATATGATGAAAAATGGATTTTCTATAAAAAATTTAAGCATAAGAGATTATGGTGTAAGCGCAAAGACGGCCCTTCAAATAGCCCATCATAACTTCTAAAAAGCTAATTGTGTTATGCGTTTTGGAAACTAGAACAAAATTGTTTATTATGAGCTGTTACCTTCTGAAAGAGAGATTATTAATTCCGAGAAATACTGTTTACAACAAAGTAGATTAAAGCGGGGTATCGACTAGCAGTAGCTAGACAGCACGTGTTGTGGACACCAGACACAAAAATTTTGCAATTTTACTGGGAACTTGAAAACTATACTTTCTTTTTTTCTTTGGAATACTTTAAAAATCACATGGGTTAGTTCCCTAGCCAAAAACTTTGATAGAGAATGGTGATCAAACAAAATGGCACATACTATATTGATTAAATAAAATTTTATAAATACTAAAATTTTGTTTTAAAATTTTCTCAAAAAATGGGACGAACTATTGTATCTACCCAATAGTTTAAAACCAATATAAAATAATTATCTACACTCAGAAAAGTATACATTAATAAAAAGACAAAATATAACAGTGGTGAAGAGTCTGTTATAGAATTTTTTCTTGCTCAAGTTTTAAATTTTCGATAAAAATATACGTTTTTGTTTGTGATTTTCTATTTCTTCCCTTTTAATGAACATGAAAAATAATATTGATTTAGAATCATATTACATAAGGTTCTTTAACAAGCAGTTTTTGCTGACAGCCAATTTAATACATATTTAGCTACTGAACATTTTTATCTTGATATTTGAAAAAATGGAACATATGAAATTAATATAACTGATATTGAATATGGATCAGCGTTTATAATTTGTTGTATATTTCTATGGAAATAAATAGTTGTTTTGTAACAAATGTTTTTTTTAGCGATGAGACGCTTTATTCAAGTTACTACGTATAAAAACATCAATATTATATACGGGGTGAAGATTTATATTTATACGTATACAAACATACTTGCTAAATATAGGGTGAAATAAATTTAAGATATATAATCGAGCCGCCATTAAATATTCAAAAAATTATTGCTAGGTGTGAGTTAGTTAGAGTAGGTTAGGTAAGAAAATCTAGTTGCTTTGCTCCGGGGTCTCAATCGGCGTACTCCACAGGGCTCACAACTAGAACAGTTGTGAGGTAGTAAGTTTTCTAGGTGTGAGGCCTGGGGAGTAGGTAGACTGAGATCCCGAAGCAAAGCAACTAGATTCGCTTGATAATGGCTTCAAAGTGGAAATCTCGAGATTTTACAGATCTACCCGAATACCTACTAATTCAAACATTACCGATCGAGCCTTACCGAACATACTCGTACTCTTCTGGCGAAATTTTCAATAAATAAATGCATACATTTTGCATAACTGTGGCGTTATTTCGTTTATACATCGTTCAATTTCGGCCTTCAATACTTGGGTGGTCGTGGGTTTGTTGGCGTAAACTTGAGACATGAAAAAACCCAACAAAAAAAGTACATAGGTGTTAAATCGCAAGATCGTGGTGGTCAACTATGGTCACCAAAACGGGAGATAATCGACCAGGAAAAAACTCGTGCAAGACAGGCAATATTTCAAGGGTGGTATCGCAAGTGGCACCATTCTGCTGAAACTACATACCTTCAAGAGTAACATCTTCCAATTGAGGGAAATAGAACTGGGTTATCATATCACGATTACGTTCGTCCTGTACCGTTAATGCATTACCTGTCTCGTTTTCAAAGAAAAATGGTCAAATGATTACCCCAAACTACAATGCATACCAAACCGCGATAACACATTCGTGGATTTTCTGAGCTCGAAATGTGGCAATTGTACTTTTTAACGAAACTAACGAGGTGAAATGTTCTTCGTCGCTGTGATGTATATATACATACATACATACATACATACATACATATCATAACTTGTGTTCTCAGGAAGTTGTGGATCAGATCGTGATGAAGAATTATAAGCACCGAGAAACATGTTGTCCAGGTTTAGAAGCGCAACCGATACCGGTAGTTCTTGGCTATGAGAAACTGGCCTAAGTGCGGAAGGCAGATTTGAATACTGAATTTTTTTACTTTGCCTTTCTGAAATTAAGTTTTAGTGATACAAAAGTAGCAACCACTTATGTTATATGGTCAGTAGGTTCTCTCCGCACTATAAGTGTAGCAAATGGCATAAGAATTTTTCTTGCAATGCATCCCCTGTACTACATTTACGTGACAATACACACAGCAAACATGAGGAGCCCAACTTTTATCTTGATCACCAATTAGGCACTTAAAATATAAAAGACAGGCTTTTTTGACTTGACTTTGGCTATAGATCTAGCTTGTGGCTTTAAAATAAATCGTCCGCATCTATAACAAAACTTATGGGCTGGTTTTTTGCAAAATCGACGATTAGAACTTGCCATTTTATATAAAATCGACATAAACATTTAACTGTACCGTAAACAAGACAGAAACAAACTAAACTATAGAAAACAATAAAACTGCCTTTAAAGGTTCGCAGAATACTTTAGAAATACCCTCTCTACGGTTTTGTGGTAATGCCTAAATTGTCCAGTCCAAAGTCAGGTACAAATAATTTCAATGAGTCCATAATATAAAGGAGAAGCAGGTACTTGAAAATGGAACGTCCTAGGCCATTTCTATGAAAGGGAAAACTACCTAAATGAAATGCAAAAAGAACATTCTCATCAATGTTACAAAAATCATGTCGACCAGTGTAATAAAAAGATGGAATAAATACTGCGAAAACTAAATTAAATAAAGGAGAAACTAAATAGACTAGAAACAAGGGATGGAAAATTAAAATTCGAAAGTTAAAAAACCGAATTTAAGGACAGAAAAGACGGATTGATCAATTAGAAAAAAATGTTAGGAACAAAAATCTAATCATATATGGTATACCTGAAAACGAAACGGAAACGGAGCTAGAGTAAGCCAAACGATGGTAACTTTGGCAATCCAAATAATTGAGAAATCCCATTTATATATAAAGTGTTAAAATAATTGGTAAAAACATAACAGCAACGAAGAGCTAATATTCACAGAAATAACAACTAGATGTCGAAATAAACTATCACGAGAGAGAATAATAAATTAAGGGACAAATGCGACAAAATATGGATAGAGGAGTAGTCTAAAAATATCGTAGAACAAAGGAAAGAACTAAAAAATATACAAAGGAAATAAAATAGAAAGGAAATGAAACTACATTTAGGAGAAATAACCGATTATTAATGGCAAAGTATGCGCGCTGGAAGCCTTCAAGAACTTTATAAAGAACATTATTAACAACAAAGTAATATCACGAACATTTAGTCCAAGATCACTTGAGGAAATGGCAACTGACAGAAAACGGGAGAAAATAAAGCTAGTCACAAGAACTAACCAACCAGAACAACAAAAAAAAAACTAAATGCAAAGAGAAAAAGATAATATATAATTGTACAGGTGTCATAGAAAATATGTAATACACACGGTAAAGGAAACTAAAACTATCAGAACACTAGCAGCAAATGAACAGAAGAAAATATGAAAACTGTCGGGCCCAAATGCAATTATCCAGGGCCGCGAAGAATGGGAAGAAGGGAAAATTATAGAGACCGTATAAACTGTAAATGCATATTTATGTAAAGCACAATCATACTAAATCCTGCAAGGGAATAACAAGTTTTTAATATTAATAACAACAATACAAATATATTGTTCAATTATGTCATAATTTACAAATGATAAATATTTCATCTTATTTCATTCAATGATTTATATTCATTGTATACATATTTACATGTACCTTAATGAATCATTAACACAATTAAGCATTTAATAGCGTTGAAGAAGCAATATTACAATTCTATTTTCTATTTATTTCCATTTTCCATATATATATATATATATATATATATATATATATATATATATATATATATATATATATATATATATATATATATATATATATATAGGTCTGGTTAGTGACAACAATTTAAACAGTTGTAACTTATGCTATTAAAATAACAAACGAATCATCGCAAAATAACAGTTATTAGTACAGTTATTCATAGGGAAGGGAACATTGCAGAAAAGACTATATATGAATAATCAGAGGCTGAGGTGATAGAAGATTTGGTGCTTAAGGGTTCCTCGCCTAAGGATCAGAAACCATACTATTGTACCATAATGTTGTACCATAATGTTGTACCATAATGTTGTACCATAATGTTGTACCATATTGTTGGTGGAAAATGTTTGTGGCAGTAATATACTATTTATATTTGTTATTGGACATATTTGATCAGTTGGATTTATGTCCTCCTTTTCCAAGATTAGTACTCTTGTTCACCAATCGGCATCGTCCCCTTAGTTGGAATGATATAATGATATAATCAGTCTATAATAATGATATAATTTGTCTATAATAATCTCCATTTTATTTGCGGATGATCACGATGATTATAGACGAGTCAGGCATGAAAGAAGGTAAAAGCAGTTATAAAAGATAAAAGCGGAGTATGTTCCAGAACATGAGGTTGGAGTTATCAGATGATAGGTTTGGAATGGAATTGCCAGGAAAATGCATAGGAAATAGAATTGTAATATTGCTTCTTCAACGCTATTAAATGCTTAATTGTGTTAATGATTCATTAAGGTACATCTAAATATGTATACAATGAATATAAATCATGGAATGAAATGAGATGAAATATCTATCATTTGTAAATTATGACATAGACATACGTATGTAGAAATTTAATTGAACAATATATCTGTATTGTTGTTATTAATATTAAAAACTTGTTTTTCCCTTGCGGGATTTAGTATGATTGTTCTTTACATAAATATGCATTTGCAGTTTATACGGTCTCTATAATTTTCCCTTCTTCCCATTCTTCGCGGCCCTGGATAATTGCAGTTAGGCCCGACAGGTTTCATATTTTCTTCTGTTCATTTGCTGCTGGTGTTCTGATAGTTTTAGTTTCCTTTACCGTGTGTATTACATATTTTCTATGTCACCTGTACAATTATATACTCTCTTTTGCTCTTTGCATTTAGTTTTTTTTGTTGGAATGGCCGGTTGGTTCGTTCTTGTGACTAGCCTTATTTTCTCCTATTTTCTGTTAGTTGCCATTTCCTCTAGTGATCTTGGACTAAATGTTCGTGATATTATATTTTTGTTAATTATTTTCGTTTGGCTTACTCTAGCTCCGTTTCCGTTTCGTTTTCAGGTATACCATATATGATTAGATTTTTGTTCTTAACATTTTTTTCTAATTGATCAATCCGTTCTTTCTGTCCTTAAATTCGGGTTTTTAACTATCGGATTTTAATTTTCCATTCCTTGTTTCTAGTCTATTTAGATTCTCCTTTATTTCATTTAGTTTTCGCAGTATTTATTCAATCTATTTATTACACTGGTCGACATGCTTTTTGTAACATTGATGAGAATGTTCTTTTTGCATTTCATTTAGGTAGTTATTAAAACACCTTTTCATAGAAATGGCCTAGAACGTCTCATTTTCAAGTACCTGCTTGTCCTATATATTATGGGCTCATTGAAATTATTTGTACCTGACTTTGGACTGGACAATGTAGATATTACCACAAAACCGTAGAGAGGGTATTTCTAAAGTATTCTACGAACCTTTAAGGGCAGTTTTATTGTTTTCTATAGTTTAGTTTGTTTCTGTCTTGTTTAGAGTACAGTTAAGTGTTTAAATCGATTTTATATAAAATGGCAAGTTTTAATCGTCAATTTTGCAAAAATCCAGCCCATAAGTTTTGTTATATATGCTGACGATTTATTTTAAAGTCACAAGCTAGATCTATAGCCAAAGTTAAGTCAAAAAAGCCTATCTTTTATATTTTAAGTGCCAAATTGGAGATCAAGATAAAAGTTGGGCTCCTCATGTTTGCTGTGTGTGTTGTCACGTAAATGTAGTGCAGTGTATGCATTGCAAGAAAAATTCTATGCCATTTGCTGCTCTTATAGTGTGGAGAGAACCTACTGACCATATAACATAAGTGGTTCCTACTTTTGTATTACTAAAACTTAATTTCAGAAAGGCAAAGTGAAAAATTCAGTATTCAAATCTGCCTTCCGCACTTAGGCCAGTTCCTCATAGCCAAGAACTACCGGTATCGATTGCGCCTCTAAACCTGGACAACATGTTTCTCGGTGATTATAATTCTTCTTCAGGATCTAATCCACAACTTCCTGAGAACACAAGTTGTGACCCAACATTTTCAACAACTACCAGTGAACCTCACTAAATGATTTGGTACGTGACCTTAGTTCCTAACTTCAACAGTCTTCAGTCTTCAACAGAATGTAACATTTTCAAGTTTTTATAAAATTAATGGATCGCTGGGTGTCTGTTGTGATATTGATGGTTTAACGAATGAGCTTAATATGGAAGATGTACCTTCAGGGTAGCACGTTTTCACATATTCGTCAAATGCAGCGTAAAAGCAGTCTTGCTTAATAATGGAAACAAAAACCTATCTATTCTTTTAGGCCATTCAGTGACAATGAAAGAAACCTATGACAATTTAACAACCATGCTAAATCGCGTTAAAAATTAACAGTATCAGTGGGATATTTGTGGTGATTTAAAAGTGATAGGTATATTGTTAGGACTTCAAGGGGATTTTACAAAGTATTCCTGTTTTTTGTGTCTATGGGCAACAAAATGCAGGGCAACTGCAACAACAACAAAAGAACATTACAGTAAGAAAAACTGGCCTCATAGAACTTCTTTTGAACCTGGTACTTTAAACATAAAATATGCCCTACTTATTATCTATAAAAAAGTGTTTCTTCCGCCTCTCCATATTAAGCTTGGACTAATGAAAAACTTTGACAATGCCATGGACAAAGAAGGTAATGGTTTCAAGTACCTAAAATATATATTTCCTCAATTAAGTGATGCAAAAATAAAAGAAGCCATATTTATTGGACCTCAAATAAGGAAGGTTGTAGGTGATTTCCGTTTTCAAGAAAAAAATAATAAAAATGAATTGGCAGCTTGGAAGTGTTTTGTAAGTATAGTGAAAGGATTTCTGGGTAACAAGAGAGATGAAAACTATGAACACCTCATAGATGAACTCTTGAAAGCCGATGAAATACTAGGGTTTCGAATTTCCTTAAAAATTAATTTTTTACACTCGCATTTGTACAGTACGGTACAGTAAGCGACGAACAAGGAGAGAGGTTTCACCAAGACATCAGGACTTTGGAAGCAAGACACCAGGGACGCGGGCGATTAGTGCTGATTATTAAAAATAAATGATACTACAGAACGCAAGAGGAAAAACTGAAAGTTTTTTCGATGTATGACATGTCATATCACATATTTTTTATTCACATAATCTTCATTAATGTCTTTGTATTTTTAAATTTGTTGACCCATGTTATTAGAGATATTTAATATTATTATTATTATGTGATGCATTTTGCGTGTCACATAGTACAAAAACAACAACTAGATTGTCGAATTAAATAAAATATAGGGTGACGCACAAGAAGTTTTCCCATCTAAAAATTAAAATATTTTATTCGTTGTTTAACATTGTGTTTTATTTCAGAACGAGTTAAAACCTGATGAGTTTTGAAATTGGAGTGGTCTCTACTAGTAGAACGAAAACAAAGTGTTAAAATTTACTTTGAATATAGAAGAAGCATTTTTTCAGCTCTATATCAATTTCGACGAATTTTTAACTTTAAATACGTTTGTTGTTCTATATAAATATTGGTAGGTAGATTTTTGTATGAAAAGTTGCAATTGGGCTCGTGGAGAATGTTAAGAATATTTAAAAAACAAGATTTTTTTTATCCGTGCTCCATATAATAATTGTTCATTTCTTCAACCGCTCGCCAAACATCAGCAAGCGTTTTTCGAGATTGATTTCTGGCCGTAAGACTGAACGCACGGAAAATAATTGAATATATCGGCTTTTCTAGATGAGGCCTGCTACATTATTCAACTTACGCCCTCTTGTGGTGAATATCCGCAACAGTGTGCGCCAAATCTTCTGTAACTCACCTAGGCCTTTACGAGGAGCACGGGAAAATGCTTCTTGTATATATATCTTTAATATCGTCCACGAGCTCAACAACTTCTGTCAATAGACCATGCATAGCGAAGAGAGTTTACCAAATTGGGTTATTGGACAACAAGTGTATGCCGATTTTGTGGGTAAAACCATCTTCAGGGAGGAGGCTCATTTTCACCTTGATGACTGCGTTAATAGGCACAGCTGCTATATTTAGAGCTCAGAAAATCCACGACTGATTCATGAAAAATAAATGCATCCCCAACATAGCACTTTTTTTGGCGTGCGTTGTGATCCTGAAAAATCATTGGAGCATTTTTCTTTGAAAACGAGCCAGGTAATGTATTAATGGCAAATGGCGAATGTTATCGTGACATGATAACCCAGTTCTTTGCCCTCAATTGGAAAATATTGCTCTCGAAAGCATGTGGTTTCAGCAGGACGACGCCACTTGCCATACCGCCCATGAAACATTGACCGTCTAGCACGAGTTTTTTCCTGGTCGTGTCATCTCCCGTTTTGATGACTACAGTTGGCCGCCACAATCTTGCAACAATTGGCCGCCACAATCAATGAACTATTTTAGTACATTTTTCTCAGCACTCATAAATTTTTGTTTAAATTTTTTCGGTGCCTTCGTAAATTGTAAGTCTGGTAAACATTTACTATTTGACTGTATATTGTGGTATGTGTAAATTTACAGGTCTTGCAGGTTTAAGGCTAGAGTAATTCTCCTGAATCAATTTTAGTTTTTTGTAATATTTTCAGATGTACAATTAGTGTGGTTCATTCTTCTTAAATCTTGTCTCTCGATATTGTCTTTCCCATCCACACCACAATTTTATTTTCTTCTGTTTTATTCTGCCTTTGGAGCTCACTAATATATACGACTACAGATTGTATCACTGTGAGGTATAATCTCCATTTTATTCTACTTAATATCATCGACTTTAATTTAACCATATGCATCAACGTACGTACACTTCAATTTTCATTGATTATTGTATTTTATTTTGTTTAGTAATTCGCCAGCTTTCTTCATTTATACTGTTAACCAGTATTTACAGGTATCTACATTTTTCTGTGTTCTTGAACATATATTTCGTTTTATGTTTTTTACTTTATAATCCTTTATTTCTAGAAGTAACTTCCAGTTTATTGAAAACTTTTTTACGCAATTTTTATCCTCGTTATGAAAGCGTATTGTCAGTATATATATATATATATATATATATATATATATATATATATATATATATATATATATATATATATATATATATATATATATATATCTTAGCATTATTTTAGTTACCCTTATTAATTTTGAGTTGAATTGAGTGACATTGTAGGTAATGCTTAGTATAAACTGCTCTGGTTGAATATTATGATTGCTTGTTGTAAAATGGAAAGTGTGTTTTCACTTAATTTCGTTTTTTAAGGAGACAACAATACAATAAGTTGTTTTCCTATATTTTGCCAGAAAATGTTAGGATGCAATTTGCATCTCAATTTGGCCGTTCAAAGAAATTGGTTGTATTGAAATCGAGGCATTATTTGAAGGGGATCCATGGCAAACTGAGAAAGTTATTGTGTCCTCTTTGGAAATGTCCCATATACGTCTTGCAAAGTGTTTAAAACTTCTGAGATATATTTTTTATTTCAATGCTATCAATTCGCTTACTTCTACAGAAAAAGTGCCTATTAGACGATCAAAAATATATTCTTTTCAAAACAAATTGTTACTGGGGGTAGATATTTTATCATATTTATGGATTCCGCAGTTGCTTCCTTGTGAAATATTTTGTATATATTAGCTTTTTAAAGAATACGTTTGTAGCTTTTTAATGTTTCAAATGTTTACTAAAGATTTTAATTAATTTTAAAATTGTAATTAATGTATTTATTGACATAGAAGTAAAGAGTAAAAAACCCCTTTACTTCTACATCAATAAATGAATTAATTACAATTTTAATGTTAATTAAAATCTTTAATAAACATGTAATACATCAAATGAGATTCATTTTGGGTTATTCGTTAATGTCTTTAATTTTTTTTTTAATTCCAATGATTTTCCTCTAAACAAAAATAATTTTAATAAAGAACTCTATACCATTAAACAAATAGCGAAAAGAAACTGTTAGAAAGGGGGATTAATTGATAAATTGTTAAAAAATGTATAAAGTTAAATTTGCAAGAATTCTCCGGTATTAAAAACCAAAAAGATAAATCATTTAAATATGTTAATGACACTTCTAAACTGAGTATAATTGTTTGTAAAAAAATAAATAAACTAGGATGTAATACCATTTGTGTAAACACACACAATTTAAGCAGAATGTTAATCAATAATAAGGACAAAACGGATAGTTTAGATAAATCAGATGTATATAAAATGAAATCTAAAGATTGTGAAGCGGTATGTATTGGTCAAAGTGGTGGAATTATTGGATGTAGAATAAAATAACACAAAAATGATATCTTAAATAGCATAAAAAATATTGACATGTCCATATATTGTATTTTTGATTGTTATTCTTGTCTGAATCCAAGCTGGTTCGGTATAGGTTGTTTTTCCTCTTATATATGTTTCAATTTATTAAGTCAAATTTTTTCACACTTTTATTAGAACTGGAACTAAACTTACTGAGTTATACTAACCGACTCATCGACTTTGTTCTTTTTGGAGTTTTTTTTTGGTCTCGACATCATTTGTATTTGTGCTGCTTCCTTTTGACTAGAAAAATGTTCAATTTTGAGAATGATATTAAACAGTTCTGTAGTATATTTTCTTTCTTATTCTGGTAATTCTTGCAAAAAATCTGGAGTTTTATTTGAATTAAGTCTTTTAATAATAGTACATTTTTAATAGTACCTTTATTATTAACTATCTACTGTTTAAGTTAAAATATAGCTGTTAGATATTATGTATTTCGCTGATCACTTTTGATCCATATATGATATGTCTTTCTTAGAGGTGGTAATTTATTTTGGGGTCACTTTCGTTTTTTAGTTGGCCCTACAGAGTGAGTGTTCAGTATATAGTCTGGATGCGATAGTCTCTTTATATAGTTCTGTAAGTAACACATCGGTCAATAAGTCCCCGGTTTAACAAATAAAACACACTTGTTTTGCCAAATTTCGACTTTATTTAACAATATATTCTCCTTGAAAAGAGATACTTTCACTCCAACGCTCTCCTAACATTTCTGCACCTTTTTTATTAAACGATTTCTCTTTGTCTTCAAAATATCTTTTGGTTAGGTTAGGTCACTATTGACCAGATCGGGATGAGAAAGAAATTCGATATGCAATTCATTTAATTTAGCTATAGTTGCCAGCAATTTGTGTCACGGTGTATTGTCTTGACGAAACAGCACTTTATTGTTAATTTTTTTTGCGATCTGGTCCTTCAAACGCACCAATAACGCTATAGTGGATGGCACCAATTTCTTATTGATGTTTTTACATAATTGAGGAACGTTATCTCGTGGGCATCCCAGAATATAGAGGCAATAACCTTGCCTGCCGATAGTTGTGGTTTTGGTCGCATTGGATGGCTTTTACCGGCTTCTTCAATTCAGCTGACTGCCGATTTCACTCGGAAGTGTAGTGATAGATTCATGTTTCATCCGCTTTTCATATCGCATGAAAAAATCCTTTTTATTCTGCTTAAACAGCTCCAAATATTGCTCAGAATCATCAATACGTTGTTGTTTTCGGTCCGCTGTGAGCAAACGCGGTACCCATTTTGATTGCAATTTACACATTCCCAAATGTTCATGCAAAATAGTGTAAAAACACTTCCTTTCGATATCTTGATGATATCTCTTGCAGCTTTGCTTTATGGTTTTGCGAAATAATTTTGTTAATTTTCCTGATGTTTTCTGGTGTAACTACATCATTTGGACGTTCAGAGCGTTCGGCATTATTGGTGCTTATACGGCCACGTTTGAATTCAGCATATCAATTGATTATGGTTAATTTTCCTCGGGCAGAGTCCGGGTAATGTTTATCAAGCCACTGTATTGCTTCAACGGTATTTTACTTCATCAAAAAGAAATGCTTAATCAGCACACGACATCCTTTTATTACATCGTTTTGAATATAACAATATAGTGTCACTTAAAGCAACATAGTAAATAAGGTGTAAGGTGGTACTGTTTGGTGGCACTGGTAAGGATTTTTTATAAGTGACGCCATTTATATGCCAGACCGGAGACTTATAGACCGATGTGTTAGTAATTTATAGTGCGTTGTGGTTTATTAGATTTTGTTTTGTCTTGAGGTGATCTTGTGGTTTGCCATCGGTTCTTGATTATTTATTTTGCATGAATTTTTTGCCTTATGGTTGGCCGGCATGTGTCCATTATTTTTTTTTGTTTCACTTTGGTCGTTGAGTTCCAAGTAGCCTTTTATATGACTTCAGTATACAACTCCTTTCAAAATCTTTTAATTTATGGTAATTCAATTGCTTTCGAACTTTTGGTATTTTAACGTTTTATTTTACAAGTGTTCAGACTATTACCAGGTAATAACTAAACGGGACTAAATGAATATAAAGAAAAGGAGGAACAATATCTCTTTGTCAGGAATCAAGTGATTTGGTGTTTAATGGTAAATCTCTTCGGATTTAGTATTTCACACCGAAGGTTGCAATAGAAGAATTGTCATTTCCGAAAAATTGTGGTTTCAAAATTATATAATTGTCATTATATAGATAAATATTAATTGAAATTACCAATGTTTCTTTAAGCTTCATCACAATATTGCGGCTTGAAGAACTTAGTAAAACATATTAATTATAAAGTAAAAGAGTACTCTCACATAGCAAAATTATTATAGTCCATAGAATTACTATTCCTCACACTACACATTTATTGGCCAGGAAAATAGAGTTAAACGAAAAACCAGAGGTCATCAGCAGAACCTGCGGCGAATATCAATCAGCAACTTGAATTTAAAGTGCCTAATTTTCCGAACTTTTATATTCTAATGCCTCCATCGAGTTCGCATCTAATTCAGAGTGAAATTAAAAGTTTATTTTTGTTTAAAAAACACTACATAATGTTCAACATACGATCTAATTAATGCAATAATTTGTTATTGGAATTGTGGTATTATGCGTAAATCCAAGAATTCAAAAAGATGCCTTAATGATGTTAATTTATTATGCCTTTTGTAGAATAGATATGCAATATCAAAAAAATAAACGTTCTTGGAAATTAAAATTTACTTTAAAGGAATGGAGAATTGTAAATAATGTAAAAATATTGTTTTTATAAGAACGATAATATTAGGTTTGCTGCAATAAATTTTAAATAGTATTATTTATATTAACAATTACATGATAAAATATTAAAAATGAACCCTTGTTTATTGATTTGATTATTTAATGAAAATTATCATTTGTTTAATATTATTTGTAATAAAGATATTTAATTTCGTATTATCAATGATGAATGAAAAAAGAAAGTGTTCATATTGCTTCATTTCTACTTGTTATATTTGATTTTACATATAGCATTTGATATGACTCGACATTAAGGAGTCATTGTAATTAATAATTATCCATATGGATATTATGGATATGGATATGGATATTATGGATATGGATATTATGGATATTATGGATATGGATTATCCATATGGATATGGATATACAGGGTGCAAACCAAAGTATATATATATATATATATATATATATATATATATATATATATATATATATATATATATATATATATATATATATATATATATATATATATGTATACGTCATATTTAAGAAAAAAGTTCCTTTCAACACGGCTCAAAAACCTAAGCCAGACGGCTGGTTGACAAAGTGCCAATTCCATGGTTGCAAAAAGCAATCTACCTAAGTTTCCACTTCGACCGATCATCATAAAGCAATCACTCTGTAAAGGAAGCGGTATCCTCAAATTATTGTATCTTTTAATATGCAGAAGGGCCAAACTTGCTCCAAAGATCAGGGTCCTGATCTATCAAATCATGATAAGATCTGTATATCTATATGCTCTCCTGGTTTATAATTGCTTCCTCTCTACTGCGGCGAGCAAACTCCATTCCAGAACAAAATTATGGTTTGGCACAAAACGCTTCCTGGTTTGATCGGAAGAACTAAATTCGTCGCGAGACTAGTATTCTGCTAGTCTCCCAATTTTATTCCAATATGTTATTCAATATATATTCCATTCCAATATTTTCCGATGATAGAAAAGTCGTCAAAACTAACCTCCATAAAGTTCACCTGGACTTCAATTGAAAAAAAATATATATCCCTTTTTTCTTAAAAGCCGAAATTTTACGGCAAATTCCTGGGTCAACAAGAGGCCCCTAAACCGTACAAAATCTATACCCGTTTGGGGGTATAATCTCAGGTAAAATAAGTAGGAGCTCGAGGGGTTTTTTTAAAAACCAGGTTAAAGTCTAAGTTTTAGATTACTTCGAAAGAAAATTATCTGAATAATCCTTAACTGTAAGCACTCATCAGATAAGAACGAAACTGGTTTTAAATTGTGGATGAATTTTTCCTCCTAATAATCGAATGAGACATAGTTCGTCTAGTCATAACACCTGTATTAAAAAGAGGGTTAATTATTATATATTGATAATTAGTACGATCAAGTAGACAGTATTTCTGCTTCTCTTTTATTAAATTTGTTGTTAATTATTGATGCTGTTGGTAATAATTGAGTCTCGATTAATCCAGAAGTGGGTAAACTTTATACTTATTATGATTCTCTGCAATTGAGTTTTTTCTTACAAGAGATTTATATTGATCTAACTGATATAGTAGGTTTAGTATATACAATATGGAGAACTATTTCCGTGACAAGTTCTTTGAATTGCTTCTATGAAAGAATTTTTGGAGACCTAATTAAATTTGAATGTAGAAAGGAAAGGAAAGGATTTACGGTTAGAGACGCATCAGCAACTACAAGGCTATTTAGCAACTGGACCTACAGTTTAACGTGGGTTTCGAACCACGGTCATTAGCCACTGACAACCCAGGCCAGCACCCCCCTCGAGCTATCAACCCTTGGTTATGTGCTTACCCATGTCTATCAGAAAACCAACTGACTGGCGAGTGACAAACGTAGAATACTTCTCAGAAGGCAACCGGCCGGACCCAGCTTTTAACTGGCGTGACTGAGGGGTAATTCGTGGTCAGATTTTACGCTCTTGCTCTAAACAATCACAGACATTTAGGAAGTAAATATAGACAGAAGAAAGAAAGAAAAACAACAATCCGAGCGCTGGAATCAAACCAGCTACCGCTCCAATGCGGTTTCGACCAGCGCCCGCTCCAACGCGACGGGCTGAATCTAGAGATAAAGAAGAAAAAGAACAGTCAGGATTTCGAGTGGAAATACCATAATTACATCTTTTGTTTAAAATAAATAATTAAAAAAGACAAATACCAATCAAGCAATGTATATCGTGTTTATTAATTATGGAATACACTAAAAATTGAAAAATTATCAGATGCCAATCAAGAAATTCATCTCATGTATATTGATCTTGCAAGCAGATGATAAAGCGCCTGTTAAGATATTATGCAAAGTATACAAGCTAATAAAAACACCGATAAACTTCTTTGGCGGCTAAATATCAAGAATCAAGATTGATAATAAGTTTAAAAATTCTTGCAAGTAAAGGTTTCCGTCAAGCATGCTTAATTACAAATTATGAAAACCATGACTTTTTTACGTAAAAGAGGTACTCTTAATTCGTCTCGATAGCATGCACCTTTTTCGAGTAAATCGTTGTTAAACTTTTCGTAGGCAACATAATGAAGTTTAATGTTTATAGCTTAGCAATAATAAGTGCGCCATGATTGCAATGTTTCAAACAATAAAACTTTAGTATGCTATGTCAAAAAATACATTTATTTGCTTTTTTTTAATGTTCTTAATTTGCAATGTATTAAAATAAAAAAAATAAATAAATTAGTAAGATATTATCATGTTTATGTTTAGCAATGTGGAATATGCCGATATTAATTTCATCTGCGGATATTGTAATGGAAATGCAAAAGCCGCAGTGTGCGAATATCACAGATAATTCCTCTCATAATCCGCCCGATAGCTTGTCAAGAACAGTTCAGTGTTATGTGTGGTGCGGTGGTATTAACGAGACCCTTGATGGGCCTTCCATTTTTTCACCACGATTAAATGGAGCACTATTTAATAATTTTTTAAATGACATTTTTTTCGAATGTCTTGAAGATATTCCTCTAAATTTGAGGAATGAACATTGGTTTAAAATGGATGGTGCACTAGTACATTATGCTGCTGAATATCGTTATGACCATGATCATGGCCACCCCGTTGACCAAATCTGATTCCTCTCGATTTTTTCGTCTGGCGCTATTTAAGGGATCAAATCTATGTAACCCCTGTAATTACCAGAGATGAGTTGACCTAAAAATTCAAGACGCGCCTGAAGATTTGTGGGCTAATCCCAATTTTATTGGCAACGCCACACAATCGATTGTTTGGAGGTGTCAAAAATGTGTTGAAGTTGAAGGAAAGCACTTTGAAGAATACTTAGTTAATATATTTGTCTAATAAAAATAAATGAGATTTTTAAGTAATAACATGTTCTTAAAATTTCTTCTTTTTTATTTAGGCGAACTAAGAGTAACTCATGTCGTCCATATTATTTATAATATACCAACCAATTGATTGATTGATTGATTTCCAACTTCGAAGTACATATTCATACACTTTACAATTTGCCAATGGCCAAGCTGTTATTGGGGAATGAAAAAGACGACCTACAACAAATTGGCGCGAATGCTTCGAGGAATATAACAAATGGGATTAAAACCAAATACACAGAAAACTAAATGTCACTTCTTAGGGTGCGGAAGCGTTGGATATTCAACTAGAAACGAATGAAATAAATTGCTGCTACAAATACATGCATTTAGAAAATAATTTCTACAAAACAGGAAACCATGATAGGAAGATTACAAAAATAATTACCCAAGCCAAGAAAACTACAGGCTATTTAAAGGGAATATTTTAAAGTCGATAAATTGAGGAACAACGTAAATATAAGATATACCGAAACTTTTTCAAGAGGAGCTATGTTTCAGAAAGTTGGATAAATATAGAAAATTCCCGGAAAAAATTTGAGGCAACGAGCCTTAGAACTTATATTAACTTATAAGGGCAGATACCAATTTGAATGATTTTTTGGTGGGACTAAAATTCAAGAGCATTGATGCAGAAATGAAAAAATGCTAAAAAACGAATCAGAAAAAGAAAAAATAAATTTGAATTGACAAACACACTAATGATGTAAAAAATCAGTAATGACGAATAAAATAATGATAAATGGGAACAAATGGAAAAAATCGTAACAAAAAAAGCAGAAAACACTCTGAAATAGGGTAAAAAGGACACGAAAACAAAAATGGCTAGGAGATTGTAAAAAGGAAATACAGAAGAAAACACTTAAGGAAATATATTTACATGCAGAAAAAGAAAGGAAAAGTCAAGTCAAAATGCAGAACACGCAAATAACAACATGGAAGAATTAAAATCTCAGAAATTGAAGACAAATGTAACAGAAAGGATATAAGTAATTTTACAGACTAGTAAAATAAATTAGAAAAGGCTTCCAAGCCAAAACCATAAACTATAAAGATAAAGAAAGAAACTGGAAAGTGAAAGAAGAGGAATTTTCGAAAAGATGAAAACAGTACTTTGGAGAAGTGTTGAATAATGATATAATGTGGACAAAGTACTCACGAAAGAAGAAATAAAATAGGAAATTGTTGGAAAAGTAATATGAGTCTAGGTTGGTCATAACATCACAGGCACAAATGTTAAGATTTGTCAAAGAATAACTGAAAAAAGCAAGCACAAAACGAAACATTCATATTGAAACAAGTATTAACATTGTAAACTAGAAGAAATTTACCACTAAACAATAAATTACATTTTTTAAATTTGTTGAAGTGCGTTTAGCTGGTTACCTGTTATGCTAACATTAGGTTAGCATCATCAGAAGATAATTCAATCTATCTTTGATTCTGTTTCACCCTGATGATGCAAACATGGTTAGCTAAACGTACGTGAGAAATTTAAAAAGTTATTTAATGTTTAGTGATAAATCTTTTTTGAGTTTAGTGTTTCATACCGAAACGAATAGAACACCGAACGTTGCACCGTTGTGCAATGAGTATGAAATACCACCTACAACATATATTTATCGCTGTCAAGAATAACGTTAAAACTTTCAAAAGTAGAGTTTCCTTTATCGGAATATATTACAATAGTTACATTTGTAGATTACGCTACCATAATGACCAACTACCGAATAGCTTCAGAAGTTCTGCAAAGACATCTTAGTGAAACTGAATTATGGTTTAGATGATGGCGGATTAAAGTGAACAAACCAACATCAATACAGGTAACATTCACAATGAAAAAATAAGCATGCCCATCACTAAGCTTAAATAACAAACATATCCTGCAGGAAAGCAATGTTAAATATCTTGAGATCCGGCGTAAGAGAAGATTGATTGTGGTAAACACATACGAGGTGTGTAAATAAAGCAATGCCACCAGTGGCATTGCATTCAGTCTAGTAATACTGTTGTTTTTTTGGAGGGCAGATAGACCGCCATCTGATGCATCTTCAGTACAAGTACAACTCCATAAAGTCAGTTGGTCCGTAGCAATTCTCTTCATGAACCGAATTTTTTACTGCGTTCTGAAAATGAGTGATAATAATTTCGATTCTGTGGACAACCACAATGATGATTTTACTTGCCAAAAACTCGTTTATTTAAATCACTGTGTGACAAGGCATATTGCATGTTCTTGATGTTCAGTCCCTCTTAAATGACCTTTTTCGGAAGTTTTTCAAGAATCAGTAAAAATGCTGGATTTTTAACTGGCCATGAGGTAAAATAATAAAAATGTAATTTAATCTTTCGTCAAAATCTGATAATCCGTTTTGTGAGTCAAATTCAACGCTACCCTGATTTTGATCGTTAACCGACGATCAGAAAGTATACAATCCTGGAATCTGTGGACTTTTTCATTACTTCTTACAGCCTTCCACTGCGAGGTTCATCTTCAATCGGTTCTAGGCCTTCTGAGAATATATGAAAACTTAGGCTCTCGATAAAAAAATATTTCCATAGGCTGGTGGAATTTTGCTTTTTCTTCAAGTTTTCATCGCATTATGCCCAAGTTTGAAACAAAACTTGATAGCGTATCGTTGCTCGAACTTGCTGTAACTCATTTTCAGAACGCATTAGAAACAAGCGGTTCACGAAAACATTGCTACAGATCATGAAGTAACTCTAGGGAGTTTAAAAAATGTATAGAATATGCATCAGATGTTGGCCTGCGTTCCGTCCAAAGGAAAAGTCAACTGTGTTGCTATTTCTAAACTCTGTTCCCGAATAAAGGGAAACAGCTCGTTTATGACTTAAAAAAAACCTACTAGCTAATAAGATAATAATCACAGCCGATGATTAAAAACAAAGTGCTAATATATAAGTTGGAGCTAAAACCGGTTTGGACGTATGGTATTGAATTGTGAGGTACAGAGTCAAATTCAAACATTGAATGAATGGAAAGGTCCCAAAGTAAAGTGTTGCGAGTTATAGTAAACGCGCCATGGTTTGTGATAAATTATATTATTACCTCAGACTGCTAACAACTACAAAGATATATGACATTTTCCATCATAGTGAGAAGTATAATAAAAAATTTAAAGGCCACACAAACAGACTTGCAAAAGGATTTCTTAATGAAGATATATAAGCGTAGACTTCAAGAGTTTACACCTATAGATTTAGAAAGCTGCCTTCTCATTTTCAATCTTGAATATCTGAGCCCTTGATAAAAAATTGTTTGCATAAACTTGTGGTGACTGTATCATGTTCTTTATTCATTTTTATGGACAGATTGTAAGTAAACTGGGTATCGATAGAACTAGAAGATAGAAAGGGGCTGCATCAGGCAAACTCGCTATCCACGCTGTTATACAATGAAGCCTTGTAGGCAATAGTAAAAGGGAGCGGTATGAACAGAGTTGGAAATAAGTAGTCCAACAGTGTTTTATATATGTGGATGACATAGTGACTCTGGTAAGAAGCAAAATAGAGATTAAACACAAAATAGAACAACTTATAGAACCAACAAAAGGGAGGGGATTGAAGATTAATAAAGATAATATAAATTATATGTAGCTAAGAATAAATGTCAAGAAAAATGGTTAAAAAAATCTCAGCGTAATAAACTCATTGACAAAAATCTTGCACCCACTTTATTAATCTAAAAAATAAGTAAATGTTAATATGGCGTCTATGCGCAATAAAAGCTAAGAAATTTATTTAACAGAAAAATTAATAAACATAAACGTGCCAAAAATATTTTTGGATCTTTTATTAACATTTACCAGCAATGTATTTATACGATGTTTTACTATATTAGTTTATTTGTGTTAATCGTACAGTATAGCAATAAAAATGCCTGGGGTTGAAATTTTTGTGTTTAATAGGGCCCGAATTATTGTCTTGTTGTATGTCTTGTATGTATGACCGTTTAAATATTGTTCGAAGAACTGCTAGCAGAACAATTCGAAGAGTCGAAGAAACTGGTGATGTTGCCTCACTACCTAGAAGTGGCCGAAGAAGGGTTACAAATGAACAACAAGATCGTTGCTCAATATGCACAAATAAACCGCTCAGTACCG
Source organism: Cosmopolites sordidus (assembly GCA_031761425.1). NCBI lineage: Eukaryota > Metazoa > Arthropoda > Insecta > Coleoptera > Curculionidae > Cosmopolites > Cosmopolites sordidus. The sequence continues at coordinate 544,748 of JARFXV010000629.1, read as the reverse complement.
ATTAGAGCGACACAGTTTCAGTTCCAGCGGACGTACAATAGTGCTATATCAAGTCGTACGGTTTCAAGAAGGCTTTTCAAAGTTGGACTGCATTGCAGGCGCCCTATTAGAATTCCTCTGTTAAGTTACCAGCAATAGCAAATGCGTTTTCAATGGGCCAGAGAGCATCAAGACGGGTTATTGCCTCAATGGAGAAACGTCGTTTTTACCGATGAAACAAGAATTGGTTTAATCAGTAATGATTGTCGTCAGATAGTTTAGAGGGAGGTAGGAAGACAGCATCGCCTTAATACAGCTATTGAAGTAGCTGCATATCGGAGCGTAGCGAACTGTTTTGGGGAGTAATATTTTACAATGGAAGAACCGAGCTCATTCGTGAATCATTTCTCATTTCTACTTGGAACATATTATCAGACCTGTTATTTATCCATAACAGCAAGAAATTGGTAACAATTTTATCTTTCTGGATGATATCGCCCGCCCGCATAAGGCTAGGATGGTCCAGATGGCTTTAAATGCAGCTGGAATTAACAAAGTAGATTGGCCGCCATTATCACTGGATATGAATCCAATCGAACATATTTGGGATTACCTTTCTAGAGCCATTAATTGTAGGAATAATCTGATCGTCAGGAGGATTTTCGCCGCTCTAGAGGAATGGACCAATTTACCACAAGACCCTATTAATAACCTAATTATTGGCATGCATTGAAGAGTTTACGCATTAATAAGAAGTAGGGGAGGTAATACTGCCTATTAGTTGCACAATATTTACATTAATTTAGCTTTTTTTAAAAATGTATGTTATTTTAATTTTAGATACATACATTTTTTTTAAATATTTATAATATTTATAAAAACCAAGAACGAAAACAAGACTAGTCATTTTTTTCTCTTACACGCATCCACTAATCCTTTAATCTTTCTTTTGAAAAATAACTAAATAATTTATTTTTGTTTTGATACGAAAATAGGGGGGTGCAAGACTATTGCCGATGAGTATAGTAATGAAAGGGAAAAGTCGAATGTGATGTTGTAAAATACGTATAATTAGGTGTCCTAAAAATTAATGGATACCAAGTAGAAAAGGAGGTTTACTAATAATAGGTTTGCAGCTGGACTGCACAGAATTCACAAATCAGGCGAGATGAATTAGAAAACACGAATTAGACTGTATAAGTCAGTGTCAGATGAACCTTTCTGCACAAAAGCGAGTAAGTGTACGTAGTGTACTTACGCAAAATGTATGAGGGAAGAAAGACAGTATGGGATAGTAGAGACGTATAAATGAAAAAATACCTGAACAATTTGGAGAGTCAATAATAGACGGTGAATTAAAGTATAAACGATGGCAATGGGAATATCACTTGGAAGTACTGAGTGGAGGAAGACTCGTCTAGTATAGTGGCTGTAAGGACTCGGAGCGAAGAAGGAGAAGAGATAGATCTAGAAGGAAATTGAAAGAAAATGTCAGAAAAGAGCTGGATACTATACAAATAATAGGCTGGAGACAAAGGGTCAAGGACGGAACGTAATAGAAAAAAATACAAAACTATGGGCTTGAACAGCCTGACAAGAGTAAAAATAAATGTTTTTTTAATACCCATTAAATTTTCCACATAATGTCGTGATATCTACTTTTCAATTACCTTGTTCGTTAATATATTCATTGATAAAATGGAAACATAAACAATGAATATGCTATCATAAACCACTTCCATAAAATTGGATCCAATTATTTCTTATGGGTATTTTTGATGGATAAGGTTTACATAAATAACCTCCAAACAGAAAAACAACTCAAGGACAACATCCATGTTGAAATAGCTGCATTAACAGCAGACACCAGCATTATAAAAAATGTGTTAAAAATAGCACAAAGTTGCTGCTAATGGCTCACATTTGATTGAGATAATTTTCAAATATTAATGAAAAATTAAATTCATAGACTAAATAAACAAATAGAATATATATATATATATATATATATATATATATATATATATATATATATATATATATATATATATATATATATATATATATATATATATATTGTCTTGTTAGAAAACTTGCCCTGCTAGAAATATTTGACACGTTAAAACAAAATAATTTCATCTTTGAAAGTACATTTTAATGACAACACAATTCATTTTGAGAGATCAAATGTTATATTCCGACTAGAGTTATAACTTTTATTTATTCTTTTACTGAATGAAGAGGGATGAACTTCTCAGCTGGAAGAAAATCAATTTCGTCTTTGATGGTAATCACAAATGGGGGCTTTCCAATTTGAAAATTATAATTTTTGATAGCAGGGGTTTAGCGTTCGCTCAGTTTACATTGAAATTGTCCCATTTCGTTTCAATATTTTTGAAACTACATAATCTTGGTATTAACGTAGTGGAATTTGAATTCGGTAGGAATAGTTGTATTAACTATTGGATGATCAATGTTTCATTTTTTTTGTTTGAAGCACTGCTAGTTTGTACATATTTGTATGGTTTTGTTGACATGTATGTAAGGAATGTGTTAATCTCCAGTTGGATTTAGGTGATTATAACATTTTTCATCTTACAATTATGATTGTTTGGCATGTGGTTTAGAATGTGGATAAGTTCATTGTTAGGTTAAGTCCTAATGTTATTTTCATGTATGTGCTGGCCTGTTATACACCTAACTTTTCATCTAGGTGCTGTGTCTGAACAGTATTCTGTGTATAAAAATATTCCTTGTTATTTCTTATTATTGTTATTGTTATTATATACTTGTCCGAAGGGAAGAGTGTTAAAAAACGCCCGAATTGTTTTTCTTTTACAAAGCTGTAAGACCTAGAAATGAAGGGGTGTAAATCTGTTCGTGTAAATCTCTTCAAGTTTAGTCTTTTACTAGTATTTTATTTAATTTGAAAATTGCTAATAACTTGCATTAAGGATTTCCAAGCATTATTCATATTTCTCATATTTGAAGTCCTATTAAAATCCCGTCTTTTAAATTTGCCAAGATCTTTGAAGAATATTTCTCATATTTTATCTTTTCAAGTAAAAACCTCAGATTATCATAGGTTTCTAGGACAACGACATAACCCACGGGAATGAAAGCATATTTATACCGTTGTATAACACTGCTTTTAGGCTAATTTTAGACAAATCTATGAATAATCTTCAAGAGTGTGGATCGTAAATAATACCGAAAGCTTCAAACAGTGCACCAATGTTCTTACAATAAAGGAGATCGCTATCAGCAGCAAAAAAAACGCATAAGATCATTGTGGTCGTTTCGAAAAAGGGTCACCTTTGTACCTTTTCCTAAAAGATTCCATTACTTTCGAGACGAGCCAAGAAGTTCTGCTTGTGCTTTTAATAGATCTGGGTCTGTAACCAAGTCACTTAATTCAGGTTGAGTGACTAAATGTTGTTCAGATGAGTGGCGAATAACGAAGAGCTGATATGTGGGGTCATCGTTTTCAATGTCGCTCTCAGTATTATTGTCAGAATTGTCAAAATGAGTTGTAGGGACTAGATGGCGTACATCGTGTGGTTGAGGTCTTTGATCTGGTATTGTATTAATGTAGTGATGTTTTCTACAGGTACTGAGCCCTGCAGTTGTATTCATGTAAAAAATAACAATCTTCAACACGGTTCTTCCGTTCTTTCCATTACAGTGGAATTGTCAAAGGTAAACTTCATCGATGACCAGACAGCCAATCCTGCAAATTCTTACCATAATTCGAGTACATCAAGTGCGAAACCCATGGTTTATCTTGATTTTTAACTACGATACCAAAGTAAAGTGCGTATGTGCGACAAATTTGTGGATGTGTTTGTTTATTTGTCACTCTTTTCTTTCGTAGTAAAATTACCACACATATAATAAAAATTATTTGTATTATTTTTGCAATTGTGAGACATTATTATTATGACAATATTATGAACTAAATACAGAAATATATAGAAAAAAATCAACATAAGTGAAGACAAAAATGTAAAATCATAAATTGGTTAAAATATACTTAATATACTATTTAAACTATTTGTGACAAAATATATAACAATCTACGGATTCAAGAGTGCTGTATTAATTTGTTCTTATATGTCACACCCGCCAGAGATAGCAATGACATGTACAGTTATAAAAATAGTGCTGGTAAACAAATCTTAGGTAAGCAAAATATTCAAATTTTTTCTACAGTCGGTAACTCCAATGATTTTTATACTATAATTCCGTATCGATAAATTATTTTTATCGATAATATAGATTTTTTCCTTGTAATACCCTATCAATACAACTGCTAGATTGTTGAAACAAAGCAGGAACTGAATCGTTTGTTTTCGTTGACAGTTGACTTAAGAGTCAAAGTATAGGTTAAGACCTATCCTTAACTATTTTAGACTTCAATAATTTTCTTTTTTTTAAAACACAAAGTGCTTTATGTTGATTTATAGTTGAAAAAACTACAAAAATATGGTAAAAGCGTAAAAGAGCAAAAGAAACATTTAAGAAAGACAAACAGACAAACAAGGTTTTGAAAATTTTATTGATGGTAAAATTAAAGAATTAAATAAAGGTATTTCAAAAAAGAAAATAACGACTTTAAACAATTTTTTTAAAACGCCGATAAGCTAAGTAATAAATATTAATAATATTAATTTTTAATGCAAAAAATCATGAAATTTTTAGTATAATTTTTTTAATCAAATATTTTGACAGTTACTTGCTATTGAACCTATGCCACCAGAGCCTACATCAGAACGAGCTTCAGCCAAATCTCCATTGATACTTTGTATTTCTACTTTCTCATGATGTTAATGTCAATGTTCAAGAAGAGTCCGAGATAGTACATGACAATTTGGGTACTTCACATAATTTTGAACCACAGACAAATTCAATTGTAAGTCAACGGATTTATTCTACACCATCGCAGGACAATATTAATATCAAAGTTGATTGCCTACACCAAAGTTTGAGCAATCAGTTTTATCACGAGACATCGGACTTTCCAGTTTAAATACAAATAAAAACATGAATGCGATTTACCAACAAAAATTTGGAGCTAAAAGGAAAAAACAATTGTTTGAAAAATCAAAAAATGAACCAGGTAGACCGCGGCTATGTGATCAACTTATAATTGATCATATATTGAAGATAGTTAACTTAGTAAGTTCAGCAGATCCACGTCGACGTTCGATTATTAGTACTACTTGTAAAACTTTGGACCAGCTCCATCAAGCTCTCTTAGCGACTGATCTTCAACTTTCGAGAAGTGCAACTTATCTTCGCCTTCAACCAAAAAATATCAAAACTCACGAAGGGAAAAGACATGTTATTACAGCGCTTGTTAAATTGGCTCGACCAACTGCTGATTTGCACAGTAATCATAAAGATGCATTATTTTGTACATCAACTTAGCTGTTTTGTTAGGACCAGATCAAGTAATCTTTTTATCTCAGGTCATAAACAACGATCATTCATATTGTATGAATAACAATATTTTTTCATGATGATCAATAACAAAATATTTGTAAATAATTATATTAATTGTAGGATGACAAAGCCACAGTGCCGACAGGTATAACAGGTGCTTATCATCAAGCACCATTTTTGATGAGTAGTTATGGTTGAAAGACACAAGTTGATTCCATCCATCATCGCAGGTATTAGGGCAAGTTGACGTAAATTGATATTAATATTTTTATGTCATAATAATTCAACCACGTCAATTCAATTACAATATATTTTAACGTATTTCTTATCCGGGATGTAAAATCAATGCCAAAGGCATGGGGACTCCCAATGCAGTTTCTTATGGTGGGTCAACTTACGTTTCTATCAAAAGTTGAAAACACTCTTCGTTAACTGCTTTTTCACATGCTGCTGGTTTTACACGATTGTTAGAGCTGCACTCTTTTAAAGACTTGACTCGAACACCTGAGGGTGCAGTTAAGCGTATTATCATCTTTCGATGGAGGACCCGACAAAAATCCCCGTTATGGCAAAGTAATCATTGAAGCAATGAAATATAAAAAAATAATTTGGACGCTATATGTTATGCAACTAATGCACCTGGACGGAGTGCATTCAATCGTGTGGAACGACGAATGGTTCCACTTAGTCGTCAGTTGTCGGAACTAGTATTACCCCATCATACTTTTGGATCACACCTTGGCTCCAAAGGATGCACCGTAAACAATGATCTAGAACTCCAAAATTTTTCGCCTGCTGGTGAAATTTTGGCATCCTTATAGAGTTCTACGATGAGTGATGGAGAAGAAGTTTGTTCATCCATGCAAGCAGGAAGAGACTACTGATTGACTTATTTCTCAAGATTGGTACGATAAAGATGTACGCGAATAGCAATATTTTCTTCAAGTGGTCAAATGTGGTGATTTGAAATGTTGTAGCAAGCTGCGAAGTAGTTTGGCTACTTTAGTATCTACAGGATTTTTTCCTCCGCCCATTTGAATTGAACAAAATCAAAATTCAATAATAGCACCATTTCCAACTGATATACTTCCAAAAAATGCTGAGTTTTGTAATCTTTTTGTGTCTTTGGCATTAAAAATTTCGATTCCCTACAAAAATCGAGAAGTACCGTATGATTTTTACTGTCCATCCTTACAAAAAGTTCTTGACAAACGTACGTTTTCAATATGTAATCTATATTTTGCTTCTGAAAAAAAAATACTTTTGCACAAGCGTAATCGTCACAATAAATTATCCGCTGAAATGTCTGCCAGAGTTTGGGCCTTCGAAAGAGCTGCTCGACGTCTAGGGGAGATTGTATGTGTTTATGATTCTGAACAATCTGGTGATAATCTTATTGAACGGCTTCAAGAGAAAGAGGTGATTGTAGATGAAAAAACATCAGACAGAGCAAATAAAATAGATGATATTGTACCTTTAGTGCAAAATTTAGAAAAATGGATTCAACAATATCTTTTAAGTTATTTAAGAGGGGGGCATACAATGAGAAATCTTACTAATGCTTATTATTGAATGTGAATTTGTGAACGGCCCCTTTCTAGTATACCTGTATTTAAAAAAAATAATATAACATTATTATACAAATCCAATAATTAAATCTAGCAATTATTGGGTAATAATACTTAAAATTTTAAAAGACTATTCCGTAATGTAACATAAGAATGAAAGGTTGGGGATTTATGAAATAAAATTTAATGATTGTAATCATAAATAAAGGGTTTTCCAATAAGGTCAGACATTTTAAAATGAGGCATAATGATAACTACACGTGATAATCAGGAAATTTTGTTTTTTTCTTGAAGAACAAATAATGGCATTATGCTTTGAAAATAATTTCGTTTAAATGTCCCCCTCGATTTTGTCTGGTGGTATGTATTTTAGAGACCCAACTTCGATTACTTTTTCTTATTATCGAATGGCATATTGTCAATGGCGACCGAAATGTTTCGTGTAAGGTCAAGAATTGTTCGAGATTTATTTCTGTAAACCACCCATTTAACATAAATAATAATCCAATGGCGTGAGATCCCATGGTTTTGGTTGCTAGTTGACATTACAATTTCATGTCCAGGAAACTTTTATTGCAATAAATTGATTTTTTGGCGATGTGGATAATTTTTCTTGAAAGGAAATATTGTTTATATCCATATTTATCAGTTCAGGTCAAAAATATTTTGTTCGCATATACCTATAGCGCTTACCATTAAGAGTAACGCGATTTCAATTATCATCTTCAAAAAAGTAAGGTTGTATCACTCCTTAAGCCTAAAGACTTTCTGAGAATAAAAAGGTAATTTCTGAATCCAAGAGAATTTTTACCAATCCTACAGTTGCGTTTTTTCAGTTGATCGATTATGTTAACCATAAATTTCACGCAATACTTGAAAAGTCTGGCAAACTGAACGGGCATTTCGATTGGTAGGTACGATTCATTTCTACGGGCTGTTAAATCGTATGTCTTTATTTCTTCCTATGGTGAATTGACAAAATGTACTAAATACAGTAGTCTATGAGTGACATTTACATTTCAAACAGTGCTGCTGCTATTACGTTCCAGAGTTCTGACATCCTTATTGCAAAACTTTTTATATTGACTAAACAAGAATGGCAATAAAATTTTCTTAGACATGTCAAAGATAGGAAGGTTCTTAAATAAGTACAAAAGTATCAATATTGTTAAATGAAAGAATAGTATAGAACAAATAAGGACAAAGCGGTACTCCCATGCAGTGTTTTGTTTACTTTAACCAAAATTGAGTAATTTTGTTTGTAATTTGGTACTTTTAACTCCATTTAGTTGTTAATTGTTTAAGATGTTTAATAAAATGCTTTTTTGTCTAAATTTCCAATTTATTATTATTGTTTGACGCGTTTCGCTAACACTGTAGCTTCTTCAGCAACAGATACCATAGACAATTAACTGTATTTCTAATACAAATTAATCCAATCTACTAAAATATCAAATTAACAGTTAAATTAGAAGTAAGCAACAGCTTACATTTCCTGGATTTAACCATTTGACGAATCGCAGACATAGTTTCAACATATTTTGCAAATTTTCGCAAATAGGTACAACAATCAATAAAAAATCATTACAACCACAACATAAATTAGCAGCTCATCATAGCTTTGTATACAGACTGAGACCTTTTCCTTTATCAGATTCAAAATAAGGTACTAAATGAAGTAATAAGGTACTAAACATTATCAAACAGATGCTCTAAACTATGGTTATTCAGAAAAAGTAATAGATAATAATATTTAAAGATAACTCAAAAATACGGTATCTGAAATACATCCACAAAAGAATGAAAATGGCCATTCAGTCAAATCAATAATATACTTTGGTGATCCGTCAGAAAATATTGTAAAATGTTTATATAAAAACAATGCAAAAGTAGCCTTTAAAAGAAATAACAGTCTTGGAATATTTATCAAAAATTTCTAAGCAAAAACAAACAAAAAATATAAATCGAGCGTATATCAACTGTCATGTGGGTCATGTTCAAAAATCTATGAAGAAAAATCCAAACAGGCACATCTTTCAGGAAAATAATTAAATAACATTAAAAAGAGTTTTCTAAATAAGAAATATAATTCTGTCATAAATATGCTCACATGTGTTAAACGAAAACTATCGTTTTAACAGTGATTTTAAAATACTATAAGGACAAAACAAAAGTAAAAAACTAGACCATCTGAAAAGTTTAGAAATAAACCACCTCAAAGATCCGAAAACCCGTCTGAATGATCAAATAGACCTCAACAAATCGCCATTATAGAATTTGTACTGACTAGAAATTGTATCTGTCTGGATTTCTGTAAAAATATGTATTTTATTGTAGAACCTTTTTGTATTTATATCCATTTTAACATCGAAAATAGTCAGTTCTGAAGAAGCTACAGTATTAGCGAAACGCGTCAAATGATAATAATTATGTGTAAATTAAAAAAATAATAATAAAAATATTATTAAACATTTATAATGAATTTATCAGGTAGATACCAAAACAATCGAAAAGTTAACTGTTATAGGAATATATTATATATAAAATAGGTAAAGCTTTAGTTTTATTTATAATTTAATGATACTAACTCGATTAACGACATGCGCATTGAGTGATTTCAATGCGATTTGGTAAAAATTTAATTATAAAGTTTTTCCATATGAGTGTTTATAATTTATTTGGTATATTACGATATTTTGCCGTAGTAAATTCAGAATTTTTTTTTTTATTTTAAAAGGATAATTGAACTTATTTTT